>JAJEJO010004674.1:18271-155509 GCA_020662805.1 Glaucomys volans
ATCAGCAAATAGGGATAGTTTGAGTTCTTCTTTTCCTATTCATATCCCTTTAATTTCTTTGGTCTGTCTAATTGCTCTGGTTAGAGTTTCAAGGATGATGTTGAATAATAGTGGCAAAAGAGGGCATCCCTGCCTTGTTCCAGTTCTCAGGGGGAATGTTTTCAATTTTTCTCCATTTAGAATGATGTTAGCTGTGGGCTTAGCATAGATAGCCTTTACAATGTTAAGGAACATTCCTACTATCCCCATTTTTTCTAGTGTTTAAGCATGAAGTGGTGCTGTATTTTATGAAATGCTTTTTCTGCTTCTATTGAAATAATCATGTGGTTCTTGACTTTAAGTCTGTTGATGTGGTGAATTACATTTATTGATTTCCGGATGTTGAACCAACCTTGCATCCCCGGATAAAACCCACTTGATCATGGTGCACTATCTTTTTAATATGCTTTTGTATGTGATTTGCTAAAATTTTGTTAAGAATTTTTGCATCTATGTTCATTAGGGATATTGGTCTGAAATTTTCTTTCCTCGATGTGTCCTCCTCTGATTTTGGTATCAGGGTGATATTAGCTTCATAGAATGAGTTTGGAAGGGTTCCCTCCTCCTCTATTTCATGAAGTAATTTGAGGAGTATTGGAATGAGCTCTTCTTTGAAGGTCTTGTAGAACTCGGCTGTGAATCCATCTGGCCCTGGACTTTTCTTTGTTGGTAGGCTTTTGATGACTTCTTCTTTTTCCTTGCTTGAAACTGATCTATTTAAATTGTGTATGTCCTCCAGATTCAGTTTGAGTGGCTCATATGCCTCTGGGAACCTATTGACATCTTCCAGGTTTTCTATTTTGTTGGAGTATAAATTTTCAAAATAGCTTCTAATTATGTTTTGTATTTCAATTGTGTCTGTTGTAACATCTCCATTTCCATCACAAATTTTAGTAATTTGGATTTTCTTTCTCCTTCTCTTCGTTAGTGTGGCTAACGGTTTATCAATTTTGTTTATGTTTTAAAAGAACCAACTTTTTGTTTTGTCAATTTTTTGAATTGTTTCTTTTGTTTCAATTTCATTGATTTCTCCTGTGATTTTAATTGTTTCCTGTCTTCTACTACTTTTGGTGATGATTTGTTCCTCTTTTTCTAGGGCTTTGAGCTGTAATGTGAGGTCATTGATTTGTTGACTTTTCATTCTTTTATTGAATGCACTCCTGCAAAGAATTTTCCTCTTAGCACTGCTTTCATAGTATCCCAGAGATTTTGATATGCTGTATCTTTGTTCTCCTTGACCTCTAAGAATTTTTTAATTTCCCCCCAAAGTCTTCTGTTATCTATGCATCATTCAATAGCATATTATTTAATCTCCAGGTGTTGGAGTAGTTTCTGTTTTTAACTTTATCATTGATTTCTAATTTCATTCCATTATGATCTGATAGAATACAAGGTAGTATCTCTATGTTTTTGTATTTGCTAAGAATAGCTTTGTGGCATAACATATGGTCTATTTTAGAGAAGGATCCATGAGCTGCTGAGAAGAAAGTGTATTCGCTTTTTGATGGATGGAATATTCTATATATGTCTGTCAAGTCTAAATTAGTGATTGTGTCATTGAGTTCTATGGTTTCTTTGTTCAACTTTTGCTTGGAAAATCTGTCCAATGGTGAGAGAGGAGTGTTAAAGTCACCCAGTCTTATTGTGTTTTGATCTATTTGGTTTTTGGTTCCTAGAAGTGAGAAGGATCTGATTGATGTACATGGATGCACCATTGTTTGGTGCATAAATATTTATGTCTTGCTGATTTATGCGTCCCTTAAGCAGTATGAAATGTCCTTCTTTATCCTTTCGGACTAACTTTGACTTGAAGTCTGCTTTATCTGAATTGAAGATGGAAGCCCCTTCTTTTTTACTAAGTCCTTGTGCTTGGTATGTTTTTTCCCAACCTTTCATCTTTAGTCTGTGGGCATGTTTTTCTATGAGATGAGTCTCTGAAAGGCAGCATATTGTTGAGTCTTTCTTTTTAATCCAATCTGTCAGTCTATGTCTTTTGATCGATGAGTTTAGGCCATTTACATTTAGGGTTATTATTGAAATATGACTTGTATTCCAGGTCATTTTTACTTATTTTTGGCTTTTAACCTAACTTGATTTCTCCTTTAATTGGCTGTTCCTTTAGGGTAATTCCTCCCTTTGCTGACTTACATTGTTGTTTCTCATTTCTTCCTCTTGGAATATTTTGCTGAGGATTTTCTGTAGGGCAGGCTTTCTATTTGTGAATTCTTTTAGCTTGTGCTTATCATGGAATGATTTTATTTCATCTTCAAATCTGAAGGTAAGTTTTGCTGGGTATAAGATTCTTGGTTGGCATCCATTTTCTTTCAGTGCTTGGAATATGTTGTTCCAGGCCCTTCTTAATTTTAGGGTCTGGGCTGAGAAATCTGCTGATATTCATATTGGTTTCCCCCTATATATTATCTGATGTTTTTCTCCTGCAGCTTTTAAAATTCTATCTTTGTTTTGTCTGTTAGGTATTTTCATTATAATGTGCCTGAGTGTGGATCTGTTGTGACTTTGTGCATTTGGTGTCCTATAAGCCCTTTGAATTTAATTTTTCATTTCATTTATCAGATTTGGGAAATTTTCTGATATTATTTCATTTAACAGATTATTCATTCCTTTGGTTTGTATCTCTGTGCCTTTCTTAATCCCAATAACTCTTAAATTTGGTCTTTTCATGATGTCCCATAATTCTTGGAGGTTCTCTTCGTGATTTCTTACCATCTTCTCTGTCTGGTTGAATTTGTTTTCAAGATTAAATATTTTGTCTTCATTTTCTGGGGTTCTGTCTTCCAAGTGATTTAGCCTGTTGGTGAAGCTTTCTATTGAGTTTTTAATTTGGTTTATTGTAACCTTCATTTCAAGGATTTCTGTTTGTTTGTTTTTTTTCAGAATCTCTATCTCTTTATTGAAATGATCTTTTGCCTCCTGCAGTTGCTGTTTTAGCATTGCCTGCATTTGCGCTCTTGACTCCTCATTCACTTCTCAGATCATTTTAATTATGTACAACTCCCTTTCTGACAATGCTTCTTCCATGTTGTCTTTGGGTTCTTTTGGTATAGTATCTGGGTTTGTTTGGGACAATTTCTTCCCATGTTTTCTCATGTTGCTAGTGCATCTTCCCCTCTAGTAGTGCGAATCCTAGGTATTGCAGTTTTCCCTTAAAGACTTATAGGGTTCCTGCCTATTTTCAATAACTCCCCTTGAATGAGAGATCAATATTAGCAGCACACCATGTAAACACTACGTGTCCTTAATCTAAATAGTCTCTATTAAGATGTTAACAGTGTTGTCTTAATAAATAAAGATGAGTTCAAATTATTATCTACAGCATAACCAGTAAGTTTGCACTAAGGACTGCAATTTCTAATGTTGGACAGGGAGGATGAGGAGGGGTATAGGACAAAACAAGAAGTGAGTCTATAGATATACTATGTCATATGAATAGTGGAAGTGGAATTAAAAGAAATAGGTTGTTAGCATGAGAAAAAAGAGATTCTCCAAGGCAATGGATATATAAGAGGAAGATAGAGTGATAAGAATATTAATAAAAGAAAAAGGTAGGAATATAGTGGGTATATTAGGAATAATCATGGTAATACAATTAATTTGAAAACGTTCTGCAATATAAATATACTGTACAGTTCAAACCTCTTATTTTTCAATGACCTGATGTTTGAGAGGTGCTTGATCAAGTGATGACCCAAGAAGGGTGATTTCCCATACCTCCAGGTTGGGAATGATCAATGCTTCTAGGCAGAGATGACCCGGTGTTGATAGATAGACAATCAGTTGCAGCAGAAGTGCAAAACTCTGGGCCAGGGTGTGGGCCTGGGCACTAGACCAAGTTGTGGAGGGGGCACAGACCTGTGCTCAGTGGTGGAGACACTGGGCTTGATGGCCCAGGCAGGCCTGAGCTCCGTGTTGGGGACTCAGGCAGCCTCAGGCGGGTGCTCTCTCCACCACAGGTGGGTGCTCTCCCCTCTAAATCCTGAAGTAGTTTGGTCCCTTTTGGGTTTCTGCCCTTTTTTTAGAATTTTTGAGAGATCATTGACTGCTTATCCTGAATTCTGGGTGTTACTCCTGGATCAGTCCAAGGTTTTTCCTCTTCTCTTTTTGGTTAATTTAACGGTTATCTACTGGCTGCCAAGATATCTACAAACTTAACTTATTTTCTACATGACCCTTTTCCCAAACAAAACCTCTGACCTCCCATGTTCCTTGTACCACTTTCTAATTTTACCTAAAGAAATCACATGGAGTCAACTGCCTTAACCAGAAAACTGTATTTAATCTTTGACTCTTACTTCTCCTTCTCTCTTCAAGTACCTAGTCTTCTTGTTTCAACTTAGATATCCTGGAAATAGCTATTCCCCATTCTCCAAAGTCTATCACCCTAGTGCAAGGCACCATTACTCTTCTTACCTCAACCTTAGCAAAAGTCTCTTCACCAAGTCACCTTTATTCAGCTTTTGTCCTCCTCTTGTCTATTAATTTATTCTTCCCTTTATGTTTCAGTCAACTTTTCAATACTGTGACCAAATGACCTGGCAAGAACTCTGTAGAAGAGGAAGCCTTAATTTTGGCTCATGGTTTCAGAGGTTCAGCCAACTCCATAGCTCTGTGTCATGAATGAAACAGAACATCATGGCAGAAGAGTATGGTGGAGGAAACCAGTTCAGGATGTGGCAACAAGGAAACAAAGGGAAAGAGCTCTGCTCACCAGCAACAAAATATAAACCCAAAGTCACACCCCCAGTGACCTACTTCCTCCAGCCACACCCTACTTGCCTACAGTTAGGATTAATCCACTGATTAGGTTACAGTTTTCATAATCTAATCATTTCACCTCTGAAAATTCTTGCATTGTCTTATATCCTTTTGGAGGACACCTTATATCTAAACCACAATGCTATATAATAGTATTCTCTCTAAAATAAACATGATCATGCACCCATTTTCATGATGCATTCAAGATAAATTCCAAATGTACTTAATATGACTTTCAATACTTTCTTTGGTATGGAGAATTGAACATTATTTGGTACTTCTTTATTTGTTATCTTCTGCATGTATCTAAATATTTTTTTATTTTTCCTCCCCATATTTACTAATTATGAAATTCTTTTGTTCCTGAATATACCATGCTTCATTTTACCCTGAAATCTAAGCATAAATTATTCCTTCTTCTTAGAACAACTCTTTCTCCCTACCTGGGCCCTCTGATCATTTTTTCTGGTTAATCTGTCAATTTTCAGCTTCAAGGTCACATCCTTTGTGAATATCAACTCCTTTGACTGTTATGGCACCCTTTACTCTATGCTTTACCTATCTTAGCTGCTAACACTTTGTATAGGAATTGCTTTCTGAATTTGTATTGTAGCACAACAATCCCCATTCATTTGCCTCCCTTGGATGATGGAGATTGTCTATATTGTTCGATATTTTACTCCAGTCCTTACTTGACACCTTGAAAGTTTGTAGTAGTTAAGTTTTCTGCAGGAATTAATAAAGGGTACAATTCTAAAATGGTTAAGGAGGAGTCAGTGACTGGAAGAAGATAGATTAATGAGATTATGATGACTAAAAGCAGTAACAAACCAAAAAGTGTCTATATGGATTTATGGGTGAATAGACTTAAGTTATCTACAAATTCCTTATCACAATATCTTATGTTTAACAAAAGTTAACAGCAATATATAAACAAGGTTGTTTTTATTTCTTCTAATTCACTTGAATACTTTTCTTAGTAAATAAGGCCTCCTTGTGGAGACCTAAAGGAGGGATACAAGTGAGACCCAAAGACCCCAAGGAATTCACTCACATACCTAAAATTTACCCTTTTTATTCCCTTCATTATAATCACAAGAAAATTGTGCAAATTATCACATTTTCGTTAGAATTTGCTGATAATGTATTTTCATGATATAATTACATTTTAATGATACTTAGAATAATTGCCACCCTCATAATAAGTAAAAAAATTTATATAGAATTTTATTTTCTTGGTCTACCCCACATTGTTGAGAATGACAAACTGCTTCTACTTCACTTTATGGAGGGAGAAAAAGACTCAGAAAAAGCAAACTATACGTACGTGTGTGTGTGTGTGTGTGTGTGTGTGTTTACATACACACTCCTTTCCGATACAATGGAAGTCATTAAATGATTAAAGCAATATAGGTTAAAGATGAGAATTGTCTTGGTATCCATAAGGTGACATTTATGATGTCAAGTCAATGAGATATAAAAGAAAATTGTTATGATAAATTTCAAGAGCACAGAAAACTGTAGAAAACAATGTGAACAGAGGAACTATAAAATATGGTAAAAAACCTGGCATCTAATCCTAAAAATGTAGCATGGACCCTTGGTGAACATAAACATCATTTAATCCATGTAGTTTTCTACTACTTGAAACTTTTCTGTATCAGAGTAATGCAGTTTATGCCTGAAGAGCTCCAAAGATAGGGGGTTTACTTTCTTATTCTCAGAACAGAGTTTTTTGTGTTTGTTTTTTTGTTGTTGTTTTACTGGTGATTGGACCAGGGCCTCCCATATGTTAAGCACATATAGTAAAACACCACTGTTCTATATCCCAGCCTTGTTTTTTTTTCTTTTTTTTTAAAATTAAACTAATATTTGACTCTTACAATTGATCGACTATCAACAATCCTTTGAACTATATAGCAAGGTTAAACCACAGTCCTAAGATGTTTTCTCTTCTACCACTGAGCCTTCCTCTTCCTCTCCACCCTGATATGTGCATCACACCAGTAATTCTCATTTTTCAGAGTGGAGAGTTTAAGCTCCACTTCCTATCTGGGTAAAACTTGGGATAATCTCTCTCCTGCCAACAGTCTACCAGGGAGGATGTTAATGGTCCAAGTACCAAGACAAAGCTCTCACGCATGCATCTTCTGCTCTGACCATGAGAGAAGCCCTATTGTGGCATGAGTCTGCAGATGCTCACAAACTGTGCCCCAAGTCAAGCTCCCCAAACTCCTGATGACTAGGGAGGCTGGCATAGTGTCCAGGAGGTCAACACACAATGTTTGTTTTGAAAATGAGATTGTGGCTCTGCCTACAGATGTGGCCTGAGTAGACTGGATCCAGAATGTGTTGGGGGACTGGGATTTGTTTTCAGGTCCTCAGCTGCTTTGGGAATGTAAGAGATGATGCCACTTAAACCTCTACTAAATCATGGACCATTAGCCTCAAAAGTATTCCCTTTTCTCTATTTTCGAGTCCTGACTTTTCCCTTTTTCCCATATACCAAGGGTTAATTGCCATGAGACTCCCATCCTCCGTTTAATCTACTAAATCCATATATCCACTCTCAAGTGAAAACATTCACTTTGTGCATGTTGTTTGAACTTAGGACAGTTACTTAATTTCTCCTTAACCTCAGATTTTTAAAAAATCTATGAAACAAGGATAACAGTTAATATTTTAAAGTTACTACAAGATTAAATGGTATGATTATAAATGTGAAATATTTACAGTGGTGCATGAAACAAAATATGTGCTTTATCGTAATAAGGTCTTGAATTTAGTATTTTTAGGGTACTTCCAACACTCAAGAAACTTCCACCCTTTGATCCAATACAAAAGATGTCCTGACAATGTCCATGTACTTTTCTTATGGTAGTGACCTGAATACATTCTGGGATCCCTATTACTTCATTTCATTTATTATGACCAACTTGTCTCTCTTTGTCTGAGACCTTCCTGATTTTAGCACTGAAATTCCTACTTCAATGGAAACCCCTATATTCCAGCAGAACTGGGACATTAGTAACCCCATACTTTACATGCCACTCCAACTATCATATGAACTGTCCACTGCCCTCCTTCAGTTATCAGTAGAGAATCAAAGTTAGTTAGGATTAAAGGACAGCAATTTGACCTCCTGCTAACTAATGGATAAAAAAGAAAAAAAAAACAGACTCGAGATTAATATAAGACCAGGCAGAATTCTGCATTCCTAGCTAACTTTGGTATATTTAAATTGATCTATTTCCTCAACCATCCAATTGCACTCAAAGATTTTGTGTTGGTTGCTAATGATCTCTCTTTCCTCCTAAATTATTACATACTTTACTTTTGATAAGCAATGTTAGAATAAACTTCTAAATTTTTGAAATTGAGCTCTTCCTCCTTTTGAACAATAAGGCTACAGATGACCCCAATTGCATGCAGACGGTACTTAAGTGGTGTCCAGTAGAGTCCATTAACCCTGAGTGGTGAAACTCAAGTTTTTGTAAAGTACATAAGCCAGGCATTTTTAACTCAAGTAGAGCAGCTAGGGTTTTTTTTTTTTTTTTTTTCTTGTTCTGCTTTGTTTTGTTTTCATTTTAATCTTCTTAGGTTTTAAATTAGGCTTTAATTTCCTCTCCCTGATTCTAGTTTTCCTCATTCCAGTTGTGATTTTTTTCATATAAGAGATCAGTAATAACCAATATTTACTGAGTTCCTCTTTTAATGTTCAATAAGACTCCAATGAGAAGAAAGAACCCTTTTTCAAAGTAGGAAGAGGGTTTAAGTTAGCTAAGTTCCCCAGGATCATGCAGCTGGAAAGTTTTGAAAGGAATTTCAGAACTTGGATTTGTCAGACTTCTAAGCCCATATTCTTAGTCACTAATAGAAATAAAATAGAATGGAGACATTTCACTTTTCTGATCCTCTAAACATTGTGCCATATGTTTAATGCTTAAATTATTTTTTATTCATATGAACTGACAAAGTGCACATTTGAGAACACCCCCAAAAATTATTTTGAAAAAATTAATGTGTAAGTTTACATGCACACAATTTCAAATAGTATTTTTATCTTTCAAAAGTCCTTATGTAATAATTCTTGAATCTAAGTCTTTTGAATCACGAATGTTGTTGGATGGATGAATTTCTAATAGTTTAAGTATTAATACACTTATCTACCTTTTATATACATAACATGTATATATATATATATATAAACATACATTCATGCATATTTGTGTGTGTGCAAATATCATAAATACATACAAAAATACATTCAAGAGCATTTGAATTTTATGTCAACAAAAAGCCCTTATGAGCAAAGTAAATCGAGTCATATTAGCATGATGAGGTGTAGATTAAAGAAAGTGTAATTTTGAGTACTAAAATCATAACAAATGCCTTCTTTTGTGTAGATAAGCAAGTCAATGGGTGGGGCCAATATCTTGGAAAATGACCTTTCGAAATTATATCACTGTTTATTCAAGGCATTTGATTTATACTTCTTGCCCCAAAATATCTTACCCAAAATTTCCCCAAAATCTTGTTCTGTTTGCTGAAATTTAGTCTAATCCACCTCAACCCAACTGAGCATCTTCTCTTGCCAAACAAGTAGAAGAGAGAACAAATGTCACCATGAGCTGCTGAGACATTTGGGGACCAAAGCCTACAGCTCATCCTTAAATGGAAATCCTTGCTTGTCTACTGAGTGAACCCCAGTGGAGAAGGCACTGGAACCGTCCCCGTCCATTTCTTAGGGTTGTGTTTTCCTCTTTTTCCTTTCAGCCCCCACCTCTCAGTTCTGTGCTTTGTTTAGGAGTGATTCCCATCATAGGCCTCAAGAGCCTTCTAAGTCACACTCTTGAAACTCTCTCATTTCTGTTTCCACAAATATAACATTTGGTAGATCTACTGCATGGGCTTTGAATAACCTTTATTTGCTTCACAAAAGTACTTGCCTTCCCAATTATTATTATTATCTTAAAAAATTTACCAATATCCAAAAGCCAAACTCTTTTCTCCCAAGGTTTTTTTTTTTTTTTTTTTCTTAGCACAATGGTATTTACAAAATACTCAGCCTTCCTTTTCTCCTTGAACAACCTCATTTGGAGGTGGACAGTACACCATTCTTTTTTTCTGCCCTATCTGTATAAAAATTAAAAAAGGAAATTCTCTAGTCTCCATCACTGCAGTCTTTCTTGCTCATTTCCCAATATCAATGTTATGACAGAGCTGGCCATCTAGGGTTAGGGTGAATGATTGACTGGGTTATATACTGAGTGTTAACATTAATGGGGAATAGTATGCTCTACAATTGCATTTTCCAAGCACTGCCTCCATCTTGATTAAGTAACATAAGCCTCAACTAATAGGAAAACAAAGGATAAATATAGTGATGTTCCTAAACTGTACATTCCTAACTTAAATAGGGTCATTTGCTGATATGGTACACATTTGCTGCATTAGAGGAGTTGTTTCAAAAAATCATGCTCATTCTATTTTTCTCATAACATTGTTTCTGACCTGTTAATAGAATTAAAATTTGAGGTTGGTTTGTTACTTAAACTCAGCTTCTTATCTCAGTTGATTTGCCTGCTTCTAAACCTTTGGGTCTCCTTGGTTTCCATAATTATGTTTTTACAAGAAAAAATAAAAAATTACATATTTTAATAGGAACAAATATTATACAAGTGAGTATTCTCTAATTCAGAAAAAAAAATCACAGGTAATTCAGAGATTGTATTATTTACTTTCTAATAGCAAACAAAACAAAAGGGCTGGAAAAAACCTTATTTATTGGGTTTATTTACTCTCAGAATGTTTAATGCTTTGATTTAAATGCTTGTGTTCCTCCTACCAAAAAGATTCATAGCTCAAACCCTTATATGTAAACCATCACTTGATATCAACCTGGCTTAATCAATTTTTCTCAGAAATAGAAACAGAAAAATAAGACCAACAGGTGGCATAAACCTGAATCCCAGCAGCTCTGGAGGCTGAGGCAAGAGGATTATAAATTCAAAGCCAGCCTCAGCAACTTAGGAAGACCCTGTCTCAATGTGAAAAATAAAATAAAAAAGTGCTGGGAATTTAGATCAGTGGTTAAATGCTCCTGGATTCAATCCCTGTTAAAAAAAGAAAGAAAGAAAGAAGAAAGAAAGAAAGAAAGAAAGAAAGAAAGAAAGAAAGAAAGAAAGAAAGGAAGAAAGAAAGGAAGAAAGAAAAGAAAAAGAAAGAACGAACAAGAGGAAGAGAGGAAGAAGGGAAGGAAGGAAGGAAAGGGAGGGAGGGAGGGAGGGAGGGAAGAAGGAAGGAAGAGAGGAAGGAAGATTGATTAAGACCATCCATCACTTCAAAAATACAGTTTCCAAATAGGGAAACTGGTTTCAAAAATCCTGTCAGTGTGGTCATATCCATTTAAAATAAGCTATACTTAGCATTTGTGTCATATTTAGTGCCCCACCTATGAGATAATTCATCTGCACCCTTTAGAATTCAAGCATCCTGTTTGAATTAGTTTCCTAGGGCTGTCATAGCAAATAATCACTGGGTGGTTCTGGGTGGCTCAATATCCAGAAATGTATTCTCTCAAAGTCAAAAAGGACCGAATTCTAAAATCAAGGAGTAGGTAGATTTGGTGGAGGCTCTGAAGGAGAAACTGTCCTGTATCTTTCTCCCAGTTTTTGACAGTGGCCAGCAGTTTTTTTTTTGGATCTTGGTTTGCAAATGCATCACTCCAACATGCATTTATCTCCATATAGCTTTCTTTATTCTATGTCTGTACATCTTCACATGACTTCTAACATCACCAGTCCTTGTATTTAGAAGTTACCCTAATATAGTATGACCTCTTCTTTACTAATTTCAGCCACAAAGACCTTATTTCCAAATAAATTTTTATTGTAATGTTCTAGGTGGGCATAATTGCTGGGTGTATACTATTTAACCCAGAGCATCAGGTTACTTCTTTTGATTGACAAAATATGAGCTCAAGTACCTCCTGTGATTCTGAGTTTAAGTTGTAAGAGCTAACACTTTGTTTACCATCCTTTCTTATTTTTCTCCTAAATCTTTAAATGTGTAAAAATTGAATCTCCATAATCCTGAAAAGAGCTCCTGTATGTATGTGTATGTGTGTGTGTATATATATATATACAGGTGGGCAGGGTAGTACATTCCTGTAATCCCAGAGGCCAGGAAGCCTGGGAAAGGAGGATAGGGAGTTTAAAGCCAGCCTCCATAACTTAGAGGGACCCTAAGCAACTCAGTGAGACCCTGTCTTAAAATAAAATATTTTTAAAAAGGGCTATGGAGGTGGCCCAGTGGTTCAGCACCCCTGGGTTCAATTCCTGGTATAATAAAAATAAACAAATAAATAAATAAATAAATAAATAAATAAATAAATGCAAAGACAATGCTGTTTGGATGCTGAGATTTTCAATTTCATATTTTCCACAGAATAACTGGGTCTATCATAACTGACACAAACGTTAGTATTGCAACAGTGTACTTCCTTCACAGATATTCTAAAATATTTGGCACTGGTCTTGAGGGCAGGTATTTGGTAGCAAGGAAATTTTTCTTAGAGGCTGGAAAAATAGTAATGCAT
The DNA here is from genome assembly GCA_020662805.1 of Glaucomys volans. Taxonomy (NCBI): domain Eukaryota; kingdom Metazoa; phylum Chordata; class Mammalia; order Rodentia; family Sciuridae; genus Glaucomys; species Glaucomys volans. The sequence continues at coordinate 30,684 of JAJEJO010004674.1, forward strand.
GTCATGCAGAGGTTGAAATATTTAGAGAAAGCTATCTCTGATCACTCAAAGGAAAATATTGTACTTAATAAGCTTTATCTTTAAATAAAGAGGTGAAAAAAAAATAATGTAGCATGCTTTTGTTTCTGTTGGCTGCACTTGCCAGGATAATGCAAGAGGCATGAGTCCAGAAAAGAGCTGGCTGTTTTACAAGCAGAATTTAAAGAAAACAGGCAGAACACAGAGTTAGAAGGCTCTCTGAGTTGGAAGTTAAAGGGGGCTCATCTCCACCTGTAATGTACAAAGCTGACAAAGAATTTGAATTAAAAAGGCCACATAAAATTTGGGATTAAGGATCAACATTGGGAATATAGTTATAACACACATTCTAAAAGCTTATAATGGACATAATGTTACTCAGCAATGTTTTCTTCTCCTTGCCTCAAGGAAAAGAAAATCAGGCGCTTCTTTCCCATGTAAGCATTGCGAGCTTTAAGTTATACAAATTATATCCAGAAAAGAGGTATGACTCAGAGAGAATTGCTGGTGTGCCTGTTCATACACAAGTCCCACTGCCATCAGAGATGAGGGATCAATTAACTTTATGAGAGATTATATAGGCAAACAAACCATCAACTTATCCTAAAATAATTATTTGAGCTTTAAAACAAAGGTTGGGTCCCCAGAATTCTATGAATTCCAAGCAGACAAAAAGAAAAATCAACTTCAAAATAGTTCATATAATATCCCAAAATACCTCAGCCTTCTTATTGGCAAAATAAATTAATCCTAGAAAATGATCAATCTGTTGTAACTATAAGTAAATTTAGCCATATAAAAAATCTTTGTTATTTTTCTAATAAGAAAATTCATCATATTGTCTGGTAGTTATTGGCAATTATTGATTATTTCCAATGCGTATAATATGAGAATAATTAAATGTACTTCCTTCTACCCAAACTTTCCCATAATTAGAGAAGCAGTAAACTGATCATGATGATATATTCAAACCTTTGCCAGAACTTGTCTTTTTAAATTTTTGATTACTTTATAAAATACAGCATTACACACAAATAAGCTTTAAAATTCTGAAAATGCAAACTTGGGGGAAATTAAAAAAATGAATTGTTCTTTTAATATTTTAATAACTGAAGATTAAAGCAATGATTTCCATTTTCTAGTTACTTTTTCCCACTAGAAACTATTGTTTCTCTTCAAAGCATGCTAATTTTAGCTGCAGGTACATTAGAATATTTCAGGTAGGACATTTAAGTAAAATGCCCAACAATGCAAGCTTGAAAATGTTGTTTCATGTTGCTAAGAATGACTGAATCAGTCTGTGATCCCAACTCTTCCTCACAGCAGTAGATATAATTAGAAAACAAGACAATAGGGGGGAATGAAACACAAGGCTTCATATCACATTGTATATAAAACCAAGTCAATCTGATCTCAGAACAATGCATGCTTTTGATGCAGGACTACTCTAGGAGGAGAAAGCAATTTGGTAATAAAAGCAGAAATCGATGATAGGAATAAGCATCAGAGAAAACAAGGAATGGATTTTGTTTAAAATTTGACGAGTCCATTCAGAATGCATTTCAAATGTTCAGAAAAGCAGCAAATGAAAAGTTTAGTATGTGTTTTCTCAGCAAAATAGTGGTATGAACCTGTCAATCTTAAATGGGTGCATTTATGCACAGGTCTGTACTTTCTAGAACTGATAACTTTGAAGAGCACCTGTTGACATTATTTTAAGCTAGAATCTGTGGTAACTCAGTTAAAACACTTATGAGTAGCTTATCTAACAGTGAATGACTTAATGGCAGGCATGGAAATACATTTCAATGGCCTGTTCAAAAGTTCAAGGTAAGCTTAAAAACGAATCAGGAGAAAAAAATGAGCACAAGTGACAAGTGTCCATAGAACTGAAGAGAAAGGTAGGATATGCTTTAAATTTCCTACATTTAAAAAGATATGATCATTGTGTTTTGTCTATAACAGTAAACGTATTTATTCTAATATAAATTGAAAATTACATATTTTAATATCAAGTAGTTTAATGTCTTCACAGTTCCATTCAATATTTGTCGCATAATCAAGGAAGATTATGAAATGATTTACACAGATATTAAAAGAAAACACATAGCCTGAAGTATTTATTAGTTCCAACCACACTGCAGGCACTCTGCTAGACACTGTGATACAGTGAGAATCAAAGCCAAAGTGTGATACATGCCTTTGGGGCTCTTACACAGTAGAATTAGCAAAAGACAAGTAAATGCACAGCAGAGTATGATAAGGGGTACTAGAAGAGCTTTGGGGCACTGTCTTAGAAGAGCTTTGGGGCAGTGCCTTAGAAGAGCTTTGGGGCAGTGTCTTAGATGAGGACTAACTACAGGACAGACCCTGAGAAAGGACTGAAAAGCTAGTAGTTCCTTTGGTTAGTGATCTAAGTTGATTCTAAGGCTGTTCATCCTAATGCAACTATTTATCCTTGGTTGAGGGCTTCTCAAGGACTTCAGCTCTGTGGCATTTCAGCCTGCCCAGCAGACAAGTAGGTGCTTGCAGTAGGATGCAGCCAGAACTCAAGGGAATAGAGAGAGAGAGAGAGAGAGAGAGAGAGAGAGAGAGAGAGAGATGGGAACACAGGTGGTAGAGTGACTGAATCTGTTTAGGAATGTACAGAAATGCACCTATCACAAAAGAATGAAGTCTGGAGAGAATTGGATGCCTATTCAAATAGAATAATTGAATGATTCAAGTTTTAAAAGATATGCAGAACTTAGCAAGATGAAGGAAAAAGCAGGGCAAACCTACTACCACTTAACCACCACTGCTACTAATTAATCATAATCAGAGTGCAGCATGCCTTCAAATATCTTAGTTTATTTAAGATTTTATTTTACTTTTGGGTTTGCTCTAAAAATGATGTGAAGGAAATAGGAAGAAAGGGGAATGCATATTTTTATTTTAAAGCAGGACTTACATTGAAGGTCTGTTTTAGTTTAGCAAGCTATGCTGAAAACTATGATGAGACTACAATAATTTTAAGAAGAACATTTTATGCTCTCTTCCTTTTTCTGTTTCCTTTTTCCTGAATATGTATCAAGCTTTCTATCTGTCAGACACTGTACTTTACTAAAGCTAAAGTGGAATACAAGGTAAGCATATTTGCTGTCTTTATTCAATTGGCAAAATTGCATAGTAGGAATTTTCAACAGAAGTTGCAAGAAGCTGGGCATGGTGGTGCATGCTTGTAATCCCAGTGGCTCGGGAAGCTGTGGCTTTGGGATCAGAAGTTCAAAGCTAGCCTCAGTAATTGCAGAGGCACTAAGCAACTTAGCAAGTTGCTAAAATAAAATAAAATAAAATAAAATAAAATAAAATAAAATAAAATAAAATAAAATAAAATGGGTTGGAGATATTGCTCAGTTGTCAAGTGCCTCTGGGTTCAATCCCTAGTGCCCACCCTGCAAAAAAATAATGAGGATTATGCTAAGAGCTGCTTAGTTGTAATAGACAAAGTAAAAAAGAGTTTTTGACCTGGGTTAAATAGTATTCTCCACAAATTTATGCCCACCTGAAATTTCAGAATGGAACCTTAATTGGTTAAGATGTGCTTAGGCCAGATTAGGATGGGTTTGTGTTAGTCAGTTTTTTGTCACTGTGATCAAAATTCTTAGGAAGAACAACTCAGAAGAGGAAAAGTTTAATTTGTGACTCATGGTTTCAGAGGGTCAGACCATGGCTGGCCAATTCTATTACTCTCAGCCTAATTGAGGCAGAACATCCTGGCAGAAGTGTATGGTAGAAGAAAGTTGCTCAGTTCATGGCAATCAAGAAGCAGAAAGAGTTTGAGTCACAGGGACAAAAATATAAACCCAAAAGGCATGCCTCTAGTACCTACTTCCTCTAGCTACACCTACCTGCCTGCAGTTACCATCCAGTAAGTCCATTCAAATTATTAACCCATCAAATGATCAATCCACTAATAAGGTTATAACCCTCATAATCTAATCATTTCCCTCTGAACATTCCTGCATTAACACAGAAACTTTTGTGTTAACACGGGGACACTTCATATCCAAATCATAATGGGTCCTCAATCTAATGACTATCGTCTTTATAAGAAGGTCTTAGAAAGACACAGATAAGCTCACAAAGAAGAAAGTCACCTGATGAGGAAATAGAATTGAAATAATGCATTTACATATCAAAGATGTTCTAGATTGTCAGTAACCATCAGAAGTTCAGAAAGAGGACTATGGCACCTTCTCCTTCAAGACTTCAGAGGAAGCATGGTCTACTGACATCATCATTTCGAATTCTGGTCCACAGAATAAAATTTCTGTTATTTTAAGTCCCTACATTGTAATAGGTTTTTATTTTAGATCTAAAAAACTTAGAGAAGCTAACTTAAACCTAAGGAAAATTAAAGAGAAAGGTTTGTAAAGAAAGAACTGAAAAGAAACAAGATATATAAAAGTCCAGAAGAGGTGAATGTTTCACACTTGAAAACAAAAACAAAACAAAAAAGAAACCACAATTGTTATAAGATGAAATATTGAAATGGGAGATGAGGGGACTAAGATGAAGAGGAGTATAGGAACTGGATATTAAAGTTGCATATAAGGCAGGGTAAGGATGTTAGAGCTTTATTCTTAGGGCAACAGGGAACCATTAATGTTCTTAAACTGGGAAAGCATAGAATCATTCTTGTAATTTATGAAATTCACTACAAATGCACTGTATTCTCCTCAGGAGAATGGGTAAATGAGGAAAAAAATATGATATTAGAAATACCAGCCATGGAGTTATTTGAAATATCTTGATGGAAATAACAAAAATTTCCTACATAGGGAGACTGCCAGTGAAAATTGAAGGACATGAATAGATTTGAGAGATATTTGTATTTACAAATACAAAATAGAATTTGTATTTCATGGCAACTATGAGGATATACATAGTAAAGAAAAAATGACATAAAGGATGATCAGAAATCTGCTTGGGCAATTGTGTGCAATGGCATTCACCGGTGTAGGGTAGATAGGAATGAAGAGTTGTGTGAGAGAGAGCTGATATTAGGTTTGCACATACTGAATTGCAATGTCTGTGGAATATGAAGTGAATATGTCTGCTGAACAGCTGGATATGTGGATCTGAGAGTCAATGGAAAGATACTTGTGTAACACAGTTGGAGTGGAAAATCTAAACAGGAAAAGAATCAGAAGATTATTGTGGTAATGATAAGTAGAAAGGCATAGGAGTGATGTAGATTTTGATGAGAGGAGCCATTAAAGACAAATTAATGAGGTGAAATATACAGAACGTATATATAGTGCAAAGAAAATTTCTAGGGAAAGGTATTGAAATGCTGTGTTTTATCTTGGGAGAAACAGCATATATTTATGTCAAGAGAAAAGGATCAGTAAAGAAGGAGGGATTATAAAGTAAATCTGGGGGACAGTCATGGAAATTAGGAGGATCAGGTCCAAAAAATGGGTTTCTTGCAAAGAACAATCATGAACTAATGTGGTGTCCCTGATACTAAAATGATTTTTGAACCTTCTGAATTTGTAAGCAATATGCATGAAAGATGGCGCAGAAGTGATGGAGAATATCTTATTTTCTTTTGCAAAGTCAAAAGCTGTCCCATTTTTCTCTTCAGCAGCATTACTTCATGGTAGAGGTAAAGGATGATTTTGGATTGTGTGGATTGAGGAAAATTTGCAACAATGAAAAATGATTAAATAAAAGAAACACGTTAAGTCTTTCTAATGGCTTTTCTAACAGCTGAGCTTGGGATGTTTTACCAGATATTCCTGGAGTTTAGCAGATTTTACACAATCATCAGAGCTGGGTTGCCCATGATACTCACTGTATTAGATAGGAACTTTATAGAGACCACCAGGACCATGGAAGCAAGGCACTAATTCCAGTTTTAAAACACTCCTGTGAAGGGAGAGAAGGAGAATGCATAGGTGAAAATGAAATACATTTGAAGGTATAAGATTTAAGAGTGAGAAGGAGAAGTGTGATCAGATGGTGTCCAGTTTCTCTGTGAGGTAAGAGGAAAGGTTAATTGCTGAAAATGAGTATGGCAGCGTGTGATCCCAGGACCTGAGGATGCCAAATTCCTAAAATAGCTCATTTGGGGCAAAAAGTGTTAACAGATAGATGGATGCAGAGCAGTTTTAAAGACCTCATAATTTTATAACTCTAACAGATTTTACCAGAACCATGGCTGTTGGTGGTGGTGGTAAGAACGTTGTGAGTGACAAAATACTAAGTAGTTTAGGTCTAGCTTGTGATCCAATGAGCAGTTGCAGTTTGTGGCAGTTCTAACTGGTGTTTTAGTCTAGTTAAGTTGCTTTTAATTAGTACAACATGTACGGTATCTCTCAAGGCCAATGATATTTGCACATCCTATGTCATGATTAAGATTTAAAATTCAGGTTTTTGTTTACTTTTTTCCCTTATGCCTCTCTTTCTTTTTTTCCCATTTTCTCCCTTTGTCTCCCACCTCTTGTCCTTTACTTTGTGATTATTTTCATCTTCATTTTTAGCAAGTCTATACTTTTGTACTTCATAAAGTTTCTGCTTTTATTGTATTTTAATTTTACATACCTGCCATTTAAAAATCAAATAATACTTCCAAGCATAAGAACAAAAGCAATCATATTACATACTCACACCCTCTACCCCAAGTCTGACTTGACCACCAACTTCTTTAATTCTTTGTAACATTGATTTTGATATTTATTTAAAGTATAGTCAGGTGTAGCAGTGCATGCCTGTGATTCCAGTGGCTCAGGAGGCTTAGGCAGGAGGATCACGAGTTCAAAGCCAGTCTTGCCAATATTGAGGCGCTGAGTAATTCCGTGAAACCCTGTCTCTAAATAAAATACAAAATAGGACTGGGGATGTGGCTCAGTGGTTGAGTGCCCCTGAGTTCAATCCCTGGTACCCACTAAAAAATAAAATAAAATATAGATGGTAGCTTTTTATTCCCAATATGGTAGTTGAGGATTTAGCTCTCTTGTGCCTACCATCTGAAAGTACTTTCTCCAATACCCTTACCCCCAAAATATTTGTATTGTAATGTTAGTTATATCAACATTTATTTAGCATGTATAACATGTTGAGTACATAAATGTTACTCAGAGCACAGGCAACTAAGGTATCATGTTTATGTTCCCTTTCTTGTATAACTTATTTTCACTGGAGTTAGTGACTGGCTAGACACTTCTTGGACTGAGTTTTCTTTATGCCAAGTACTAGTTCAGCAACAAATTTTCAGCTAGAACTGTTTATCTCCTCTTGAGATAGTAAAATGCATGTAGAAATTGGCTAGTTCTATCGGTGCTCTTTTTCCTTCTCAAACTGTCTGTTATGAGCTTAATGTTTGTGTCCCCCTTCCCAACAATATGTGAAGTCTTAATCCTCAGTGTAATTGTATTTGGAAACAGGGTTTTGAGGAAGTCACTAAGTTTATATTAGGTCATGAGGGTGAAATCCTATGATGAGGTTAGTAATTTTATAAGAAGACAGATCCCTGTCTCCCAGGAAAAAAACAAAACAAAACATGTGAGCACATATTGAGAAGGCAGCTGTCTATAAACCAGGACATAGGGCCTCACCAGGAACTGTCCACAACTTAACTTTAGGCTTCACAACCTCAAGAGTTGTGAAAAATAAATTTCTATTATTCAAGCCACTGTCTCTGCTATTTTGTTAAAGCCTGCTGAGCTAAGACTCCATCTTTCCCTACCAAAGTATTCTGATGCTCTCAACCTCTGAAAGCTCATGTTTAGAATGTCTTTCACCATCAAGTAGGGGTTTCTATTTTTCTCTTTCCTGTGACATACTCTATTTTGAAATATAATCTATAGTTATGTCAAAGCAAAAATTGCACTAGATAAATTTAAACAGGCAGAAAAGACTTAATTCAAGACAACTTCAATACAGGAAAATGGCAAGAACTCAGTCTGAAGCCAGGCTTGCTAGCATCTGTAATCCCAGCCACTCAGGATCACATTTTAGGCCAGCCTCTGCAAGTTAGTGATAGTCTCAAAATAAAAATCAAATGTAGTTCAGAGGGAGAGCTCCCCTGGGTTTAAACCCCAGTACTGCAAACTCAACTGAAAAAAAAGGGCTGATGAGTTTTTAAGAACTCAGGGGTGGGTCCATGTCTGGAAGACAGTTTTAGATTATAACCATAGGTTTATGTGTGCATTGTTTTGAAAAAGTGATTATGTTTATTTTTTTGCACAAAGTTCATACTGTATTTCACAATAGCTAAGGTTTCACAATATCTACATGTCCTGAGGTGAGAGTGGATGGAAAAGATAGAGATAGCAACTATCCAACTTGTAAATGCCTTTTAGTTATACAATAGGAAGGATGCATCTTGGACATGAAATGTATATTAGGATTTATGGGCAACGTATTTTAGGATTTATTCATTAGGTTAGGAACTGAGGGGTAGAAGGATGCACACAGGGAGAGATAGAAGCAAGTGTGTTCAGATTTACACTTAGATGAGAGCCATTGATGTGTGTGCATCTTACGGCTTACTATAGGAGTACATTTATTCGCTGGGAATATGTTTTCCTGATAATATTTTAGTACTACAAATCTGATAAGGAACTCTTAGAAACATGTGCTTTGTATACTTAGTTGCTTTACTTCTCCTTTTAAATTGAGCATTAAGGGAAAGCAGCATTATAATTGTAACTCTGCCAATACATCTATCTCTAGGCCTACTGCCATTTCTGTCTTCAGTGAAATTTTTTGTTCCCAAGAAAGACAGGATTACAATTTTTTCTAACAGATTGAGTAGATGTAGTGTGCTCTTGGTTGTCAAAGATACATTAGCTATGTAGGATTTTGAATTTGTGAATATTCATGATGTATGGAAAAGCATTATACAAAATCTCAGTCACATGAAGTAGGATGTTGTGTAAATGTACACAGGACCTGGAAGGACATGTGCAGCTAGCCTGCCTGCGACCAGAAATCTTTGCTCTTTGCTTCTGATATTTTTTCCTATAATGCACATATTAACTTTTTAAAAAAATAAAGGTTATTTTAGAAACCTAGAAGTGTGTGTGCCGGGGTGAAGAACTCAGGTGGGGAAGCCACAGGCAAACCGTGCTTGCTGGTTGACTTCATTTAAAAGAAAATCCCTCTTATCTTTATGACAGGAAGTAATTCTACAATTTGGAGGAAAGTGACTCCTGAAGCTAGACTTCCAACCTCCCAGGGAAAGAGGAGCTCTATCTTCCTTGGTGATTAAACTTCAAGAGGATGTCTCTAAGGTCTTCAAAAAAATTCCTGGGCTATAAAAATTTCTCAGCATCTTAAAAAGATTTACACTCAACAAGGCAGAGAAATAATTCACAATGACAACATTTCCAAAGTGCTCTAAGAAAAGGAAGGTCAGGGACTTAAGAGTAAGGAAGAAGTTGGTCTAAAGTTGATTGTAGCCAAGAAGATGTTAAGGTCTTCCTGGTCAGTAGCCTTGGGAAGGTACTTTGCTGGTCTGTTGAAACGTTTTTGGAATTTTTAAAAATTTCCATTAGGTTAGTTGCAATAATATTAAAAAGGCAGATGGTATTCTCATTTTAGATCCTTAATATGTATACTTTTCCCTGTGAGATTGTAATCTTATCTTAGTTTCTATGATCATGGAATTTCACTAAAAGATGTTTTATGTAGGCCTCTTTTGGAACTAGAGGTTAACAAAGGGGTTCTTAACCACTGATCCACATCCCTAGCTCTTTCTTTTATATTATATTTAGAGGCAGGGTGTCACTGAGTTGCTCAGGGCCTTGCTAATTTCCTGAGTTGGCTTTGAACTTGAGATTCTCCTGCCTCAGCCTCCCAAGCAGCTGGAATTACAGGCGTGCTCCACCACACCCAGCTTATGTAGGCTTCTTTTAATTTACTATTTTAGGTATACATTATTGCTTTTTTCAATGAAATATTACATACTTTAGTTTAAGGAATATTCTTCTTTTTTTCTTTAATTATTTCCCCCTGTATTTCTTCTTTTGTTCACTTATATATTAGTTGAATGTTGAAGCTCATGGATTGGCTATTACTTTTAATCTTTTTTTCTTCCTACTTTCCAATCTCTCTGGTAGTCAGCTTTTCCTTGCTTGTGACCAAAATACCCAACATGAACAAAGTAGAGGAGGACATGATTAGTTTGGGCTCACAATTTCATTGGTCTCAGTCCACGGCTGGCTCAATCCACTGCACTCTGGGCCCAAGATAAGAGAGCAAGCCCATCATAGTAGAGGAGCATGGTAGAGAAAAACAAGTCAGGGCATGGCTGCCAGGAAGCCAATAAAGGGAAAGGGACTGTGGAAAAGACCTTCCTGGTCACACTCCCAGTGACTCACCTCCTCTAGCCATCTGCCACCAGCCTACAGTTACCTCCCAGTAAAACAGTCCTTTTAAATCATTAACCCATCTAATGGATTAATCCACTTATTAAGTTACAGCTATCATAATCTAATTATTTCACCTCTGAACATTCCTACATTAACACAGGAACTTTTGAGGGACACTTCATATCCAAACCATAACACTCACTTTCACTGTTATTTTTCTTACTTTCTCAAGCATATCCCTAACTTTATCTTCACCTTTTCTGTAGCTTTGTGGTGGTGATGGCAGGGGTAGTTGCTTTCAATTTTTGTTCTTCTATGCATAATTTCCAGAAGTTCTTTTTTATAGTCAAAATTTCTTTTGCTGTGGTGCTTTAAAGAAATTATTGGAGGTGATGACATTAATACAATGTCCTCCTTTGTTCTCTGAACATTAAAAGTGATGTTGAAGTCTTCTAATACTCACTACATAGTCTGTTTTTTTTTTTTTTTTCCCAATTTGGCTTTATTTCTTTTGGAGGCGGGGAGATGGGGATGGCTAGGAATTGAACCAGGTTTTCACTCATGCTAAGCACAGCTCTACAATTCTTTGTTTCTTTTATCTACTTTTGCTTACATGCTTGTTTTTTTTTTTTCTGTTTTTCTTTAGACATGAGATGTTCCCCCAATACTCTTGTGTGAGACAATGCAAGAAAGCTTAGAGGTGAAATTATTGGGTTATGTGAGCCTTAACATAATCAGTACATTAATCCAGTAATATGGATTTACTGAGTGTTAACGGTAGGCAGGTAGGATAGGGGGAGGAAGTAGGTCACTGGAGGGGGCCACACTTATTATTTCTAAGTGCCTACGAGAAAGAATACTTTGAAATAATTCATTTTTACACTGGTGAATATAATAATGGTAATTAATTGAAAAAAAAAAAAAACTCTGATGATTTCCTGAAAACTTTTGTGGTATCAAAATTCTGTCTGTAAATGTGTGTGCATACGCATATCTGTATGCATACATGCCTAAGTATTTATATCTCTATGTATTATATATGTCAGTGTATATAAGTAAAGATATTTTTCTATTTATATATATATAGTTCTATAATTTTTAAAGAAATGGCACATACAACCAAAATTTCTACATTTTATTTCCTATACATCTAAAATAATTTTAACCAAAGGCCCAATACTATTGTAGTTAGACTAGACTAATAAAATATGTGAAAGGAACATTTACACAAAGAAACATTCAAAAGTTAGAAAAAAAGATATTTTATATTATTAAAACTAAAAGTAAAGGTAATTTACTAGAAGGAAGAATGGTCTAAGGTTGAGATTTATTTACTTTTCAAACTGAACTTTACACCATAAAGTTTTTTCTGTCATGCAAAATATAGCACTATGCTAGAATTTGCAATAGTTGACAAAATATTTATTAAATTTTCTATAGAAAAGATCTAAAATATATTTTATTCAAAATTTTATAGAAGATAATATATGTATATATATACATGAATATTCTTTGAGAATATATGAGTCAATTATTGAGTCAAATTTTGTAATTTTTTTGGATTGCATAATTTTTAAAATAAGAATTCTTGAGAAATACATTATAAGTGTCCTATTCTCACAATGTCACTGTTGCATTAAAATTAATAGCAGAGTGTGTGACAGATACCATTGCCCTGTGTACATGCATGAACGCACAGATGGTGTGACTCTACTTTGTGTATAACCAGTGAAACAATAGCTGTACTCCATTTGTGTTCAATGAATCAATAAGTAAATAAAAAAAAATAAAAAAAATAAATAAAATAAAATGACAAGTAACAAAAAAAAAATTAAAAGCAGAAATCATCTAGTAGATTCTATAAGTGGTTGATATGATATGTGAATCTTTGTTTTCTATTTCCTCTATCAGGACATCATTTTTTAAATTTTCTCCCAAATGGAAATGTTATGTCCGGTTTATATTTTTCCTTTTCCTTAATCTATCTAATCTCAAATTATAGTGAATTAAATCCATTTGAAGAGAAAAACTGAACCTGGAGGTCTAAACTAACTGAAAAATATATAATCAGTTCCTAAGAAGTAGTGTTTTTCCATTATGATAGCTATAGGGTATTGATAGGAGAAACTTAAACTGTTGTGGTTTTATGGTTGAAATAATTGGAATTCTAGTGAGTGAAAACGGTATAAGTCTATCATGAGAAAAGTTGCTGTTTGAAAATCAATAACAACTCTCCGCGCAGATATAACAAGAACAATTATGTGCAATTGTTTTAAAACATAAGATCTTCGGGATACTCAGAATATAGAAGACTCATTAATTAAGATCTCCAAACCAGAATCTTGTGTCCTTTCTGTCAGAGTGTTGACTTGGGTGCTGTGGACTCTAAGAAAATTACCTAGAATTGTGACACCATTTTTTATATCATGCTGTCCTTTCTAAATGTCAAATGAATAAACCATTTAGATAGTGATATAGAAAGTAAGTCAGCATAAAATGTGGCCCTTGTTGTTTGGTTTTGTTTAAGTGTGCACATTAGGCAGCAAATATTAGCTCTAAGGAGACTAAAAGTCCTATTAAGACAAGAATGTCAATTTAATAAACGTTACAATATAAACACTGCAGTCACAATAGCATCATTTATTTTTACATTATTTTCAGACACCTAATATTTTGAATCTAGAGATTCCACATGTAGACAACTCATTTTTGTTAAATGAAATTTTAGAAGGCCTTGTTTTGGACTAAGTTCCTGCATTGGGTGCCAATAGACCAGGCTAAAGCTCAAACTGGTGCTACTCATGCTTAAGTCCCACATCATCCAGCTGCTTATGTGACTTCCAGAGAAATCGGGAACAGAGAGATAACAGCCAGATTTCCCAAACACACTGGTTTGAGTTGGTATAGTGAAATTTCCTTTGCCATAATCTTTGCACCAAAAAGGAAACCTAAAGTAACTTGTTATTAATCAATCAGCTATCTTTCTTTTTTTCTGTCTCCTTGTCCCCATCTTACAAGGAAAGTAACTTTGAAATGACAAATGTGTAATTTTTTTTTTTGGTCTTTCTTCAGCTCTTTTCTGTCTATAAAACCAACCTTTTGCCAGGTGCAGTGGCACATGCCCATAACTCGAGCTGCTCATGGAGGCTGGAAGGATACAAATTGGAGGCTGGGCTGGGCAATATAGGGAGACCCTGTCTCAAAATAAAACAAAAAGAGCTGGAAATGTAACTCAGTGGTAGAGTACTTGCCCAGCATGCATTAGGCCCTGGTATTCGTCCCAAATACTAAAAAATTTGAAACTGAAAACTTTCCTCTGCTTGGCTCATTGCAACACATTCCATTTTATGCGATGAAGTGTTGCCAGACTCTAAAACGGAAAATAAAGTTAATTCAGATTTTCAAATTGTGCTAATTTTGTACTCTGACCTATCCTGGACCTGAAATATGTGTAAATCAGTTTTGCAGTTTCCTCCTATCTACTCATCTGGTAGCCACTACACTCTGCCATCCAAGATCATGTACATCCTCCTGGATTTTACTTTTCTCTGGAAAAGGAGTTCACTAGGATGAGTAGCTCATCACTCACAGCACGCCTGGTGAGAGCTTCTCGCACAGTATCATTTTCTCCACGTACGGAGAGGTGGCTGCTTCACTTGTCACAAGCTATTGAAAGTCGTCAGCTTTCATCAGTGGATCCTGACAACATGGAAGGAATGATTCACCTGAAGGAAGCAGAGTGCATAGCATTTCAAAAGTGATCTCTAAAGACTGATTATTTCTTGTCCTTGACACCCTGCCAAGGGCTAGATACATCGAGCATTTGGGATGTAATGGAGCCTACAAATCACTAGTTGCCCAGAGTCTCCCTTGGCCCACAAGGGGATAGCATGCTTGACTTTAGTTCAGTTTTTATTACATGTTGTAAACTTTTGACTGCTCTGATATGCCTTGTCATTGATGTGTCAAGATTGGACTCTGACAGGATGTCTGACCTGATTGAAATCAAGAATGCTCTATTAGATCTTGAAGAAAATAATGGGAAAATGTCTATTGTAGGACTTTGTGCAATGGAATATATTTCCTAATCATGTCATTGAAAACACAGAGACCATTTTAACAACATTTTGGTGGGACGGAAAGGGCTTTTCCTGGCCTGCAAAAATTATAAATTAATCAAACATGGTAAAAATCCAGAACTTATCAAGTCACAAGTGATAGATTTTGCTTTTTAGAAGGGGTAACTCTGCTGGTGAAAATTTGTCTATGTAATACATGCTGAAGTGAGATGTGGTTTTTGTTGTTTTACTGCAGTTAATGTAAATGGTTTCTTTAGTCCACAAGAGAAAGCACAAAAGATTTGTTATCAAATGAAAGATAAACTCTGCCTTTGTTATCTAGTATTCGAAGTGTTCACTTGATGATATTGGGAAATATTTTGTGACTGATTCATGAGATGTAGTTTTGAACAATACAGACTTACTCCATAAGAACACTATCAATGATAACAGTAGTTTACCCTGTGGAGAAGGGATTGGTGATCAAACTGTTTTTTTCTTCTGCAAAACGTTATCCTGCTCAGAAAAGCTGGAAAACAGGAAGATAAAGGTATTATTTTAGCCACAGTAAATCCTAATCAAAGCAGCAAAGTTCTAGTAAGAAAGAGCAGCTCCAAAGCATACTCAGGATGATTCTGTAATTTTCTAGGAGGGCAGTGCCCACTTGTAGATTAAAAGACACGGTGCACCACTGCCCCACAATGTTGACATTTTAAAGAGTTTAAGTAAAAATCATGTATTCCTCTTGAGCTTAGGCATATCGCCAAAGCAAATAACAACAACTCTCCTGCTAGTATTCCAACCAAATAGTCACATTCTAAAAACTTCTATGCAACAAAATAAAACTTCTATGCAGAAATAAAAGTATGGGTGTAAAAAGTCATATCTTCAAAACCTGTTCCTTCTCTCCTGCTTCTCTGCCCTGCATGTGTACAATATTAAAGGACAAAAAAAACAAAAAACAAAAAACCCTGACCTAATATTAGATAAACAAGTAAAAACAGATTTTATGCAAGAAATATTATAATAGTGATCTCAGTATAGCACTAGATTGGAATCCTAATATAACAAGTACGAATTTATAGCCAAGGAGTAGAGAAAAGCATTAGCAAATGAAAGATTACTAATGGGAAACATCAAGGGTGTGGGGAGACTTAATTAAACTGCCTGAATGTGATTCTTGGTGAAGGTAGGCAAGGGTAATGGGATATCACTCATGTGAGGGATCAAATGTGATCAGATACCAAGAGTAAGGGATTCTCTCTAACGTGACTTCTCAGAATTTTTGCTAAAACTGGGCAGGTCCAATAAGAACAAGAAACAATATTAAGGTCTCCTTGATAAGAGGGTTCAGACATGCCTCACTAAATTTTGATCTTTGGCAATGGCAATGGGTAAACCATTATTAAGACATTCAGTTTACCATGTACATAAACTGTAACTTTTTTTATTATAAAACACTACACTGAATTAAAGTTACCATAATCTTCAAATAACCTTAGGTATCTTTCATGAAAAAACTAATGTGTGTCTAAATTATATATTTGATGTGCAAAGTGCTTAAGAATTTAGAACAGTTATTGAGAATTGGGCTTTGGAGGAAAATTTTTTAATCTTGGGTCTAAGACTTATTAGTTATGTAAACTTGTCTAAGTTACTTATCCTTTAAGTCTCACTCAGTTCCTTAATATTTAACCTAAATATCATGATGATTTATTAGTTATAAGAATGTTGTAGAATGTCAGAGATATGTGAAGTTCTTACTACAGGAGTATCTCACTGTATAATCATTTAACTAAGGTTAGCAATACTCAAAACAGGTGAGAAAATTTGGATAAATAGCTCTATTTAATTGAAAAAATAAGAAAGGAGACAACTTTTCTAGATTTAAATAAAACTTTGAAATTCTGGACTCTGGGTCCCGATATTGCAAAAGAACCTCTCTGTCAATTGCAGCTATAAAACTGTTATTTAAGTTTTGTTTTGCTTCTTAAAATGATAAATTATTCAAAAATATACAATGTAAGGTAATAGTAAGGTAATGGTAAGGAAATAGGAGTTTAAATTTTAAAGAAAAAAATCAACTTCCTTCCTGAAATAATTGGAGCAATAATTAGAAATATTAATGGAAACATTAGAAGCAAAATATACAGACAAAAAGGATCTATTGTCTTAACTACTAAAAAGAATACACATAATTTTGTGTGTTTGTGTGTGTATTCTTGGATTTTTATTATCATTTAATTTACCTATGAAATTGAATTTTCTTGTTTCCTGGGGAAGCAGTTTGCTGCATAATCTTGAATATTCTATTTGGAGATGTTCATCCATCTCATTTGAAGAAGTTTGCCCACATTCAATTTTCTTATTTTCAAATTTGATTTGGTCTATATTTCCTATTATAATTTACTGTCAGTTTCTAAAATGCATGCATCTGAATTGGGAACCAGGTATTTTGATACTTAATTATTATTTATAAATTAGAAGATGAGGGTCATATTAATTTAATACAGTGACCCATGCTGATATTTTATTTTATTCATCTTTTGTACTGGGCATTGACCATAGGGGTGATTTACCCCAAGTTCTTTTTCCTTTTTGAGTTAGGTCTTGTTAAGTTGCTGAGGGTCTCCTAAATTTGCTGAGGCTTCCTTAGAACATGCAGTCCTCCTGCCTCAGCCTCTGGAGCCCCAGAATTGCAGTTGTGCTTCGGTATGTCTGGCTTCTTTATATTTTAATATGATCAAAATATTCTGAATATCTGCTGTAATTATTCTGATTTACTCTAATTTTGTATTCAATCTTAGAATATTTGTTCTTCAAACAAATTATCTGAGCAACACACAAAGGATCTTCAGTATTCCTTAGCACAGAATCAAATGCTCATCACTGCTAAAACAAACCTTAACTTTCTGCTTAAACAAGTGAACTGTAGTCTCATTTTGAAAAGTTTTACTAACACCTACTGAATGCTATTCCATGTATTTAGAAACTGACCATACTTTTTAGAAAGCCAAGCTGAGAAGCCATTGAGATAGGAATATACTTCAACACCCTGCTTGAACTAGAATGTCTCACTTCAATTAAAGATGATATGTCTCATGTTGAGCTATTATTAGTAATTAGCACACATGCTACTTATTTGTGTATGTGTGAATTTAGGTTTGTATATATATATATATACATATATACACGCACACACACACACATTTACATGTGTGCATGTCTTTTTATGTAACTGCAATAGTGTGATGGATAAGCATCTCTGAATTATAATTATTCCTTACATTATTTTTAATATAAATTCAAGTATTTTAATACAATGTACATTATTGCTGAATATTAGGCTTCCAGGGAATTTTTAAGAGCTATTTTAATCTTTTGATCTTTTTTGCTTTCAATATTTTAAATTCTATCTTTAAAATGTGGGATGATCCTCTTGAGTCTATGAGAAAAAGCTCAGTTTCCGAAATTGAAAGAACGTGTATCATTTCTATCTAGAGCACTGCCACATACGAACTTTACAGGAATGAGGGAGATTAACTAGGAGCTCAGTACGATGTAAAAGCATCTGAGAAGCAATAGGAGATGATACTTGACCTTTTGAGACTTCTCGGGGGATTGAAGTTAAAGCAACTCCAGGTGGTCTTCAGAATCACTTGACATTTCCTGTAAGTGATGGACCAAACAAGAAAAAGCCAGAAAAAGTCAGTTACAGTATAGTTCCACTTCACCAATTTATTGAATATATTTATTTAAAGCATTTTTTTGGCTCTCCAATGAGCTAAAATGCTTTTGTTCATCACAGCCACCAACATGGTACTCCTGTTTACCAGACTCTCCCTCACGTTCTTTCCTTTGTAATGCTGTCCCGCTCAGGGTTCTCTCAGTCAGTTCCAAGTTTTTTATCTTTGTTGATTGCCAAGATCCGTCTTGTCAGCCTTGATATTTTTCCTGAGATCAAGACCATAATATAATACCTGCTTTATAACTCTATTTGGGTAACCTATCAGTACCCAAGACTTAGGATCTCCCTCTTTCAAGAGGAATTAGCATCTACTATTTGATGTGCTCAGTACATCACTGTGAATAAAGATGGAAAAACAACAACAACAATTGGGTTTTTTCTTGGAGGACTTTATGGTTTAAACCATGGGTCAACAAACTTTATGTTCTGAAAAAGGTCAATCAGACCCAATTCACAATGAAATGTGGAACGTTTCCTCAGTACACAGTGCATAAACTGGTGTTCTCCTTTGTGTCCACTTTCCACTGCACACCTACTCCCATCATATCACTCATCATATTACACCATAATGATTTCCTTTGTGGCTGGGGTCACCAAATTACACACTGCCAGCCAAATATCCAGTGAGCTGTCTTGAAAAATAAATAGATTACAAGCAGTTTGCAACTATTATTTTCATTTACTTGGAAAAAAATATCTTCCTTTAGATTTAAGTTTATCACTTCTGCTAAAGTATTCCAACCACCCTCTGAGAGTGTCCTCCGGGCAACACTGGGCTCACTCCTATTTGACAACTTACTGGAGTAGGTCAGTTGCCATGCTATGTAGAGGAGCTGGTGGAGGTGCTGTAAAAACTAACAATTTATATGATAGTGGGTCTTTAAGTAAGGAATTCCAAATTTTTCATGCACAATTGAGTAGTGACTTTGGAGGAGAGTTTGCAATCCAAGTCCCTGATGCACAAGTGTGTTGTAATAAGTTCTGTGTCCTGTGTCTGAATACTCCCTTTTATTTGACTTCCTTCTTCTGAGGTTCAGACCTTCATTAGGCTCACTTGCATATCTGCTCTATATTGATTTCCTAGAGTTGTTATGACAAAGTCTACAAACTGAGTGGCTTAAAATAATAGAATGTATTCTCTCATAGTTCAGAAGGCCATGTTGGTAGGATTGATTCCCTCTGAAGGTACAAAGGAAGAAGGGGCTTCTCCTGGCTTCTGGTGGCTGCCAGCAGTCCTTCACAGCTCTTGGCTTGCAGACATATCACTCCAAACTCTGCCTCCATTATCATCACCTTCTCTGTCTTCCTTTTTCCTTCTAAACTTTGGCCATGGCATTCAAGGCTTATCTAAATTCAATATGATAACTAACTGCATCTTCAAAATTAGGTCACAATCTGAGGTTCTGGGTAGACATGAATTTTGGAAGAGACGTTCTTCATTCTACTACATTTTCTAATTCGTTTTCTGTTTGGAGGTCCTATCATTTTCTTCTGTATGTCCGGGTTATGCTTATTATGCACAGTTCTGAACTTGATGCTTCTTTACTCAAGCCATATGCATAATTTACCAAAGTCCCTGAAAAGGGGATTAAATGTCCTCTCTTGGCATTCAATTGCATTTCTCCATTTCTAAATTAATGCTTTCTTTCTAAGGGTTTTCATCTATAACTCTAAACTTGGCTAAACCAGCTTCTTTTCTCAAATCAGAACAAATACTTTCTGGCCCTTGTGTCTTTTGACCACTCTGCTTTTAAACTGGAATGCAATTACCATAAAATTGCTCCTAATGAAAAATATCTACCTCTCTTTAAGTTCCTAAATACATAAACAATCTATCCTCCATCAGGAATATTTGTTTTCCCTTAAATACCTATAGCATATCATTTCTCCTTTGAATAATAACCAAACAGCCACAATTGGTCTTCTTTTGAATAAATCTTGTTTATTGAGCACGTACAGATCTTATTGATTGTCATTTGCTCTAAATATTATTACAATTATATACATGTCTGATTTTCCTTAGGCTGAGAACTAGGTGATCACAATGCCTTACTCTTGGTCATTTTTCTAATGACTATATTGATTATTGTAAGTTCTTAGGAATAATGCAGCACCACTCTAGAGAAATTATTGTTTTGTGAGGAATTATACTTAATATGAAGTCTCAGGATTATGGAGATAGTTGTCAGTAGAGATCAACTTTCTCAAGCATTTTGTCCAGAATGATATTCCAAGGCCATTTTTTAAAAATTTGGGACATTATATAAAAAAACAAATAATTTAACTGGCAAAAACACATTTCACACTATTTAGATAAAACTAACTATAGCTTATAGAATGGAATTATAACAAGTCATCAGAGAATTGCTTCTGAGACTTCTTCTCCCTAGCAGCCACGGTACGATGATGTGACCTTCCAAGACAACAAAATTTACTATAAAATTTTGGTCCCTGCTCCAATTAAAGTCACCACATCCTTCCATATAGAAGATTGGCAAAGAAAAAATAAATAGTGCATGCAAATGCCTTACTTGAATATTTCTCTCCCTATTCTATTTAAAGAGACTAGTCCCATAATTTAAGAGATTTTGCCTGAAAGTGGTTAACAAAAGTAGTCCACTGTTGGAAGATGTGGGTAGAGTTAATTAATGGCCATAATTTATCCTCAAGATTCAAAATGAAAGCTGAGAAAGCACCCTCCCCATTTAGCTAGAGCAGCAGCCTGGAGAGTCTGCAATTGCTTCATCAACTTCTCTGTTGTCTGTTCTCAATTGCAAAGGAATAATGCCAGATTGGGGGCTAGAGATTCTTACAAAAGTGAAATATTCTCCTCTCATACAAAGAAATGAAAACAGTATAGACTTTATTTAAATACATTCTATTTAAAGCAAAAGGGAATGAAAGGGAAGATATAATCCTTTTGACCCTAATACCTTTCATTATAATTACAAGATTTAAACTGTAGCTTCACCCATAAACTAGAGGCATCCTAGAGGTATCCTCTGGTTTCTCAGGTCCTAACAAACAAGTACACTTAACTTAGAAACAAATTCATGTGTGTAAACCTAATCTGTGAATGTGGAAGTACACATTTAAACTTTTCTTCTTCCATACTCCTCAAAAGCATGAAAAAGAAACATGGATTACATAAAAGCATTTGGGGCATATTGTCACTTACTAGGTTTCATGTAATAAAGTTTATAAAGTAACAAGGCAAAAAAAGAAGACAGATGTGCTCTGATTATGAGTTTATTTTTTAAGAATTAGGTAAGAATTTGGCAACAAGCAGGAAAGTCATTTGTCACGTAGAGTAGACAGGTGTCTTCAAAAAACATTGTATGTCTTTGCTGTAGATATTTTTGAAGAGAACCCAATGCATACTAGAATGGAGATTTGCTCACCACTCATCTACATTGTTTTCTTTACCAAGGATTATGATTTATTTTTCCCTAAATCTACAACACTATAATGTTTGCCTGAATAATTCTATGAAGAAACAGAAGTTTAATCACAGGGACTTTGTTGCAGAGGAGAAATTTCACTGGGTTGTCCTTAATACTTAAAATTTCTCAGAATGAAATATAATTGTCATTGGAAAATGCTAGGTGAGGAAGTATTCAAATAAGGAAGGGACAAAAGTACCCAACACCTCTGTCCCAGGGTCATCTGACAGGCATTTGGTTGCTCCTTCACTCTGAGCCACAAAGACTGACTGGGCTGAAGAAACACGTTGATCCCTCACTAAATTTTTTTTATACTTGTATTAACCCACTTGTGCTGGTGTATCAGATACCGTACTCTGAGCAGTTTATTTACAACAGAAATTTATTTTTCATAGTGTGCAAGGTTGGGAAATCCAACATGAAGATCATAATGGATTAGGTGTTAAGTGAGGGCCTGCTTTGTGGTTCCTTTTCTTGCTATATCCTCACGTGGTAGGAGAACCAAGGGGCATTAATCATTTCACAAGGACTCCACTGTCAGGGCCTAAACAACTCCAAAGTGTCTCACCTTCTAATTCCATTACATTGGTGATTCAGAATTTCAACATATGAATGAGAAGGGCAGCAAGCACATCCTAGAATTTCCACTGAGGTGCAAGAGGGGCAGAAAAGCAAGGGGCCTTTCGTACATATTTTCTGATCTCATCCAGAATCTCTGAACTTCAATATAGACTCCAGTGCCCCAACCATAGATGAGCCAGGCCCTTGAACCTAGATACGAACCAAAGTAATACTGTCTCCTTCCCTAGCCTGAAACTGTCATTCATGATCCACTACTGAATTACAACAAAAATTGGGCCTGGAGCAAAACTGGCACTCAGCATATCTTCAGTGTGAGATGGATGTGATATAGAAAGATCTGGTATTAGCCCGAGAGGTGCTAAGAAAGTGGAACGAGCTGGATGTTCCAATAGGAAGCGTTACTTAGTGGATTTATATCTATGATACCAGGATGCTCTTTAGTTGCCCTCAGTGGATACAGGGAAGACTGAGTCATGGAGGATATTTATACTCAGGATCTGCTTGAGGGATAAGAGGCTGTTCCATATCTGGTATGAACAGTTAGGATTCTGGACACAGACCTTCAGCCTGAGGGTCTGGAGTGCTAATGTGGGATAGGTAAGGAGGCAGACAATACAGTTTGTTATAGATGACACTTTATTCCGGTATCTTCTGAAATACACATTGAAGGAAGTAGGTCTGATTGTTAGCTCTGAGTATTTTTCTTGTGTCTTCTTGGGTTTTGTTAAACCTGTTTGATGAGTTCCATGATGGAATAAAATAGAATGAAAGAGCCTTCATTCTAGGGAACTTGTTAATAATTACAATTCTCTATCTGTAATTCTTGCAAGTAGGGTGTCAGGCTTTACTTCCTTAACATCTGTAAATGATAGCTTTATATAAGAAGACTACCCACAGACAATTCGCATTTCACAGAAACTTTTGTGCAATCAGGAACCTATAATTAAGTCACCTTTTTAATGACCATCTAGAAATATGTTATTTAATTATAGCCCGATTATAAAACAAAGTGTTACTTGGCCCAGATCTGGACACTCACTGCTCGAAAGCCAATGCTTGGGGAAAGAGAGTGACAGTGTAGCAGTGGTCTCACTTTATGCTTCAAATACAGCCCTTGCTGCTCTGACACTGTGACTTGTTTTTAACGAATATTTATTTTCTCTCCCTCTCCCCCTCCTTTTTCCTAATCTCAGGTGAAACAGGATTACCATTCTTCCTGGTCCTAGGCAGAGTTATATCCTTAAGCATATACGCCATAGGAACCAAGTAATTCAGACTTGGGGATGGCACCAGAAGATCTCAGAAATGACTATCTCCCAGATTAACAAATGAATTACAACTCTGTACAGAGAACACATGGAATGTAGCTTTTGAATAATTTCTTTAAAAACCTCCTGTTTCCCTGATGGGCAGAATCTCAGCCACTGGGACCTCTGAAACAGGAGTTCTCTGGGCTTCTCCTTTGCCAGCAAAGCAATAAAACATTTTTTCTCAAAACTGTGTCCTCATTATTGGATTGACATCAGGAATACAGACCAAGTTTTCCTTAATAAGTAGTAAGGAAATCAGTTTTCAAGGGCCAGCACCCTGGAAGATGGAGGGGTTATCGTCCTCAAAGCCCTGTCTTATGGAGCTCAGGAGTGTACAGGGCTTTTGTAGGGAGGAAACAGAAGAGCAAGGCAGAAAGCCTGCACATTGAGTGGGGTCTTTTTCGTCCAGAGCATGCATCCCCTTTATCTTCTCTGGCCAGAACATCACAATGAACTCAATCTCCTGGGCTTGTTCCTATGGTTTAGAAGGACTTGTTCCTTTCCTGCAAGTTAACCCTCACAGCAATTTACATGCTTTGTGTTAGTTGATGCACGAAACTAAAGAATAAAGGACAGGTGTTACACATTCTGATGTAATCTGAAGACCACCAGATATTCTGGGTTCTCTAAATCTAAAGATAGGCTATTAAGCATGTAACATCTTTTTTTTTTTCTTTTTTTTTTTTTTTAAGAATGACTGGCAAAAGGAGGTTACTAAACCTTGCCAGAGACATAAAGAGAGGAAATAACCTTGAGAAGGGAAAAGGGAGGTGACATAACCTTGTAAAAAGCAATTCCCAAAAGAGTGGTCACTGTCACCGAAGAACAGTTATATTTGTGTTCTCCTGATTTTTTTTCTCTGTTCCATATCAACGGAAGCATGTATGCTTTTATTCCATTATTGATTTTGGCCAGAAAGGTGCACTTTTCCTCAGGAAAGTTCAACATGCAAAATTCCCAAGAGAAATAGTATTAAGCATATGTCCCTTTTGGAATCCTGTCTCTCACACCTCACATGCTGACTGTGTGGCAACCATGGATTATCACTGCTTAGCATTTCACAGTTGCCATAAGTATTTTTTTGATTGAAGTAAATAGTTTGTTGTTTACATTAATAGTAAAAAAATAAATAAAATAGTCAAATAGATCCCAAACCAAAGATAAAATGAAACTCAGTACTGATCTTCCAACTATTGGGAAGTATATCATTTCATGAGTATGGTGATGAAAACATTGATTTGAAAATGATACATAAGTTTTAAAACTTTGGTTTTACTAATTGATACAGTTTTCTTTGTGCAAAAGCTTTACATAGTCAGGAAGATATAATAGGAGACATGTAATGACCCTATTGAAATATATTATTGAAAATAAAATAGAACACTTTATTTTTCTCAGTGAGCCAAATACTTTTTCTATTATTACTAACTGCATTTGTTTCATTACTTACAACGAATCCAAATATGATGACTGTTTCAGAAAATTTTAGCAATTAAGATGAATAGGGTTTCTACATGTCTCTGCAAGTTTCCTAGTGATATAGATCATTTAATCTATTCCACTTCTAGATAAAGTCATCCTTACCCATATAAAAGGCCTTTAAATATCATATATAATTATGTAAATAGTAAACTTATTTCAGATTAAGGGTAATTGAGCCTGTAACACTTTTCCTGACTGATGCAAACCCATTTCAAGAGGTTTCCATATATTTTAATTTATTTGTGTCCAGGTAAAATAATTAAAAGCAAAGCCTTCTGCTAATCCCAAAATCCTCTCTTCAAAGGGACTACTAAAAGAAAACACTTTTATTATTAAATAAGCACTAAATCAGAATGTGCTGCACATCACAGACAGCTTGCTAATGTTATAGAGCTGAGGACTTCAGAGAAACTGAAGCAGCACGAAGAGTCCTTCTTCAAACCCTGATTCTTGCAATCAAGTCAGAAGGTTTGCAGTCATGTCGCTCAGTAACAAAATTCAGTTTATTGAAGGAATAGGAAAAGGGAAAGGGGCTGTTCTCAAGGAAGAGAGTGAGTACTCTCAAAGAGGAGGGACAGTGTGCCTCTTGTGCACTCCAGTTTTATTAGGGATCCCAGAGAAGTATCTAGAGAATCCTGTCCAGGTCTACCTCTGAACTTTTGACTGACAGCAGGAAAACATCAAAGTTTCAAGTCCTTATTGCCATGACAACTCTAGGTCACCTTGGCCCATGCTGACTGGTTCTAATTGGATTCTTCAGGAGGAATTATCCTTCTCTCTCTGAGTTTTGGGATCTGGTCTATGAAAAGGTTCACAAAAGTCTCCCCAATCAGGGTAACCTGGGTTCTTCTTATTGACATTATTTCAGGCTTGCATTTTTTCTGCAGATAACAGGTAATTTTCTGAGGAACGTGACATAACCTGTTCTCTTATACCAGGCAGAGTTGCAGGGAAATTGCATTTGGAAAAGAGAGCATGTGAGGTCAGCACAGTATGTCCATTTTACAGAATTATTCTCTTAAACTCACATTCCTACCATTCACATCTGTCTGTCCAGACCCCTAGCACTAAGAGATTGAAAGACAGAAAGCATGCTCATGCTTTTATATAACCAGGCAAATGTAACTCATTACACATGTTTGCAAAGCATGCGATAACTAGTCCTCAAGTAAGAAGACTTGACAGCACTATTTGTCACACTTAGTATATCCTAATTTTACCTGGTGATGGGAATGACCACCTGTATTAACTAGTTGGTTTTATCCAGAGAAAACTAGCTTTCTCATATTTTTTTATGATAGAAGAAGGTTTTACAGATTGGAGCAAAGTGCCCATTCAAGTTAGGATTCTACCCTCCCATACAGAAACTGGGAAATAGGAATGCTGTCTCTCTTGATCTTTCCATGTCAAAGAGATTGCTCCAGAATCCTTGAAAGACATTTCTGGGACTTACAGGTAACAAATATCTACATCATTTTTAAAAATGTACACTTCAAAGAGAGGAGAAAGTACAATTACCAGTTTTCCAAATTAACTGTTCTAAGACACTGGGAAGGAGGGGATACTCCCCTTCCCCTTTTTAAATTAATTTAATATTTTTATTTATTTTTTTATTTTACAATATTGGGGATTGAGCTGTAGGGCTCTTTACCCCTAGCCATATCCACAACCTTTCTTTATAAAACTTTGAGACAGGGTCTTGCTAAGTGACTCAGATTGGCCTCAAACATGTGCTGCTCCCCTCTTCCTTTACTTTTAACAGAAAAATTTACACCTCTTAACTTTCATTTGTTCTTTTCCATCATCCTCATAGTATCCCATATTATGCAAACTGGAAAGACCCAGTGTTCACGAATTGGTTATGATTTTGTGTTCCCTTCAAAAAGCACTTACCTTCCTCAGGTAGAGTATTACCTGAGAGGGGACCACTGTAAAAGCAGACAATGGAAACATAAAAGCCTGCAAGGCACATGTGGTGGTGGTTTTCTAAAAGATATTGCATGGTGTCCCAGGCCTGGCATTTTCCCAGCTCTCCATCAGAGGGAGGGTGTTCTCCTATATATCATTCAAAGACTAAAATTATCAACCCCATCCCAGAAGATTTATGATATTTGACTTTAACTCCCAAAATATACACATTTACTTTTGGCTGGTAGCCCCAAGAAATTGCTAAGAGCATTCTTAATATTTCAGTACATTATCTCTGCAAGATTTTCCTTTTAATTTTTCCTGGAAGACATGACTTTTTTTTTTTTTTTTTTTTTTTTTTTCTTTCAAGGACACTATGGGTTAAAATTTTAGTGACTAAGGTTGGAATCATAGTCCTTGGTTTCCATGTTTTTTATATTTTTCCCCATCCACATACAGGCATTTTCAGATAGGTTATTGGGAAAAGAGAGCGTGTGTTACAACTAGTAAATAACAGAGGAAAAGTGGGAAAATTCAAAAAAGTGATGGAACTTTGAATGAATATTTTCATCAGAGAAGAACAGACAATGTATGCTTTTTAGCAAGGCCAGAGCTGTCAGACTCTTGTGTAAAACACAAGTTAAAAGAAGAATACCTTAGAGGAATAAATTTAAATGGGAGAAAGGAAATGTGCGTTAACATGCCATTTGAAATGTTCCCTGAGGGAAAAGTACAAATACAAAGGTAAAAAGCATGGGTGTTTAAGGAGATTTTCTAACTTTTATTAAAAACATGTAAAAGTGAAAAACAACATATCCACCTCAAGTTCGAATGTGACAACATTAAATAATACAGTGCTTATTGAGAACTATTGAGCTCTGTGACACCTTCTTGTGGTTTCCAGGTCACCTTGAAAATGAGGTCATCTTGCCCTTCACAAGCAGGCCCCCTCTTCCTCTAAAGCAGTACAAGAAAGAACACAACTGCTTCTGGTAACTTAAAAGTTGTTTAACTGAATATTGGAAAGTACCTTAAACTCAAGCACTTTTGCAGATTCCAGGGGAAAATTAAAATAGAAACCAAATGGCTAAGGGGTGCTTTCAATTAAAAAAATAAAAGTTTTTTTGTAAATAGGAATATCCCTAAAATTGAAATTCTTCAAATTAGCATCTAAATTACTTATTTACTGAAATACTTGAACATTTATATATATGTGTGTGTGTGTGTGTTCTAGTTTTCTTATATTTAAAAAACCACATTTATTTTATTTTAAATGGTGCCTTCCTCATCTCTCCAATACTGAATCATTTCTAAGTACAAAAATAATAAGATTGATTTTAAAATTTTAGGTATGAAATGCCGTTCTTAATGAATTTATGGTTAGAACTGAAATTATGCAAATTATGATGTTAGAATAGTGAAGAGAAACAAATTGTGTTTCTCTGCTGATAGAAATACTACATAGGGTGCTTAGGATTGTTACTAGAATCAAATGTTCATACAGCCCAAGGTTCAACCAAAACTTTGGGAGACAGAAGTTGGTAGAAGAATGAGTTCTACTCAAAGTTGCTCTAAAGAAGACAGAAGAGCCTTTCTGTCTCATATTTATAACTTACATTGTGTCAGGGAATGAAAGACTTTTATAGGAGAAAAGAGGGTACTGTGAGACAGTGGACAGGACATCTCTGCACTGGGTGGGTTCTTGCTCTCTAGGGGCATCTCCTTTTCATCCTCCAGAGAACATGCCAATGATCCAACCCCTTGGAGACAGCAACACATTTTCATTTCAGACAGATATTACTTTTCTGCAAGTTAATTTGCAGTTGACACAGGGCACATATTATTTACCATAGAACTTAGGAGAGGAGAGGGGAGTTAGAGAGTCCTCTCTTTAGAATTTAAAATACTTGGTGAAAGAGAGGGATGGTTAAAAGATTAGGGATGAGTTATTAAAAGATTAGAATGGGTCATTAAAAGATTAGGGAGGAGAGACAGAAGCAATTCTGCTAAGGACAGATTTGGAAGGAGTTGCTCTTTTATAGTATGATGAGACTTAACCAAAGACTTGGTAAACATTTTACTTTTGAAGTTTATAACATTTCTGAAACAAAGGCATTACTCTCTCCATTTGTCAGAAGAGAGATGAGGTTCAGTGAGTTTTCTTGCAGCTAGTAAGTTCCCAGTCTGAAGTAGTAATGCACGATGAAGCCTCTGGCTCCTTGGTAACTTCTTTTCACAGCATGTTCTCATGAGAACATGGTTTTACTTTTACATTCTCTAGCCCTCCAGGTTATTCCAGGACTCAAGGGTTTCTTCCTCCACCAAGGCAACACATCTAACCTTCTAACAGTGGTCTACCTCCTACTTTGAGGCTTATTTTAAAATGGACAAGTTTGTTTTCCTCTTCTTGCTCTCCGTGTCCCTAGCACTGGAGGAAACAGGATTACCTTTTTCCTATCCTAGCTCTATAGTTATCTGCCCTTGTGCACACACTCACTACAGAAATCAAGTACTTCAGACTTCAAGAACAGTGCCAGAAGGTCTAAGAAATTACTATGTTCCAAATTAACAAATGAATCACAACACTCACTACCGGGAACACCTAGAATTGTAGCCTTTGATTCATCTGTTTAAAAACCTTCTGTTCCCTCTGATGGGAAGAATCACAGCATCTGGGACAGGACACCCCTATGTTTCTCCTTTGCCAACAAAGCAATAACACTTTTTTATTTTTTTCTTGTTCTCAAAACCTTGATCTGGTTATTGGATTGGCATCAGAGACAAGGACCTAGCTTTCGGTAACAACCTCACTACTCCCTGCTTTGATTAGTTCCTGAAGTCAGGAGTATGTTTCCTAAGATCCTAGAGATATTAGACATCCTTTGCCATATTATCCTCTGTCCTTCTTCAGTGTGCCTACCAAGATTTTCAATGATTCTGCTTCTATTCATTTAATGTATGTGTATTCTGGTTTAAAATGTAAGTTCTATGAAGGCAGAAGCTGAGTCCACCATGCTCATTGATATATTCTTGTTATGTAGCAGAGTGACTTGTACTCAATGAAACTGGAGTTTGGAGATTCCTCACTTTGCCAATTTCCTTCTGGGTTCTTGTCATGCAAATTTGAAGAATAAAATGGAGACGAAAGGTAATCCTGTTTCCGCTGAGATTAGAGAGGGGGAGAGAGGAAGAGAAAGAAACACCTCCATCTTAGAAATCAGTTGCAGTGGTAGGGCAGCAAGGGTTATATTCAAAGCATAGAGTGGACCACTGTTACACACAGACAATAACAGAAGGGAAGACTAAACACAGTAGAATTTATTTAAGTGAGAAGAGACAGAACTCCTGAGATATGGGAGGGCTCCATTTTGGTGTTCTGACTCAGGGGCTTATATGGTTTTGGGTAGAGTTTGGAGCAAAATCTATGTTAAGTAGGTATTGAACAGGTGTTGGCTGTGTCCTTTAGCCTGAGTTTTAATCTTTCCTGTAACTCCCATGTGGGTTCTCCTACCTTTCATTTTCCCACCTCCCTGGGGCAAAGAAGTTGGATGATATTTTCCCACAGGTGAGTCACATAGTCTTTTATATTTGAAATAGGCCTTGATGGTGCCCTTTAATATTTCTACTGGTTAGCCTTAGGGTATAGTTTCTGAATTTGAGCAAGACCTCAGTTGGGGACCATCACCTCTGATTGCTGACCATTGACTATTCTTATTTATCAGCAAAAATTGATTGAGTGGATGAATCAAGATAAATCTCAAATTTAAATGTACAATTCAGAACCTTTTTTTTCCCCCTCCAGATCTAGTCTTTAACCAATAGAGTAGATTGACAATGTGACAAACTTTGCAGAACAAAATCATCAAGTTTACATGGACATGAAGAGTGCACATATAATTCTAGGATGAGTCT
This sequence comes from Glaucomys volans, assembly GCA_020662805.1. Taxonomy (NCBI): domain Eukaryota; kingdom Metazoa; phylum Chordata; class Mammalia; order Rodentia; family Sciuridae; genus Glaucomys; species Glaucomys volans. The sequence goes on from JAJEJO010004674.1 coordinate 61,509, forward strand.
CGATTGCTCCGGGGAAATTAAAACATTTAGAAACACAGCTTTGATGTTAAATTGGCATTATATTAATGATTGTCATTATAAATCCTTAATTTTGGGTGAGACAAAAATGACATTAAATTAGTCATTGCATTGTCCTTAATATAAGGAGATCAAAAGACTGCTTCAGCATAGCGGTGCTCTTCCAGCAGGGTGTCAATTTTCCATTCAGAATTACTTCAGACAGTTAAAAGGGGATCAAACTCTCCCGATTTGTTGGCAGTACTTTTTAATATGTTATAAATGTTATCTATTGTCCTGTAGTGGCCTTATTGGACAATGTTGGAACAAAATATATTGTATTCAAAGCACAGAATTGCATGTGATTCAAACCACTTCAGGCTTTACTAGTGGTCTGTGATCTCCCAATCAGTCTGCAAACAGGCATTTGCTATATGCTACCCAATGTAGTATTTATATATGTGCATTATTGCTACAGTAATGTGTTTGAAGACTGAGAAAGACAAAACAAAGACACAGGTATCTATTTAGATGTATGAAGAAAGCCAAGTACAGAGAGCTATGTAAAATCCATGGAATCATTTCAGCTGTTTCCGGCAGCCCAGAAAACTTATTTGGAGCATAAGTTATGTCAGTTCTAATATCTAGCTAAACTGGAGGAAAATGTCTTAAAATATCTATGCCACCAATAGTATTCATCTAAATCTTTAAATTTTAAAATATTCATAGTTATTAACTTTAATGAATATTAGTTATGATAATATTTATAGCCTAATTATGATAAAATAGAAATCTTTTGTGTTTAATGTATATTTTAAAAACGGTAAGGTGATTTTATGACGCCTATAGCAATGATCAATGTGTTGCTTCAAACTAAGCTCAGTATTTGACATGCCTCCTCTCTGCAATGAAGTAGAAAGGAGTTCTCCTTCGCTGTGAACACAATTAAGCTTTGTCGGTAGAGGGTGCCGGAGAGACACAGCAGATGGAAGGGGGCTGCTCTTTCCTGGTTAGAATAAGTGGTGCTTTGCTTTTTCTTTGTTTTGCCACGCTGTCCTTCAAAGAGCAGGCACAAGGGGATGTGACCTGTGGTATTGCTCTACCTCATCTGTGTACCCAGAGCATGTAGTCACCAGGTGACTCTGCAGCCCCAGGCCATAGGTTTTCTGTTGGTTTGTTTGCTTACTGCCTGCTTGCTTGAAAACTAGAATAGATTTGACCTAGGTAGGCCAGGCAATAAATGCTTTGCTACAGGAATACACCTGTTTTGGGGGGGGGGGGGGTTGGGATTGAGGGAGACCTTTCCAATTATGCCCTTCTATGGCTAATTTTCCTTAGCATTGGGAAATTGGTGGAGGAATCCTTTAGAGTATACTTTAGAGTTCTCTTTTAATCTATCTTTATAGTTCCAATTCTCAGAAGCTTAGTAATTTTTATATTAAAATCTCCCTATTTAAATTACTATGTGGCTCCATCTCCTGAGTGAACCCACACCAAGGCATTGTCTGCATACCATATAATGAGGAATGTTCTAAAAATTTGGAACAAAAATTTTTAAATTTTTAAGTGACTACAATAGCTGACATGCATCTTTTTTCAGTGATGTTAAATCATTGATGAGGAATTCAGCTCAGAAATAAAAACATTTCCCCCACAAGGAGAAAGCCATCACACCCTTAATGTTAATACATTTTTTAGTGCATCCTAGAGAAAATTTGAATGTATATAAATTGATATATTTTTCTGCTGTAAGAACACCACTATTTAAAAGGAAGCATTAAAAAACTATCATTTTCATTTAAATAGTATGTGAAACTAAAGTGAGAGCCTTTGTAAATATGTGCATGTTAAAGACACTGAGACTTGATTTCTAAATCTAATTCAGCTATTATTATGTCAAAGACTTGAAAAAAAGCACAGCACGGTTATATTTTTAAATTTATGAAAATAGCCAAATTTTTTAAAAGTGTCACAACTGATTGCAATGTATTTTATTTACTAGTGTGGCATAATTGGTTCACAACTGGCCTTCGCACACCAATTGTTCTCTAATCAATCCAGTGGCAGAAAGCTTAACTTGGGCAGAAGTAGGAGGCTAAACACCAACACTGAGATAAAATCAGCTCTTCCAAATTGAATAAGAATCAAATCATGGAAATTTATCCAGGCAGGCAAAGTGTTTTATCTCCAGGACTCAACAGGGAATCCTGGTCAGTAATGGATCAAGACAGGCAAACAGACAGGCATTGCATAGAGCCAGAGGAATTCAGCAAGAGTGGAAGAGTTAGGGGTTAAGTAATCTAAGACTAAGTTAAGGCAGTTAAATACCAGAGCAGAGACTGTAGAGAGGAGTATTGGAATGCCAAGGAAATTGAAGAAGAGTAGTGTAATTCCTACTTCAGAGATAAAATTTTCAAGACAGAGTAGAATGCAGACCCTCTAGCAGCATGATGGAATGAAGATATTTGGTGCATAGTGGTAGTATGTGGGGAATCCAATCTGGCATCCAGGCAGGAGATTCTATGAAAGAGAGAAAGAGAGAGAGAGAGAGAGAGAGAGAGAGAGAGAGACTTGTTTGATTTTTTGATGTAGAATGCTGGATGGCTTTATCTCAGTAAATAAAACAAGGAAGGAGAAAGGAAGGAGAATGTGACTACCAGGGAAGAGTCAAATTGGCAAAATGTTACCTGAGTCTGGAAATACTGATTTGCTGAATTGGAGATTTAAAATTCTGTCTGACAGCAATCTTTCTTGATCTTGAGGTTGAATTTACTCAAATGGGGGGGAGTGGTATGAAATTAAATGTTTTTAGTTCTATCTAAAAGGGAGTAAAATGAAAGAAATGGAAAATAGGTAGGGAACTAAGTCTCCATTACCGTATTAATACATTTCTATTTTGAAATCTGTTAAGAATTAAAATTCACTTATATTTATTCTCCTTTGGGCAAAGTCTAAAAATATTGGCTAAGAGAAGGCAATGAAATAAAAGGAAAGAAACAATAGAAAGGACTATCACAAAACATATTTGACATCCAGAAAGTTGATTTTTCAATTTGTGGATGTAAGCCTATATATAGAAATATATCTTGTCAGGGAATATGTGCAGTGGCAATAAGAAGACAAGAACCCTGACATATTTGTGCTAATCACCTTATTTCTCCTTTTCATAATTTTATTAAAGAGGAGTTGTTGTTATAGTTAGTTATTGCTATGGAACAAATGACGGCAACACTTAGGGGTAAAATTCCTACAAACCTTCTGCTGTGTCTCACAAATTTTGTGGGACAGGACTTGCAGCAGAGACTCTGTTGGAAAATCCTACTGGTTCATGTGGCACAATGAAGTCACCTGATGAATTTCATGTTACACGGTCTGAACTGGAGGACAGAAATGGCTTGCTCATATGTTCAGTCACTTGGTGGGTATATGGGAAATGCTGAATTTAATTGGAATTGTCAACAAACTCTGAAATGTGGCCCCTTCAGTACGGCAGCCTCAAGGTAGTCAGACTTCCTCTGTGATATGTCAAGGTACCAAGAATACTTGTTCCCGTGAACAGGGTGAAAGTTGTGTGACCTTTTATAACGTAGAAGCACGTCTGCCATACTTTATTGATAGAAATAGTCTCACCCTACACATGTTCAAGTGGAGGGGTGTAGACATGAATGCCCAAGAAAGAAGTTTTCAATAATGTATTACCAAGATTAAAAATGATAGAAGTTCAGTCCCTGGCTACAAAATTATTGCCGTTCCTCCATCATGCAAGAAACACCAAAAGTCTCATTTGTTATAATGTGAGGCTCAGGTTCAAGGTCCAGCAGCTCATCCTCTAAGTCAGGTCTAGTTATAGAAGTACCTTGACCTCTTTTCCTGACACATAAATTTACTGTTAGTTTTAAGAACTATTTATTGAAGAAAAAAAAATCATGCATCACCAACCCACCTAATGTATAAAGATGAAAGAGGTGTAACATAGCTTCAGAAATACTTCTGTTCCTTAAGGGGAAAAATAAGAAAACTGGGGCTCACTGTCCTATAGCAAGTCCTAAATCAATCTTGGTACATGTTTTCTTTTCCTTTATTGGGGTTCAATCCTGATCCCTGGGTATCATTCTACATGATTCTCAGCTTTTGTCTTGCCCTCTGAAAACATCCTCTTCATATATTTTAGACATTTCCATAAAATATACTTTTCTTAGACTAAGGGTCCTAATGACCTTCTTAAACATTGTTTACTCTTTCTGTCTCTTTCAGTCTGTGCTAGTATGATTCTTTTAAAATCTTCCTGAACCTCTTACAGGTTAATTGTTAATCTATTTCATTTGATGAAAATATCATATCCCCAAGTCACCCACAAATTTTTTTGAGATAATCTATTCCTTATCTTGATCTCCCTACTGTCCTGATCCTAGAGTCTGAAACTGTCATGCCCTTGAAACCCCCTTTTCTTTTTGTAACTGAGAGGATATAGGAGATGCAGTACTAGATACTTCTGCCACCACAGCTGGAATTGAACTTGACAATGTTTTACCGGCATTTTTTTTACCTAGATTTTAATTTTGCCTGAGACTTTCTCTTACTTTGAGAACAACTTGCTGGTTGGAAAGATTGTCTTAAGCCTATCACTTTCACTACATATTCCACTAGAAGACTGAACAGCTGATCATTTAGCTCATCTCCCTTCTCTCTCCATTATTATAGACAGCAGGGAGAATCCAGGTGGCATCTGCAACACTTTGCCCAGAAATCATCTTAGCTAGATTATCAAGTTCATTAAGTACATTTTATATTTTTCAGGTTACCTAAGGTGGCAGAATTACGAAACTTTGTGCCAGCTCTCAGTGATGTATTTTTTCCCATCTCCTTCAAGCTCTCTACAACTAGTCACTCCAAGGCTTGTCAGACTTTTGTCTTCTGCCTTTTATCCAAAACAAAACCACATTTTAAGTTCTGTAATGAGAGCACCTCACATCCGGTTACTAAATGCTGTTTATCTATTGATGCATTTGAAAAAGCTACCCAACAATTTATCTAGAACAATAATTTATCATATCTCATAATATTTCTGTTAATCATTAATGTAACAGCATCCAAATGGGTGAGTCTTCTCTTTCAAGCACTTTTGGGTTTTGTTTGTGTGTTTTGTGGTTTTTAACTCGGGGTACTCTACCACTAAGCCACACCACAGGCTTTTAGAGACAGTCTTGCTAAGCTACTCAGAATGCTCTTGAACGCCCAATTCTCATGCCTTAGCATCCCCAGTTACTGGGATTACAAACGTATGTCACTATGCCTGGCTTTCATGCAGCTTTGATGGAAGTCACTGGAGGATATCCTACTGGCAGATGGCTGGATCAACTTCAGTCATATGATACCTCATTGGAAAGGTCTGGGAGACCAACTTCACCTGGAATCATCAATGAGAATTTTTCCAGGTGGCTCCAAACATCACTTCTTGATAATAGGAATGAAAAGAATTTTTGATCCTGGGTTAAAAACAGTAAAATTAGGATGGGTGGCCAATAACATAATTTGTTTCTAAAGATCGATTTCAAAAACAACAGTGAAGATGTAGCATGGATATGAAACAAGGGAAACTATTTCTACTTTTCATAAGTTGTAAGTATCAGACTGGTGAGGCATTAAATAGTCTACAACATTCCTCTCTTGAAACAATTAATTTCAAGGATAACTATAGATGGTGAAAATATTTATAGCTGAGATCAGATGGAAAATATCTAGACAATATATAGCTTTATATTTCTATTTCTATTAAAAGGCTGCATTGGGCTGGGATTGTGGCTCAATGGCAGAGCACTTGCCCAGCATGCGTAAGGCACTGGGTTGGATTCTCAGCACCGCATACAAATAAATAAATAAAGGTTCATCAACAACTAATAAAAATATTTTTAAAAAAGTTTGTGCTATTTTTAACCTGTCGTCATGAAAAAAGATTTTTCCACTAATATTCACAAAACTTAAAAATTGTTTTTAAAAAATTATAAAAATTATTATTGGTGCATAATAGTTATACGGAATAGTGGGTTTTATTTCGGCATAACTATTAAAGGACATAATGTAATTTGATCAATTTCAATCCTTAGCATCTCTGCTTGCCCTCCTCTCCTCCCTCCTCTTGACCCATTTCTTCCACTCCACTTGTCTCCCTGCTGTCTTTATAAGATCCCTTTTTTGTCATTTTTCTCACTAGCTTCAACAAATGAGGGCATATATTAGACCCTTGACTTCTTTTCTGAGTCTGGTTTATTTTGCCCAATATATGTTCTCTAGTTCCATCCATTTTCCAGCAAATCACATCATTTCATCCTTCTTTGTGGTTTAATAAATTCCATTGTATTTACAGGCCATGTTTTCTTTATTTATTCATCTGTTGATGGACACCTAAGTTGGTTCCATGACTTGGATATTGTGAATCGCCCTGCGGTAAACATAGGTAGACCTGTATCTCCATTGCATGCTGATTTTCTTAGGCGAGAACTGGATCCCTTTGGATAAATATAGAGGAGTGGTACAGTCACATCATATAGTGGACTCATTCCCAGGCTTTGTGAAGAGTCCATACTGATTTCCATATGACTGTACTAATTTGCATTCCCACCCAGAGTACAAGAGTCACCCCTGCATATTGTCAGTAATTTGTATTTGTATTCTTGATGATTGTTATTCTAACTGGAGTGAGATGAAATCTCAGTATAGTTTTGATTTGCATTTCCCTGATGGCTAGACATGTTGAACAGTTCTTCATACAATTGTGGGCCTCCTGTAATTCTTTTAAAAAGTGTCTGTTTAGCACATTTGTCCATTCGGTGAAAGGGTTTTTTTTGTTTCATTTTTTGGTGTTGAATTTCTCAAGTTCTTTATGTATTTTAGATATTAATCCTCTGTAGGAAGAATAGCTGGAAAAGAGTTTCTCACATTTTGTAGTTTCTCTCTTCATGCTGTTGTTTCTTCCTGTACATAATTTTTTAGTTTGATACCACCCCAGTTATTTATTCATGCATAAGTTCCTGAGCTACCGGAGTCTTATTGAGGAAAGCATTTCCTATGACATATAAAGACACCATTCCTAAAATTTTTTTTTCTGTTATTTTGATAATATGAAAAATTCTGGCAGATATGTTTTAATGTAATTCTTGATTTAACATAAGTTTACCCAAATCAATAAATTACATTCTCTGTTTGATATGCATAGCTGAAATAATTAAAAAATGTAGATGAGAATAATCTCAGAGATCATCGTGACTGAATACGTTCAGCCACAGATGAAAGAACTGAGGTCCACAGGGACTGTGGAGCTTGTCCAAGGTCTCTTAACAGGTTAATGGGCAAAGTCGAGGGCTCTTTCTAAGACCATAGTTTTAACAGCTACAATAGCACCCTCGAGAGAAATAAGCTCCTCAAACGATATGGCTATTCCTTTGAAGTTTGTGAGTTCATTGGTTTTCTTTAAAATCCCTTTCTTCATCGGCTGCACATAATTTTTAGCATTATTGACTTGAAACAAATTCTAATAAGGCCAAGTTAGTAAAGTTTTACAGTTCCAATCACATTTTTAAAAGAATGATAATAATAGTAGCATTATTAATTAAAATGTCAATCATATTTTAAATTTAAAAATAATGTACTGGTAAAGAGAAAAATAGGTTCAATGCTTTATTTCTTACATCCAAAATTTAGGAATAATAGATTTTCTGGGTAAGTAGCTATTTGGAAGTTGTTTCCCTTACCCCCATTCCCCACATTTGGAAGTATCTTCTAAACTGCTCTGACACATGAGCATAGTACTTGGGGTCCAATACTTCCAGTGATAAGGCATTCATTTATTTCTGGAGAAAAAGAGAAATCTTTGATATAACACTTGTAATTTTTATTATGTTCTATCTTTAAAAAATTTTAACATCTATTCCCAAATATACATATTTTATCCTGGTTTGGTACATATGATATGATATAGGCCTGCCTCCTCTTTTAGATGAAGATCTTCAAATAGTTGAAGACAAATATCAAGTTGCAATTAAGCATTTTAAATTTAAATCTGCAAAGTTCCCTAAATCAGAGAAGATTCTAAAACAGACTATATACAAGCAAATGGAGATGAACTACCCTGGGTATGAAGTGGGTCGAATTATGTAATCTCTCTGATTTGCCTACATTCTCTTTCTATTCCTCTCATATAGTGCTTTTATCCACTTATATTTTGCATTTCCTTTTCTTTTTAATACTGCCACATTCTTTCTAGTTATATGAAACCTATTTTTTTAAATGAAATTATTTGGAGGTGATATTTTTCGAACAAAATTTGAAACATGAGGATTTAAAAAGTCCTTGTGGAAGGGTGGTACACCTCAAGATATAAAGATCTCATAAAATTTTAAGTTACTGACTGGATGAAATTATTGCAGACTAACAAATCCAAACTGGGCACAAAGTTTGCATTTGTAGGATTGTACTTTTAATAATTATTTAAGTAAATAAGTTTTAATTTTGATAAAAAGTATTTTTTAAATTTTCTTTATAACTATTATTATATACTTTGTATAAATTAGTCTGATTCACTGTAATATATATGTGTATAGCACCCAGTGATCCTCCTTCTACTTTTTTTCTCATTTGCCTCTCCCCACCCCTACCCAGCCTCTTGTAGACCTTCTTCTATTTTTATGTCATTTTACTTACTTAAGTTTGCACACATAAGAGAAAACATGATAGTTTTATTTCTGTGTCTAGCATATTTTGTTTAATATGGTGCCCTCCAGTTCCATCCATTTTCCTCCAAATGACAGAATGTTGTTCTTCATCATGACTTAGTAATGCTCCATTGTATACATATATCATATTTCTTTATCCATTCACCCATTAATGGGCCCCAAGGCTGATTCCATAATAAATGTGGACAGCTATCTTTTTTGTATGCTGACTTCATTTTCTTCAGATATATCCTCATGAGTAGGATAGCTAAATGATGTGGTAGTTTTATTTTTAGTTATTTGACAAAGTTCCCTGTTTCCATAGTGGCTGTACTAATTTACTTTCCTACCAACAGGAATGTGAATTCTCCACATCCTTGTCAGTATCCATTTTTTTTTTTTGATGATAGCCTTTCTAACTGGGGTAAAATGGAATCTTATTGTACTTTTGATTTGCATTTTTCTAATGGGTGGAGATATTAAACATTTTTTCATATATTGATTGACTGTATTTTTTCTTTTGAGAAGTGTCTATTCAGATACTTATTTGAATTTCCTGTGTTTTTATTTGTTTGAGTTCCTTATATATTATGAATATTATTCCTCCATCAGATGTATAGCTGCCAAGGATTTTTCTCCCATTCTGTAGGTTATCTCATCACTCTGTTTATTGTTTCCTTTGATGTGCAGAAGCATTTTAATTTGATGTAATTCCATTTTTCAATTCTTACTTTTGTTTCCTGTGCTTTTGAGGTCTTATCCAGGAAATTGTTGTCTGTGCCAATGTCTTAAAGTGTTTTCAGTATGCTTTCCTTTACTAGTTTCAGAGTATCTGGTCTTGCATTGAGATCTTTGATCCACTTTTATTTGATTTTTGAACAAGGTGAGAGATAAAGGCATCAAGTTCAATCTTATATGTGTGAATAGTCAGTTTTCCCAGCATTATTTGTTGAAAAGGCTGTCTTTAATGTGTATTTTTGGCAACTTTATTGAAATAAGCTAGCTGAAGATGCATGGATTTGTTTCTGAGTCATCTCTTCTGGTTCATTGTTCTTTGTCTGTTTTTGTGCCAATACTATGCTGTTTTTATTAATATGTAGTCCGTCTTAAAATCAGATATTGTGATTCTTCCAGCTTTGCCCTTTATATTCAAGATTATTTGGGCTATTTGTGATCATTTGTGCTTTCATATTAATATTTGTATTGCTTTTTCGTCTGAGAAGAATGGCATTAGTATTTTGATGCAGATTGCATTGAGTCTATAAATTACTTTGGATAGTATTAACAATATAAATTCTTCCAATTTGTTTACATGGGAGGTCAGAAAAGTATTTCTGAACTGAAAGTATAATTCAGTATATTTGCAAATTATGTATGGAGCTCTTCATGAATGTAATTTTCTGTTCAAGTTATTCCTTTGAGTATGAGGTGTTCCCATTGCCTGCTTCCATGTTACCAGCATTGAGTTTACTAATAGGAGCCTTCCCAGCTATTCTGTGTGTAATATATTTTCCCATGCTGGCTGCATTTGTTTTTGCCATCTCTATCTTTTTGACCCTTTCTCACACACTTAAGAATAATTTGTCATCTCAAACACTGAAAGTTCTGTAAAAATGAGGATTTTGTTTTATATATCTTTGGAAGTAGTTAAGTGAATCTAGTTAAATGAAAGGTAGACTATTCAACTGAAATATTGAATTCAATTTTTAATACTTTTATGTTTCTTTTAGTCATTTTTAAAATGTTTTCCTTAGAAAAGGTCATGTCCTTCCATTTGAGAGCTGACCACTGCAAACACTATTGTAAAACTGTCTCCCTTTAAAATATCAAGTATATAATTTGTCTCACTGGCATGAATATAATAGGTCTAAAAAGGCATTTTTAGCATTTTTTGAATTCACATTTTACTATTCATAGTTAACTAAAATTTTCAGACTTCTTTTGCTCATGTCTTTCCATCAGGTTTAACAATTTTTAAATATTAAAATTAATACCTTCTATTTATCAGTATAATTTTGTCATTGGTATTTATAATAATATAAATTTCCATTTTATTTTCTCTCTGTCAAATATTTAAATTATAATTTTTTAATTTACCTTTCAAAATTTGAAACCTATTTCCATAGAAAACCATGTGTATGAGAGATGAGTGTTCTCTTGCATTGGTTATATGCAAATTTCTTTTATTTTTATGATTTTGTCTTGTATAGTGCTATATACATCAGGTTTTTTAAAATAAATGTTTATGATTTGTTAAGTGTCCAATCAGAATAGAAAATAATATAGTAATTTCCAACTGATTTAGAACATGAGTTGCATAATTTTTTATTTCTGTGTTTAGATGCTTAGAAATATGTATTTCTCTTTTATCTGTTAAAATTTTATGGAACATATTCTTTGTAAGTACAAATGAATATTTACCCTCTACAATGCAGGTCTCAAGAACAAAGAAATTATATATGCTTATGGAATTATTGTGTAAAGTATGCCATAAAGTCTTAGTTATAAGTAAGTATGCTATCAAATTCATTATATGAGGAACAACTTGAATATATTAACAGGAAATCAAGCTTTATAATACACGTTTTGGGCAAGCAACATACTTTCACAAAGACTCTTTTTTTTATGATATTTGCTAAACAGTTTCCCAAGTAGCACTTCACATTTCTGTTGTTTCCATTAGAGATGTATTTATTCATTTTCTGTACACATTAAGACCTCAGATTCTACATGTATTTTCTTCACTCTCTTACCACAAACTAAATGCAAGATCATTTTACTGTTGTATCCCCACAATTCTATAATAATGATACCATTACTAAGATAGCTCTTTTTCTCATAACTATGAGTCACTCTCAAATTTTCTTTCTTTAGCCAGTTACTATAAACTGATGGAAAACAATTTACTACAAATTCTAGCAGATGAGTAAAAATACTATAATTTTCAGAGAAACTGTTACTAAAATGTGTGACTGTTACTTTTATATGTATTTCTTTTCTACCATTATGGTCATTATCTTTGCTTGATTTTATATATCAATTTATTAAGAAGCTGAATAGGGTACCTCTTCCTTTTCACTTATTTTTGTAAGTCAGGAAAGACACTGATCCTCTTAATGTCATTTCTTTTCTATATAAAGGAAACATGAATTTAGATCTTTTAAAGGAATTAACTACTACTCAGTTAGACACTTTAGTAATGAAGCTGCATTTCTATTTTCAGCTGAACAGATTGGAGCAGACTGAAACAGGGGCATGACAAGAAGCCAGAGTGTTCTTGGCATCATGGCTAATTATTCAAACTAGAACCTTATGGAATCAATCATATAGATTCTACCTACCTTCACATGTTTGCTTCTGTACCTGTGGCTCCTCCACCTGAAATGTGCTGGTCATGATGCCATTGTTTGTCCACACCTGTGCCTATTCTGGATAATTTGCCCCTCTAACACAGTACAGGCATCACTTTCTCCACAAATCTCCATGATCTATGGGATCCTATAACACCATGTCTTTTTTGAGCATTTTGTCAGTCTACAATAATAATTCATATAGTCACCTATTTTCCCCCATGCCTGTTAGACTATATTTAAAAGATGGATTATGGATTATTTATTTAGTTTTATTTTTGATTCATAGTACACAAACAGGAACGGCTTTTCATTTCTCTCTTTGTACACAATGTACAGTCACACAGTTTGTGTGATCATACGTGTACTTAGGGTAATGATGTTTGTCTCATTCCATTGTCTTTCCTTCCCTCCACCCCCTCTCCACTCCTCATTTCCCTCTACACAATCTGAGGTTCCTCCATTCTTCCCTTACTGCCCCTCACCCCCCATTATGTATCATCATCTACTTATTAGAGAAAACATTCAGCATTTGGCTTTTTGGGATTGGCTCATTTCGTGTACAATGATATTCTCCAACTCCATCTATTTACCTGCAAATGCCATAATTTTATTCTTCTTTGTGGCTGAGTAATATTCCATTGTGTATATATACCACAGTTTCTTTATCCATTCATCTATTGAAGGGCATCTAGGTTGGTTCCACAATCTAGCTATTGTGAAGACCTGCTATAAACATTGATGTGCCTATATCACTGTAGTATTCTGATTTTAAGTTCTTTGGGTATAAATGGAGGAATGAGATAGCTGGGTCAAATGGTGGTTCCATTCCAAGTTTTCTAAGGAATCTCCATATTGCTTTCCAATCTTGTTTTTATTCCCTCCATTTTACCCAAATTGAATTGCTAAGGGTATAAATTACTATATATCCAAATGTTATTTCATCAGTGGTTCAATTTCATCATGATTAATTTAGTAGCCCATCACTCTGTTGTTTCAGTACCGAAATCTTCTTTTCCTTTGTATTTCTTGGCACTAGTTTTGTCAGATGTCCCTGTATTGCTCAGCATTGCATCACTGTGACAACATATCTGGAAAAAAATACTTGGAAGAAGAAGGATTTATTTTGGCTCGTGGTTCCAGAGTCAGTTGACTCCATTACTATGGCCCTGTGGTAAGGCACACCACCATGATGGCAGAAAGTATGTTGGAACAGAGCGACTCTTCTTGTGGTGACCAGGAAGCTGAGAAAGAGAGAGAGCAAGGAATGGGCTGGGGACAAATTAAACCATTCTAGGGCACTTCCTAGTGATCTATTTTCTCCAGCTAGTCCCCATCACTTATAGTTTCTCCTACCTCCCAATACTATCATCAAATATGAAGACCTCAATGGATTAATCCACTGATGGTTAAAACTTTCATGATTCAATCATTTACCAAAATACCCACCTCTGGCCATTGTTGTATTGGGGCTGAAGCCTTCAACAGTTGAGTCTTTGGGGGATACTTCATATGCAAATGATAGCAGGTCCTTTATCATAATCTCTTCATATTTATCTTCATTTGCTTGGCCTTTTTCTATAAGCTTACCATTATTTCATCCATTGTTTTTTAACATCAAATCTTCTAGATGCTATGGATGATGAGGCAAAAGATGATAATTAAAAAAGTTATTTTGGACATTGTTCTAGGCCTTTTCCTCACATTATCTCTAAGCTCAGAATTTCTAATTAGTCCCCATGGTTTTCAACATTGTGTAAATATTAAAGACTTTGGAGCTAAACCTAATTTCTGAAATTTAAATGAAAAATTCAAATTACTATAATATTTCTGTATAGAAATAGTATAAAGAGGATATCTAAAACTAAATTCATTATTTTTTCTAGAAAGTACTCTATCTCTTGCAAATAGAATAAAGTAGAGATAATTATTCATTAAAATCAATATTTTTCATTAAAATGAACTTTAATTACATGGAAAAACTGTAACAATAAAAAAAGATCCTGAATTTGTATTCTGGGCCTAACTATGCATGCTCTGTCAGTAACTAAGTTGGTAACCTTTGAGACCTCTAAGAATTTTATTTTAATTGCCTATAAAATGTTTTGCATGTCATTTAAGATCTAAAAATTCTTTGTTTCCATGATCCTAAGCACCATGATATTAATATTGTAATAGCATTTGGAAGAATAATGAAAATAAAAGCACAGAATCTGAATCTAGATGACTTCATCTAAGTTGGCCATAAAATGATTTTAACTTTGCATCATTACTCCTCTTTTCCTAATTTTGATCTTTTAACATGTTCCCCCTTGACTTTGACTTTTCACCTGTTCTTTCATGGAAAGAGATGTAGAGAATGTTATCTAAAATATTAAAACTCCTTTCAAATTTTGTAAAAGAATTATGATCAATTTTGATCAATTCCATCAAAAAAACCTATCTCTGAAGACCAAATTTCTGCACAGTAAAATGGCTCACTACACTATGAGACCTGAGGTGAAACTTTTACTTCTCCCTTGGGATTTTTTAATGACAGTAAATTAGAGATTCTTTTTACTGTTTATCTTCTTTTTTTCATTTGGCTGCTTATTACGAAAAAGTGGTACAAGTACTGCTGGGAACTGAAGTAAAAATCTTAATTTTTTATATTTTCCTAAGGATGTGTTATTATGGATTATTACATTAATAAAGAGAGATTAAAAGTAAATTTTTGGGATTTTTTATTCATATTAAATCAAACATTACTATTAAAGAGATATTTCTTGCCGGGCGTGGTGGCGCATGCCTGTAATCCAAGCAACTTGGGAGGCTGAGTCAGGAGGATCGCGAGTTCAAAGCCAGCCTCAGCAACTTAGCAAGGCCCTAAGCAACTCAGTGAGACCCTGTCTCTCAATAAAATACAAAATAGGGCTGGGGAGTGGCTCAGTGGCCAAGTGTCCCTGAGTTCAATCCCTGGTTCCAAAAAAAAAAAAAAAAAAGTTTTCTTTTAAATGTTAAAAATATCTAATAAATATTATACTAATCATATACTTCATGTGTATTTTAGACTAGTAAATAGTATGATATAAAGAACTGATTGCAATAAATTAAACAATATAGAAAATTGATCATGAGAATTATGCTGTATTTAGGAACTTCTCCAATGAAGCACATTTTGAAATAAGCAAATTGGAGTGGTTTTGGATCTACATGTAGAAAATCATATATGCTTTGCTGTTTTAAAAATAGAATGAACATTTTTAGAGGATTATTTATAAATTCGAGTGAAAAGTATAAATGCCTATGGAAGGGTAAAGAGAAGTCTGGATTTGGAATAAAGAAAAAATAAATAACCAATGTTCTTAAAAACAGCTACTTTACTTGTTAGTTAAAGGATTTGGAGAAGTTTATGACCTTTTAATTTCAGGTTTTATCATTTATTAAATTCTGAAAATGAGGAAAGCACTGACTACACAGTGTTTTATTTTGGAATATTAGTTATATCAGTTTATTAATTACACAAGCAGTATAAAAACATTAAAGAGATTTATCATATTGAGAATTATTGTTGTTTTCTTCTTCCTATTTTCCAAATGATCCAATATTGATTTTATTCTGTATTCTTTTTTGATTGTATTTCACAACCTTTTTTTCCCCTCACAGATTGTTATAATGAATAAGAATGAACAGAATATAATGGTTTTGTGTAAGATGAAACTGCTGAATTTCCTACTTATTTGTTTACCTGGGGTATTTATTGAGCTGCTACATTTGGCCTTTTTTCAAAAACAAATGGAAAAGCCAAATTAATTTCTAAAAACTTCTAAACTTCCTATCAATCTACTTGTATATGTCAAAACAATGTTTTCAATTTATCTATGAATCTAAAGTGATATGTGGAAACAATAAGCCTAGAATGCAAATGTCAAGTCTTTCAAGTGGCAGATAATAAGACTATTAAATGATATTTAACAAAACTATGGATGTTTCTTTTTTTTGTTTTTGTGTTTTAGTATCTACTATTCTAATGTAATACATTGAAAGTAATATAATTTTTCATTTACTGAAAACATTATCAGTTAATTTCATAACGTTTAATGTAAACTATAATAAATGAGAGTTCCTTAGGGGTCATTTTTAAAAGTTTTTTTAAAAGCTACCTATAGTAGCTTTTAAAATATGCCTGTAGTTTATAGCAGTATACTGTACATTTTAAGAAGGTATTTTTCATGTTAAATCAACACAATAAAAATTAAAAACTTATCTGGATAAAAGTTATTTACATGCATGCATAAATACATGCATATATTTATATTTGTAAAATTTTCTATATATACTTCATACTCTACAAGCATATCTATATATATATATATACACACACACACACATGAATGTATGTATGACATGGTATACTTAATGCATATGTGACATATAAATTATTTTTAAAACACCTATTAATTTAAACTACCTAAAGCAAAAGCTAAGAAGAACATAGATCTTGAGAAAATCCTAGCTCATTTGTTCTTACAATCAGCCCTCATAAGCTTAAAGACTTTGGAATGGATTGTGCTTACCTAAAGATTAATTGCCTTGTTAAGTTGTACTTATATTACCATGTAAACATTAAGTCTTTATTACTGCTAATTATTTTTGTACCCCCATAAAGCTCCAGTAATACTTATTTTTTCTGATTTGATCTAGTGATGAAATTGAACTTAAGAAGATAATTACAAATATGTGTACTTGAGAGGTTTAAGTTCTGCCAGATTAACTAAATTATTCACACAATATTTTGCAAAGTAAAGGAACCCCTACATAATGAACTAGTCAAAATAAAGATAAAATTCTCTTGTGATGCTTTCATTCTTGTTAAATGCCTTCAAAAAGCTATAACATCTGTCTAGCAATTACCATCTAAAACACTAACAGTGTTCTCGTAGGTATTACTGATGGTCAAAAATTCAAGAGTGCATGAAAAGGTGAAAGAAGAGCAAAATATAAAACCAAAATAAACAATCAAAAATCACTGTGGTCCATATCTCTTGAGATTTGGGTGACTTACAATAAATGGAATGATTACAAGTAAAAAGAATCAGAAGTGGTACTGAAGATACTCCAAACAGAGAGCGACAGAGAGAGAGAGAGAGAGAGAGAGAGAGAGAGAGAGACGAGAGAAGAAGAGAAGGTAGGGGAGGAAGGAGAGGGGAGGGAAGGAATAGGAAGAGGAAGGGGGAGAGGAGAGGAAGAGGGAGAGGAAGGGGGAGGGGAGGAAGAAAGAAAAGCAGAGAGAGGAAGAGAAAAAATAGTCTTTCTGCTCATTGAAATACAAAGGTATATACTTTTTAATATTTCAAATGACAAGTTGACTCTGCAAAAATCGTTCCCAAAACAATTAAAAGAATCCTCTGGCTGAAAGCATAGTGTTCAACCATGAGGTGTATCTACTTGACGACTTCCTTAAACTGGGGATTTTTCTAGCTAAATACAGCAATGTCATCCTTAGGAAACATCAGGGAAGTCTTAGGAAAAGAAAACTGAGAGGGGGAGCTCAGAAATAGCTAAAATTTTGTATTCTGATATGGTATGTGTGTGTGTGAGTGTGTGTGTGTGTGTGTGTGTGTGTGTAGGAGAAATACCTATATAGGAATAGCCTATATCTATGTTGGCAGTTTCCTTTATCATATATATATAGTATCTGATATGTACATATCAGATAAACATGGCATGTGAGAGCAGCTGTCTCTTTAAAGTACAAAAGAGTCAATTGTGATTTTTACATAAGGTTCAGCATTACATTGTTTTCTCTGTCAATTTGTGTCGGGTCTGGCTGTGAGCCCAGGTCTCTCACATAATGATTTACCTGAGAATACCAGTACCATCTGGTAGTGTCTCAGGTATGAAATACATGAAAAATATCTACCAATTTATTCGTTCTATCCTGAAGGTGTAATAACATAAATCATGATATCACACTTTGTGATGAAGCCATAGAACCTCTTGTAAGTAAATGAAATGGATAACGTCTTACTTTTTTTTCTTCAAAGAGTGACAAAAGTATAAAATCTAGGGAATAGGTGCAGAATAATGACTTCTGTTATGGTTTGGATGTGAGGTGCCCCCCCAAAAGCTCACATGTGAGAAAATGCAGGAGAAATGATTGGGTTGTAAAGGTCTTATTTTTTTTTTCTTTCTTTTTTTTTTTCTTTTCAGAATCTTAACCCAATCAGTGAATTAATCTCTGATGGGACTAATTGAAGTGGTAGAATGTGGGGGCCTCTCTGCTATGTCCCATGTAGATGAGGAAAGGGTTAACTGCCAGAGGATGATGTTGGCTGTATACCACTCAATTACCTAAAAAACTTATCTACTCAATAAACACACAAGAGCCAATTATCTTTTTTAAATGAGAGGGGGCATAATGGGTCTGGCCATACCAACTCTGGCCTCTTACAACAACAACTTGCCCAATTCTCTTTTATTTATAATACACAGGTAAAGGGGGCAAGGACTGGGAGGAGCTTCTTCTGTAATGGACAGGAGAGGGTGGAGTTAGGGGAGCCATTCCCTTAAGGGGAAAATTCCAGAAGGAGATAGGGAACCACTCCCATGCATCACCACATGCTTCCCGGCAGTTCCTAGAAGCCAGACATCTGCATCATATGGCTCAACCTAGTCTAATTCTGCTAAATAAGGATGGCTTCCCACAGTAGGGTGTGACTGGAGGGAGTTGTTCAATGGGGGCATGGCTATGGGATATGTATTTTGTATCTGGAGAAGGAAGTCTCTCTCTCTCTCTCTCTCTCTCTCTCTCTCTCTCTCTCTCTCTTGCTTCCCTCTCCTGCCATGATGTTCAGCCTCACCTCCAACCCTGAGGAATGGAGCCAGCCTTCTGGCACTGAGACCTCTGAAACCGTGAGCCCTCAAATAAACTTTTCCTCCTCTACAGTTGTACTGGTCAGGTCATTTAGTCACAGCAGCAAAAAAACTGACTAAAACCACTTCTTTCATGGAGTCAAATCTTGAAATCACCACATATTTTTTAAACTGATGAGAAACTAAACCAGTTATGCAACTAAGGACTGTGTCATCTAAGACAGATGAGTTTGACTGAGCAGGATTATGGTGAACCTAGGAACCTTTTTTTCGAGAAAGAAATAATGATCTCTGACTTCAAAAGAAAATAATATAAAAACTTTTGAAATTAAGTAAAAATTATTTTTAACATACATTAGTTTTTTTATTAAAAACAGATGGTGTTGTTTTTATTTAAAAACATAAAAATGGTTCATATTAATGGGCTGCCATGTGATGTTTTGATACGTGTATACATTGTGTAATGTTTAAATTCTCCCATTAAGCATATCTATCTGTTCAAGCATCTATTATTTCTTATGATAAAAACATTCATAATTCTTTCCTCAGGCTTTCTGAAATATGCAGTACATTGTCATTATCTAGTCAGCCCACTACACGGTGACACACCTGAACTTCTTATGCCAATCTAACTATAACTTAGTACCCATTGATCAATTTTCCCCCATCCACTCCTCCTACTCTCTCCAGCCTCTCGTAATTACCATTCTATGAGATGAACATTTTTAGGCCCCATATGAATGAGATCTTACAGAATTTGTATGCCTGTGGCCTGACTTTATATTACTTGACATAATGATCTCCAGTTCCATGCATGTTGTAAAAATGACAGGATTTCATTCTGAAAAAGACATTTTGTCCAATTAGAATAATATTTATGGGTTATGGCATAACATCTACATAATCTACATGTCTTTGTCTTTATGTTATCTAGCAATATAAATTGGTATTCTCTGATTTTTCTTGCTTTAACATGAGAAAATGTGATTCTAGGTGTACCTTCCTTCTCCATGGGTTCCAATCTGGTAACTTTCTCAGGTATTTTGTGATCAATGTTAGGGTTTCTAATAAGTGATTTTTATTGATTCTAAATATTTCTGAAATAATAGACCACATTGCAGAGGACAAATTAATCTCATTCATTGAGGATTTAATTATAATTGAGAAACTTGGAGTTGTGATCATAAATGGTGAACCATTTCCTTCATTTTGATTTCACTGTTAATAAGCATGCATTTATTAAGGACCTTCATTAGAATGTTGTCATTTTGCGAACTATGTGTAGCATCTAAAACCGTATCATCAATATTTGAATAAGGAATCAATAAATGAACAAGCAAACCTTTTATAGTGATCTTCTGAATATTTATATTTAAAATATCCCCTGTTGCTTATATTTAAATTTATTTATATTTCCATTTTAAAAAAGTACACTGGAGCATATAATATGATCAACATCATATTAGTCTGTTATAGGTTAGAAAATGTTGCAACTAGATTCTTTTGCTACTTACTCTAATGAATTCCCTTGGAGGAAATCTAAGATAGAAATACCTCAGACAGAAATTCATCTTATACTAGGTCCTGTTATGTAGCAAGACTTCAGGGCATTTAGGTATGAATTTTTCATTTTACTCTTTTTCTTTGTTTGCCAAACTGAAGTTTTTCCAAAATATGAAAGTATCTTTCCAAAACCCACCATAATACAGGTGTCTTTGAAGAGTTGAGGGTTGAATGGATCTTTGACCTTGGTAGAAATGATGGTGTATGGATATACATTTTCCTCCACTGAAACTTTTTTTTAACTCATTTTCCTTGCTGATTTTTAGTGCTTGCTGCTGCTTGGGTTGGTGTAGACATGTATTTTGAATATAGACATCACCTGGGGAAATCTACTTTCCCGTTTCTCACCACAGTGTTTTCAAATAGCCCTCAGACATGGTATGTGGTGTCTTTGAACACTGAATCCCAACTGGATTGTGCATACTTACACATGAACTTTCATCATAAATTGTTAACAAAAGTTCACTAAGGAATGATAAGTCACATGATTCAATCTTAGCATATGTTTAAAGTTATCTATATGTAGATATAAAACATAAGTATTTTACCTTATTTGAAAATATTTAAAGCCATTTAGATACCAAAATGTCAAAAGCGAGGGTTTACTTATAATTCCCACAGAAAGATTACTTTTGATAGTTGCTATTGGTGATTTGCCTTTTAGGCTATTATCTTGTAGAATTTAAATATTATATATGTATATTTTTGCATACAAGGGATACTTCATCTGGGACACATGTTAAATTTGATAAGGTTTTAGGAAATTTCAATTCATCTCTAAGTACTTTCTGAGAAAATCTTCTTGCTGCCATCCTCAATTACTCCATAAACTGATAGAAGTTGGCATGTTTAACTGATAAGTGTCCCAGAATTTTGATTAGCATTGCAAATGGCAGTGGTAAAAGGCAAAGTTATGCTAGCAACTACTTGGTTGTTCAAATATTTAAATTAGGAATTTTAGAAAACCAGCTACTTAGCACTAAATTTAATCCCTTAAGGAAATGGCAGCTACAAAAAACTTGACAGCTCTTTTTTTCTACTTTTAACAAACTATAGATGAGTTTCTATGTAGAATAAAAATAGTTTGGGGTGAGAAATGCACATTTTGGTTTTGCAATCTGAATTGTCTTGTAATTCATTCTTCACATTACAGTGTATTGTGATACTTGGAAATATTTTTATGAATTCAATAATATGCGTATTTAATCTATTATATAAGATAATGGACATTTAAGAACATGAGACAATTTCTATTTTGAAGCAAGCATTCCTTCTTTGCTTAATATTAGCAAGACTTCCTAGGACAAGGAATACATTCCAGCATCTACAAACCTAGAAAGCATATAACAAGAATTGTTCAATTCAGACCTCTATTGTATTGCTTTACCAGTGCTTACCATTATCCAAACAAATCACAGTGTCGAATGTCTCACACATTTTACACTGATATTATTAGAGGTACATATCACTGTAAAATAGTACTTTCATTTTGGGCTCATTGTTATGCTTGTATAGATCTCAGTGAAACTCTTTAAAGAAAAATAAATTTTCAGAAAGTTCAGCATACAATTACATTTAGTGTTTAAAGGAGATTATAGCTACAATTGGTTTTTATTATAGGCTCTCAACAGAGCTGAGGATTTGTTAGGCACCTTCTATTTTTGTGTCTCTTTGACATTTTATTTTGTTCTTGAGGTTGGACAATTTTTAACTTTTTAATTCATTTATTGGCTAAAGTAACAATCAATATTAGACCACCAATGGGAGGAGAAGAAAATGGTGGTGTAATCCTTCTTAATCTTTCTTAAAATTCACAAAACAATCAAACAAACAAAAAGGGTTAAGCAGCAAAAATTAATATAAGTATTCAGTTGTTGTTTAAAAAATATAAATATTTGTTGCCAAATAAGTGCAGAAAAATACACTTGGAAACAATAGTGTCATTTTGGATTGTCATCAGTTTCAGTGTGACATTGGTATACTGTCTGGCAATCCTACTCAAATGATCCCTTTCAGTGTAGATATGAATCCAGAATATGGTCGACAACATGCATTTTGGTCTTGATAGCATGAAACATGTTCACTAGAGAGCTAGAATGTTACTTAACTGGGTAACTAAAATACTGGGAAAATGTCATTGTTTCTGTGGTTTAACTATTAGAGTATATATCATGTGGACATTCATTTTCAGTAGCTCTTCTACTGAAAAAAAAGAGTACCTAGACAGGGTAAACCCAACAAGTCCAGGTAAATATTTTTGAGTTCTATAAGTTAGAAAATTATAATCCAATAAAGAAATAAAAATTTTCTAGTAATTCCACAATACCCACTATATGTCTTGTCCAATTATAGTTTTTTCTTTTCCAAAAATAGTAACCTCTATTCTTATCTTTTATAGTAAATAGTTCTTGGAATATTTTTATATTTTTATCTGTCAATCGTACAACTCTTGACTCTATAATTTGCTTTATCCCCCCAACATGATGTTTTGAATCACTTAATGTGTAGGTTGTACCTTCATATTTCTCATTCTTTCCTTAATGAATAAAAAAAATTAGATATTTATGAGGTACTATGTGATGTTTTGATACATATGCACAGGGTGTAATGTTCAAATCAGTGTAACCATATCTATCTACCAAACATTTCTCATTTCTTTACCATGAAAACATTAAAATGTCTTTCTCCTAGCTTTTGTCCCCAGTCTTTTCATCACAGTATACTGCTGACAGACTTAGGCTCCTTGGCCTACAGGATGTCCCACAGCTTTGGTCTTGCTGATTGCACAGTGCTCACACCATTCAGAATGTACTACTGTTATGTGTATTTCCTGATCATTGGCAGATGAGTTCTGAATTTGGTTTGGTTCTTTTGGGCAATCAAATAGCTGATATGTTTTTTCAATAAATCCATTCAATATTGAGTGGTTAGTTCATATAGGAAAGAAAGGATATTTAATTGCCATCTCTTAATTACCAGTTAATAAGATAATAATTTCCCTGATGCCCTATAAAAATTTAAAAATTATAATTACGAACTCCTCAGTTTGAGCAAATTTAAATAATTTTAATCAAAAGCAATTAATATACTTTCTTAAGATCAGATGGTCTGATCTTTGATCAATTCAAGATTTGTCATGTTGACTTTCAAATCCTTTTGATGCAGCCTGTTAATCTTGATAATTTCAGGACTGTTGGGTATGATAGATGGATGGTTCAGATTGAGTCAGCTATTTTTCTAAGAATTCTTTTTCTAAATTGAAATTGGTGTTTTGATAGCATAATCTCATTGCTTTTGTGGTCATTGTTTCTTATACTCTTAAAGAGAGTTGGGATCTACAATATATATTATATATGATAAAACAATACAAAGGTATATAGATAAATTAATAGGCATATATGATGACATATCATTACATATATGTATGTACATTTTATATATGTAAGAATACATCATTTGCTAACTTCCCATTCACAGACAGGACTTTAAGATTTTTGTTTAACCAAGTTAAGGACCGAATATTTGTGTCCCCCCAAAAATCATTTGTTGAAGCCTAATTCTTAACATGATGTTATTTGAATATTGACTTTTGAGAGTTAATTGGGTCATAAAGGTGAAGTGTTGAGTGATTTTACTGCCCATTTAAAGACAGACATGAAAATAAATCATACTTTCTCTCTGTTCTCCAGCATGTGAAGACAAATAGCTTTCAGCCAAACTACAGAGTATCATCCCCAGACACTGAGTAAACTGACACCTTTACCTTGAATTCTATCTCTATAACTATGAAAAGTCAATTTCTGTGTTTAAATCATCTAGTCTATCATATACTGGTACAGTTGCCTAAAGTGACTAAGACAACCACTTTAGTTTTTCACCTGTTTTCCTCTTCCCTATTTTGGGCTGTCAGAGCTAGAAGGAATGTCCTATGTATTAATATTTTGCTTTCTCACTTTTCTCTCTCACACACACACACACACACACACACACACGCACACACACACATGCAAAATCATCTTAGAATAATAAAACAATGTGAATTTCCCCAGCAGAATCACTAAAAGGTGTCAAATATTTTCCAGAAGTTTTTGTATTCTCCATTCATTGTTCATATTTGTACTCTATTGCATAATAACATATAACCATTACATAAAATATGCTGTAATTTCTTTAATATCAGTTCCACAAAAACTAATTTTAATGCATATCTTTATTTATTTTTATTTTTACTTATCTATTGATTCCAGAGATTAAACCCAGGGTTGCTCAACCACTGAGCCCCATTCCCCAGATGTTTTGTTTTGTTTTGTTTTGTTTTTTTAAGATAAGGTCTTGCTACATTGCTCAGGGTCTTACTAAGTTGCTGGGGCTGGCTTTGAACTTGTGATCCTCCTGTCTCAACCTCCCTAGCCACTGAGATTATAGGCATCTGCCACTGTATCTGGCAATGCTTACCAATTAATCATGCTATCTAAAGATCACATACTAGCAAAAATTTATATAGAGAAAAATACATGGGAACAAAGTCCCCTGAGTCCTCACATATTAACATGAGTATGCCCTTGTCCTTATAGCTGTAAGTCATTTTTGCTGGAAAGAAAATCTTTAATTCACATCTGTTTATCCTTGGTTAACATAAATATGTTAATTCACTTTTTTTCATCTTAAAAAAATTTCATAAAGTATAAAGACAAAAAGTGTTCTTTTCATTTCAAATCCTGTGCTATTTTTTACCTAAATCCTCAAATGATTTTTAAAAATATGTCTTTAACATCCATAACTTTACTAGCATATTTGCTGGTCATCCTCGTTTGGTAAATATTTTCAGTAATATATTGTAATTTTTAAAACTACAGTTTCAATTCTTTTCTGAAAGTTCTCCACATGTAAGTTTTAACATTAATTTTACTTCTTGGATTTCCTTTCTCAAAAACACCAATTATACATATCTTGGACCTTATTTTCTAATCTCCAATGTTTATCAGTTTTGTTCTAGGTTTTTTGAGGTAAAGTTAGTATAGTAAAATAATCATTTTTAAGATTTATGCAGCATAAATAATTTTACATCCAGTAAAATTCAACTTTCTTAAACTACAAAATATCTACAATGGGAATTTACACAATGATAAAACCACCACTAAAATCAACCTTTAGAAACCTTTTTATCAGCTGATAAATCTGTTCAGTCCTGTATGTAATCAGTCATTTCCCCCTACTCTATCCCTTGATAGCCTTTGATCTGATTTTTAAACTTATCTTTTTGGCACTTCTAGAACTTCAACCAAATTGAATGATACATTTTGTTGGCTTTTATATCACTCTTCTTTGACTTAGCATAATGATTTGAAGAATCTCTTTTCTGCTAGGTCGTGTTTTGCTCTATCAATGTACAATTTACTTATTTATTCACCAATTGATGAACCTTTGGATATTTACTGAGATATGTCTCTTATGAACAGAGCAGCTGAAAACATGTCACACAAAGATATTTGTGTGGACATTTTTAAAATTTACCTTTGATAAATAAGAGTGAGCTCAATAGCTCATACAATAGTATATATCCAACATAAAAGAAGCTGCGAATCACTTTCCAAAGTTATTACACAATTTTAAATTCTAAATAGCCATGCTTCACATACTTGCCTAAAATTTGTATCATCAGCCTTATTTTAAAATATAGTCATTTTAGTAGATATATGAAGGTATTTAATTGCAGTTATAATTTATATTTCTCTAAAGAAAATGACATTGGTCATTTTTTTCATGTGCTTATTTGCTATCCATAATGCTCTTTAGAAAATATTTAGTTCAAATATTTTCCCTTTTTCCTTGGTGTTTTTCTTCTTATGATGAACTGTGAGAGCTTGTTATAGATTCTGGATACAAGTCCTACATCAAGTATGCATTTCAAAATATTTTCTCTCCTCCATGATTTCTTTTCATTTCCTTAACAGTGTCTTAAAATTACCAGATATTTTATCTTTCATTATGTCCAATTTATCAATTAAAATATAATCTTTTATATAAGGAACCTTTGCTAAAACCCATAAATATGGAATATATGTCCATTTAATAGTTCTAAGTATTTCATCACAGTTTTTTTAAGTTTGCAGTGCATAAAATCTACCAATATTTATCTCTTAGTATTTTTTAATTGGTGGTGTAAATCGTATTCATTTTAGTATTAAATTTCTAATTGCTTATGTCTAGTACATAGAATATAATTAATTCATCTGTTATTCTGTGATTTTGCTTAATGTACATGTTAGTTCTGGTAGAATTCTTTGTAGATTTTTGAGGATTATTACACAGACAAGATCAAATCATTGGTAAATATTATTTTATTTTTTTATTTATTTCTAAAGTGCAAAACTTTCACATCTTTTATTTCCTACTTCCTTTATTGTAAGGGATAGAATTTTTAGACTAGTGCTAAATAGAATGAGGGAGAGCAGAGTTTTGTTTTTTTTTTTCCCAACTTTGGGAAAAATATTTGTTTTTTTATTATTCACTATAATGTTACCCATAAGTATCTTGTAGGCATGCATAAGTGATTTGCAGAAGTTCTTTCCTATTCCTATTGTTTGTTATAATTTTTATCAGGAAATAAATGTTCATTTTTTTCAAATATATTATTGTTCTATTAAAATTGTCATATTTAAAAAATGTATATTAATGTAGTGAAGTTCATCCATTTTCAAGTGTTATAATAAGTTTTTATTTACTATATGAATATCATGTGGTCATGTGTATTTGACTTATAAAATCATGTACTGCTTAACAATGTTTTGCTTGATGACTGATACAACAGTGGCCCATAAGTTTATAATGAAGCTGAAAATTCCCTATCACCTTGTGAGGTCATAGTGCAGTATGAATTTACAAAGGCTAGAAGACAGAAGTTTTCATATGTTTCTGGGGATGCCATTGTAAACAAACCTAGCACTGCCAGTTGTATAAAACTGTAACACATATAATTATGTATAGTACTTTATACTTCCTAAAAAACAATGACATTATTAATCATGTATTTACTATCCTTTATATGATTGACCTATAACATCTAGGTTTGTGTAAGTACATCCTACCATGTTCACACAATGGAGAAATTGCCTAAGGCCATAATTCTTATGGTATAATTCCGTGGTTTAGGGATGCATGTGTGTGTATCACTTTTATGCTTGCTAATATTTTGTTAAGAATTTTGTAAAATATTTCATAAAACTTTTCAGTTTTAGTTTAGTTTTTGGGTAATGAGATAGATGCAAATGTCTATGAACAGAGTGTCTGAGTAATGATTGTATGAGGCCTTGACCCTAAAAATGTAAGTTCCCTAGCTGTGAGTGTTCCCACGGAAACTGCAATTTTAGTGGAAACTGAAAGAGGCAGTACAGAAGTGGTGGCACGGTAGACATATCTATGTAAGTACGCAGGGATGGGAACAATACTTTTAAGACTATCACAGAAATAGGGTGACAGAATCTCATCTCTATGTCAAAAGCTAAGTTACCTCCACTATAGCCAGGCAGTATAGATTTACAGATTTTTTCCAAATGGGTTGAAAAGTAAATCCCCTGTGAAAGAGATCTGATGCTAACAGGTGCAAGGATTCCTATTTTAGATTATTTATATCGTGTTTATTTAATTATTTTGTTATGGAAATCTTGTATATATATATTCATTAGTAATTTCTGTTTTGTGTATCAATTTTTCTTTAATTTGAAGAGCTCTGCCATCAGATTTGTGTTAGTGGTCTCTTTGTAGGAATTCAGTCTTAAATAGAACAAGTGATGTGTCCAAAAAAATGCCTTTTTTACCATCCAGTTTGAATAATTGTCTTCTCAATCTGTGTCTAATACATCATTCTATTTTAGTGTCTTCAGTGAATCCCCACTCCCACTACAGGGCATTGAACACAGACTCGCACACGCTAGGCCACTGTTCTTACAATGAGCTGTGTTTCCAACTCCCCCACTTTTTTTCCCAAAATTTTATTTTAATAAATTGTCTCCCTAAGTTCCCAAAGCTAGTGTTGAACTTGCAATCCTCCCGCCTCAGCCTCTCAGAGTAACTGGGAATACAAATGTGCACAACTACACCCTGTTCCTCATGGAATTTATTTTTATCTAAAATATTGTTCTGATTTTCACTTATGTATTAACTTTTTCTCTGTTAGAATATAAATAAGCATTTGTGTGAATGTTTATCTTTGTGTCTAATGAATAAGAAACTGAGTGAATTTTATTTTAAGATGTGTCTTTTGTATATTCCTAAGAAATCTTGAGGCTACTGCTAATATGAATGGCAATTAACCAAGTTAAAAGGGAACCTATTAAAAATTACTGAGTGAAAGAGGCTTATTAAATAGAAATTGAATGGTATTTATCATAGAATATTGTAAAAGTGAAAACTGAAATAGTTGCCAGGGAAATGTTTTATCATATTATACAATTATCACTTTACAACTTAGGGACTTGTTTTTACCCAAGATCCCAGGATGTAACTTTCCACTAAGAAGATAAAGTCATAAAATTGTACTCTGTGATTTCAAGATAGGAATTAGAATTGGCAAATACTCTCTTTCATAAAGAAGTGCTTCTTGTAGTATAGAAATAACACATATTCAAAGAACCCTTAAATTAGTTTTGGAAGAGAGAAACAATCAGTGCCGAAGGGGTTAATGAAGAATGTCAACATTTTACATCACTTATTGGACAAAAGCAAAACTTTCATAAGAAGCAATTATTAAAAAACCATGTTTAAAGTTAAACTACATCATTTACAATATGAATAGCAATGACAAATGAGATACCTTAGTGATTTTTACAAATTTTGACACTAAATAAAAAAAATGCTTTTCATTGTTGGATCTATCTCTAGTAAGACACAATAAAGATGATCTAACAAAACATTTAGAAAATGGATGTTTTTTTCTGTAACTACATTTGTTAAGTCCCATTTGTTCCTATCAACAGATTTTATGTAAGTAAGAACAGAATTGTTACTGGAACACCACAAAGCAGTGTTAAAGCTGTATACCTTTATTCTTATAAATAGCATAAAATATTATTGAATATATCCATGGTCACATATGTTGTGTCAGCAGATCTGAATAGGTATTTATCAAGTGTTGAGAATTTAATTCATTTAGATTTTCCTTTTAAGCACATTAATTTGCTTTTGAAGTGTGACACACAGTATAATGTTCATACTCTTGAGAGAGTGAAGTGATCAAACACAGGCTTAGGAACATACAAGTAGAGTCTGTCAAAGTGATTTATTGATAGCCTGTTAGACACGATATACTTCTTTTTATCAGATGGAAATGGAAAGTGGATGTGCTATAAGAATAGAACATAAGGTTACTGAAATATTCACAGATAAAACACTCCTTTCTCTAGGTTGTGCCCTTCCACCTTGATCACATTTTCTTCATTATTCAAATCAAGTATTTTATTTGATTACCCTTATCACATTCATTTTCTTCCTTATCTCATTTTCTAATGCCTTTTCTCTTTTCTCAATGTCCTTTGTTAAATTTCACTCATTTTGGACTTGTTTTAATAGTATTCAAGTTGATCTTTCCTCTAATGACCTGTTAACTTTTATGTTGTGACCTCTCAGAATTCTTATACTCACTTCAACCATTTTCCTTCTCCTTAAATCATTTAAAGTTTAATTAAATAAATAAAGAATTAAAATGCAAAAAAATACTAAATGCTCTGAAAAGAACATTACTTCATATACATTTCATGAACTATTTTGTTTAAATTGCTTTACTTAAAAATGCTACAAAAAGTCCATAATTGTAGGCAATTACTGTCTATCAATGATTGTCAGCAATTGGCTGCAATGTCAGTTATTAGAAATGTTTTATATTATTTCTAGATTGTTGTTTATTTATGATTAAATGATTGCTTGAAAATCATACCAAGCTGAACACAGGGAAAATCATCTTCAAATGAGAAGGATACATTTGCCCTATTATGGATAACTACCATCATCATCATCATCATCATAATCATCACCATCACGGGAATATAGATTCCTTTTCAAGAGGTCAATTTTACCAAGTCAATAAAATCCAGGATTAATGGCTCCTATTATATTCTAAGTTTACATATTCTGCCTGATTAAAATATTCAGATTCTGAGAAAACCTGAGAATATTATTGAATTTATAGGTTATCCTACATGAGGATTATTTATGACCGATGGTGGTACCGTTATCAGTAAGCCCTCCTTCCTTTCTGCATCTAACAAATGTTTTGTAACTAAATTCCCTCCTAATGTTACTATGGAATCAACTCCCACATAGATGAAGGGTCAGCTTTAACTTGATAGAAACAAACAAAATCATAAATGGCTTCTGAATGGATTTACATAATGATAGTAATCTCTGTGCCTCACAAATATTCATATGCAATTGATTCAACTTTAGACCATGAGAGAAAAAATGAGTTTGAAGCAAAGGTATATCAACTATGATTTTTCTTGTATAATAAACCAAGTACTACTAAGACTTAAGAAAACTTCAGAATGAAGATTACTGCACGTAAGATGATTTGTAGCTAAAAAAATATCTTTTTGTAAGTTACAAGATTGTAGGCAAAATTCTGATTCTGCCACCAGATGGTCTTGAGTTATTGAAAAGAATACTGATTCTGGAAATATATGCACTTTGGTAGTAATTACTCTCAGTATAATATTTAGAAAATTTTGAATGACAGTCAACTTCAAAGTGATAAAATAAGAAAAATAAGCACTCATTTTGATTTTGAAGTCTCTTTCTACTACTGATAGTGCATTGGAGGAGAGTCTAGTTCAACATAATATCATGGAAAAATTTCTGAGTCGTAGTTTCTTCCATTGGGTTTAGAGAGGTGCACAAAGGCAATTTATGACCCTTATGACACATTCATGAACCTTAAAACATGGCATCAATCTTAGGGGATTTTTATGAACCTAGGAATATTAGGTTCAGTGAGGATCTGAATTATGTACTTGGAAATCTTTATTTTTGCAGAAAGTCTTTAAAAAAGAGATAAGAGATATGGTCACACAGTGTTAGAAGAGAATTATTTAAAAAAAGGAAAAGGAAAAAAAAATATCATCTTTCTAGATTGCATGATCAGACTTTCTAAATTATATTTTATAGCTTTATTTACATATAATCTAGTGGACAAAAATTTCTATTATTTTTTTACAGTAGAGAAAATAATTACCTCTGAATAAATATGGATAGAATCCCCTTCATCAATGACTACATTTTGTTCCAATGGTAAAAATGAAACAATAGAGAAACCTTTCAAATCACACTCTTCAAGCCTTTAAACTGAACAAAAACAAATGAACAAACAAACAACAAAACCCCAAAACAAAAGAGAACAGAAACAGAGTCTGGTGCTAACCTTTAGCAGTGGATCCATTGAATGGTCTCATTTCTGCAAATCCCACCAGACCTTAGTTCACCACAGTGTGTGGACTTAGTTCTCTAATCCCTTCCTCCAAGAGTACCCTTAGAACATCCTAGTTTTCTTAGCTTGGCACCATATTTTATGGCCTAAATTCTCTCACTATCCAAACAACTTTTGTGATACTTCAATTTCATTGTTTTAAATGAAACAAATTCATAAAATATTAATCTAGTTTATTATAATCAATGATTTCACTGATTGTTGGTCCCCAAGAGCTTTGTGGTAAACGACTGAAAAAATTCCATTTGTAATCCCGCAGAATTTTAAAGATGCAATTTAATCATGAAGGTATGGTTTAAAAAAGAAAACTCCCCAAAACATGCAAGCTTGAGTCCAAATGATTGTATTGTTCTCAGAAATCAAATATAAAATTCAAATTCCATCAGAATATCATGAGCAGATTGAATTTACTTTTCAACAGTCTATTAACTATTTGCTTGGGGTTGATTTGCCTTAAGAAAGGGGAAAACTCAACAACCCATTCTGTGCCAAAATTAATTCTAACAGTAATACATTTTGTGCTCCACTGACTTTCAATTTATTACCAGTGGAGCTTGGTTGATTGTTTTGATCTTCAGTTTATTGGCAATGAAGTAGGATTTACTGTGCCACCACCTTTCAGTAACATAAATGTTACTTCATTGAACTGGTACCTCATTGTGAATCACTACGAGAAAATAATTTGTCTGTTTTTGCTTAAATTCATAATGCCTTTGAGTGTGGTAGAATGCTTTATGTCAAATTTGTCTCCTTGCATATTTATTTTTGCAATTTCAATTCTTAGGAGGCAAAATATGTTAGTTTAAGGAGCTGCCATTGCAATTTGATTACACTGACACCAGATGGCAGTGAATAGGTCCCAAGATAGTAGATAAAAGAATGCAGGTGCATTTATACTCAAAGCTTTGTGCATATTTTAAAAGATTAAATGTCAAGCAATGCACTAAATTGCTTTTAAAACAAATTAAAAATAAATACAAATCTGGGGATAATTTTATCTTTCCTTATAAGACAATTTTTATATGATTTTTTTTTCTGGATTGGAAAGTTTCTTTGACTATCAAAGAAAGTGTTTTTTAAAGTTTTGTTTTTGTTGTTGTTAGTTGGGATTTTGCTTAATTTCCAATACACTCCCTGTTTCTTTAATACCAATATTCTGGCAGTTCTTCAATAAATTCGGAGATATTTTGCTTTTTGTTTCCTTTTGAAGTATTTGTAATAGTTTTTGTTCCACATAGTTCCACACTAGTGTCAATACTTTTATAGTTTTCTATAGACTGTCTTTCAAAATGGTTTTCTCCACAGGATGTTCTTTAGACAGAGATTATATGGAATTTGACATGTTTCTTCAAATATTCCAGTGTAAAGCTTTTGCTTCTTCTAAGAGAATTTCTAGAAGAACTTGAGGGTTAAGGTGGACAGGTGTTGACAGTGTCTTATGTGACATTTGAGATTGTTAAACATTAACAACTCACAGGAGAGATGTTTTGGAAAGGAAAAGCAGGATTTCTCCAAAAATCTCATTTGGGTGGTTGCATGAATGGGATTTTCACTCACTCAGATAGTTGTGTAACTACAGGCAGGGCGAGCAAGTTTTAAAGGAAAATAATTGGTTATGTATAACATTTTGTATTTGGTGTGCTTCTGTGAATTCCATTAAGTGATAGAACATAGCAGTTACATTCATTGGTTTAAAGATCATGTAAAAACTTGACCTAGATTTGTAGAACTGCAAACTATCACCAACATAAAGGTGAGAGCTGATCTTACTTTAAGCCAGATAAAGAACTGTAAGATTCTTTCAACATTTTAGAAGGGTGCAAAAAAAAGTAGACTCAGTGAAAGAAATTGATAAATAGCATCCAAGTACTGGGAAGAGGGGAAAATCTCAATGTCCTGAAAACCAAGAGAGAAAAACTTTCAATTAGAGGAAGTAATAGCATATTCTATGGAATGCACGAAAGTGAAAGAAAAAGTCACCCGTTATTTTTGGCAATGAGTCATTTATTGGTGACCATAGTGAGGATCATTTCTCTGGAGTAGTGGGACAGGGACCAGATTGTTGAAGATCCAAAAAATGTTAACTTTGATTCTTCATAGGGGTGAAATATTTCTGCATTTATGATATTTTCACGTGTAGAGAAATAATTTGGGTCTCTTTCAAGCACCATCCCATGAGAAGAGAAATAACTTGCTTGAATGATGAGCTTTGTAACAGAATTATGTACTCTGTATTCCTTCTCCCTCATTCCCTTACACTCCCCCACCTCTCTCTCTGTCTCTCTCTCTCTCTCTCTCTCTCTCACTCACACACACACACACACACACACACACACACACACACAGCCTATCTTCATGAAGAACAAATTCTCCCTTCCTAATGGAGGACCTCCTCCAGGAGCCTATGGTTTCACAATACTTCTTAAAACTGGAAAAGGTTGGATGATAATTCAAGTACATATGCACAACAAACCTGAGATCTCATTTTCCCATGGCATTATCTACAAAGTGACATTGTGATCTCTATCAATAGGACTTCTTTGTCATTTCATAAATGATTCCAAATCTGGTCAGGGAAGAAGGGTTTTATTTATTAAACTCTTCATATCCCCAAATCAACATAAAAAAATTCAGAGACAGGGAATACTGAATTTTTTTTAATCAATTGGCATTATGGACAAAGGATGTCACTTTTCCTTTCTTGTCAGTCCTCAGCTGCTGAAGTCTAATATGTAGGCACTCCTTGTGCTGATTTTGCAGAGTCCTCAGAGGTGACTGGGTCCTGACACAGTGTTCAGTCATGGCTTACTAGCCTACCATTTTGAATTCCATTTCAACCACTTAATTCACTTTGTGTAAACAGTATCCATTCAATAGGAAAGGAACATAGGGACAAAAACCCTACAAGGAAAGAAAACCTTAATTTTAAACTGTCTTTTCTATATCTAACAGCACTAATTTATTTCCAACCCTCATTAGTTTTCATTTGGATAACTCTAGGAACCTCCTTATCTAGCTTGGTATTCATACTCAAACTCAGTGATCATACTGTCTCCATTGTCACAAAAATCAAGAGGATGTCTATATCATGAAAATCTGATCTTGTGACTTGTTTAATTAGATCTTCTATTGGCCAAAGTATCCCAAAACTTAGTGTCTCAAAACAACTGTTTTTTATAATATCTCATAATTTTGTGTGTGTGTGTGTGTGTGTGTGTGTGTGCGCGCGCAGAATTCATTTGGGACTTGGGTAAGTGATTCTTTTACCTTTGTTGGTGGAACTCACTGAGTACTGACTGGTCATCTGTGCTCATGCATCTGTACCTGCATGGGGAAAATGCAGAGACTGGGTTCAGCTGGGATAATCAGCTAGACCATGAAGAAAAGCCTTTTCTGTGTAGTCTCAGGGCTCCAGCAAGTGTCCCAAGGAATTGCAGGTGGATCTGAACAATGTGTCAAAGCCACTGGCCCCAAAACTGACATATAATCTTCCATATTCCTTTCATTGAATTTGTTTAAGGCCATCCTAGATTCAAGAGGGATGAAACTGGTTATCCTACTTCTGACATGGACAGAATGATAAAAAATTTGAATCATCTTTGATCTACCACATCAATCCTATGCTCAAAATAACTTTTATATTTTTCTTTCAAATAAATTTTAAATATGATTTGTCCACATTGCCTAATCAGTTCTTTTCTTAAAATTTAAACTTTAGAAAACAAAGTTTCCTAATTTATTTTTATTAAACAAACACTTAAACAGGTCCTAACATTATTTATTTATTTTAATTTAATAAACACTTAGGCACGTATCTTCATAGTAAACCTATGATGTAGTTACTATTTTAAAAATGAGAAAACTGAGATATAGAGAATTCACATAGTATTTCCTAAGCTTTCACTTAGAGAGTTGTCAGAGTTATATTTCAATTTGAAACAATGTGATCCCAAAGTCCTTGCTTCTAACCACTACATTTGGCTGCTGGGTAGTCTCTTTCCTCTGGGTGTAAATATCTGTTTACTCTATTGGTTTGTCTATGTGGTGAAAATCCAAGTAATTTTTCAAACCAAGTACTCAAAAATCTTTACACCACGAACACCAATAACCCAATCAATAAATGGGCCAAGGAAATGAACAGACACTTTACAGAGGAAGATCTACAAGCAATCAACAGATTTATGAAAAAATGTTCAACATCACTCGTTATAAGAGAAATGCAAATCAAAACCACCTTAAGATTTCATCTTACCCCAATTAGAATGTCTTTTATCAAGAACACAGGCAACAACAGGTGTTGGCGAGGATGTGGGGAAAAGGGTACACTCTTACATTGCTGGTGGGAGTGCAAGTTGGTACAGCCACTCTGGAAAGCAGTGTGGAGATTCCTTAGAAAACTTGGAATGGATCCACCATTTGACCCTGCTATCCCACTCCTTGGCTTATACCCAAAGGACTTAAAATCAGATTGCCTCAGTGATGCAGCCACATCAATGTTCATAGCTGCTCAATTCACAATAGCTAGATTATGGAATCAACCTAGATGCCCTACAGTGGATGAATGGAGAAGTTCAATTAAAAAAAAAAAAAAAGAAAAAAAAAAAAAAGAAACTGTGGTATATATACACAATGGAATATTACTCAGCTATAAGGAAGAATAAAATTATGACATTTGTAGGTAAATGGATGATGTTGGAAACTGTTATGCCAAGTGAGATCAGCCAATCACATAAATCCAAAAGCCGAATGGTCTCTCTGATAAATGAATGATGATGCATAATGTGGGGGGGAAAGATGGCAAGAATGGAGGAAAGATAGCTAGCATAGAGGGAAGGGAGGGGTGGGGGCGGGTGGGGGGTAAAATTAATAACAGAGTGTGTGACAGATACCATTGCCCTGTGTACATGCATGAAAGCACAGATGGTGTGACTCTACTTTGTGTACAACCAGTGAAACAATAGCTGTACTCCATTTGTGTTCAATAAAAAAAAAATAAATTAAAAAAAAAAAAAGAACAATGAATGTGCTCTCTGATTTTCATGCCTCATATTTCAGCATAGTGCTGGCATGTGATTGATAGTCTATAATTATTTTATATAACAAATGAAGGACCAGAGGTGTTTTAGTGTATGTTCTTTTTATTCTGCATTTTGAAGGCTGACTGAAGCCTGGGCAACTTTTATGTCATTGTAGTTACACTAGGACATATTTTAAGAATACCTATGAGGAGATGGACAAATATTCCCCTTTGGTCTGAGTCATAATGTATACATTTTATAAATCTTGTGATTTTTTTCCCCATGCTAGTAATACTTAAAGCATTTCATTATGAAGGGAATGTTTTATTTTAGGAGCTCTCACTTTGTGTGGAGAGATCATAAATGTCATACGTTTCTAGCTGAGGTTTCACAGTGAGACATTGACTCTATAAAAATTCAGTGGCATTGGAGAATACTAAGAATATTATTACAGTTAGTGTAGCTATCTAGAGAATGAGCTAAGTAGAAAAGAAAATCCATATTTAATTAAAAGTAAAATAGCTAGGCATATTATGTGTAAGAAAGAAATGATATACATGCACAGTACTCATTTAATGCTTAATGAGAACATCTGGTCATATTTCTAGATTTTAAATTTAGACTGCAGAACAAAGAAAGGCCTTCTTTCCCATAGGCTACAATATAAAGTCAAAGCTTAAATGATATAATGAGTAGATTTATGCAATTCAATTGTGGTGTCTTTAAACCTTAACATAAAATTATACTGTGTGGGATGAAAGGTGCTCAAAGAAGATAGGAACCAATATTTATCTGGTAATCAAGTTGCTGTGCAGAAAGAACAATGAATGCATAATACAGAGAGAACCTCACCAGGTAATTCCTTTTGGTCAGAAATCCTTCAGAAATGAAATAGAGAATTTTAAAGAGTTTAGTGAAAACACAAAGAGGAGAGAGCACTCGTAGAATTATATTCCCAAAGCAGTGACTTTTAAAATGGTTTGAATTTAGGAGCTCACTGGGTATGTTTGCAACAATGGGGACACATCTCTCTGAGAATAAGCTTAAGAGAAATGCTTGGGACTATTCAAATGATGTTTTTGAAATACCATACCTTACAGTTAGTGTTAATTCATGGCTAAAATAAAAATGTCTTTGGACTATCTGGTATAATTTCTTAATGTTCTGGGTGATAAAAATATTTCAACTCATTTTTTCAAGAAGTTCAATATAAATAGAAGAGAATTTGATCTTAAGTAAGAGTGTGATTCTTACTATGATAAAGGGATATACAGAGAGCAAGGTGAATGAAAGGTACTTTGCATAATAATGCAAAGTAATTTTTTCAGTGGAATCTGATCTGAAATATTGTCTTATATTTCATATATTAGTAAATCATAGAGTAACTTATGGAAGCTGTTTAAAATAGTGATCTTAATAAGTAAGAGTGAAAATAATCCAGGGAAGGACTTTAATTTTATTATTCATTCTTTAAACAACCATCTCTTTGAACTTTAAATTCAAAGATTATAAAGAATAATATTATAAATATAAAATTGTCTAGTTAAAGAGTGATTATGGCATATTAAAAATTAAAATATATAATTACCACTTTTATGGACTGAACACACTTGAACTGATTTTTATTCATATCATTTTTGCTTTATCCACTGTAGTTTAGAAAACTCTGTTTTAAGAAGGATTTTAAAACTTATCTTCTTTACCTTACATTTTAGGGTTCCTATGTTTTGCCTGTTATTTAAGTCTAAGTAGATATGTGTTTCCTTTATTTAAAAAAAGTTCATAAAACTTAAATTTTACAAGCTATTATCTCAATTTCTTTAACCAAAATATATATGGCTAGACAATATTCAATAAAAACAAAATTGATCCAGCTCCATGTTTTACCCATGTTCAGTTGATTAAAAACAAAGCAAACTATTAAAAAATAATTATACATTTTCACTTTCTTTAATAGGATATAAAAGAAATGGATAAGGAAAGATGTAAAGTGCTATGTCCATAGATGATAGA
The DNA here is from genome assembly GCA_020662805.1 of Glaucomys volans. Taxonomy (NCBI): domain Eukaryota; kingdom Metazoa; phylum Chordata; class Mammalia; order Rodentia; family Sciuridae; genus Glaucomys; species Glaucomys volans. The sequence goes on from JAJEJO010004674.1 coordinate 100,489, forward strand.
TATTTTATTTAAAATGTATTTATTGAGTAGGTACTTAATCATTTCTGGAATCCTGGATTGAATATATGGCACAGGAGATTCTGACTGACTTGCATGAAACTTCTTTCAGGAGCTTGCTCTCTAGAAAGTCTTGCAATTTAAAATGGCAACCCCCAGATGGCAGATTTTTGCCCAAGGTGTTGTTTATTCTGGGTTGAGTCAAGGGAAACCTAATCTTTTCAAACTCTCAGTAAGAATGATCCTTGGTTTCTACAGGTTTAAGAAACTAATATTATTCAGAAGACTGATTATTACTTAGGACTGACCACTGGTGAAATTATTTATTGATAAAGAATTTCAATTGCAAAAATGCTTTGCCAGTCAAGTGTTTTAATCACAAAGTCTTGATTTCTGCTTGCATGCATTTATACATTAATGTCTAGCGCATGGAACTTTTGAGTCAAGGGTCTTGGATACTTTCTTGGACAACCAATGGATCAGCAAATGCAACATTTGACAACTTAACTAAATCTCTTCCAAAAGGGATTCTCTTTATTCAGCTGCAAAAGCTTCATTAAGTTATATTCTGATGTGAGAAATTTTCTTTCTTTAAGATTGTGTATTTCCAAGTATTTCACTTTGTGCTGCTCCTCTAGATTAATTGTTTGTTGTAGATAAATTTCTCTTTTTCTGAGTTATGGGGTGATGACATGTATTCCTCACATTTTCAAGGCAGATAGGAACAGAGAAAGACACAGACAGACAGACACACATACACACACACACACACACAATATGTATCTCAGTATATACTCACACACACAGTTTCACATGGGTTTTGTGAGCATACTAAAGTTTACACATATAAATTATTCCAGTGAAGGGATGAAGCCACAATCTGTATGAAGAAATTTAGTATCTGATGAAGAAGGAATAAATTAATAAAAAGGGTAAAGTTGCTGCATAAAAAGAAAAACAACAATGGAAATCTCTCTAGTGATCTCAGAGGACCAAACTAGTCAAATCTTTTATGGTTGGGGACATCTTTTAATTTCTTTCAGGAAATTAAAATATATTTCCCCTATCTTACTATTTCCTACTTTGAGGAAATTCCAGAGTATTTATGAGCAAAGAGCATAGGTAGATATATTTTTGGTCTGAGTGGTGCCTCTGTTTCTCTCTGTGTCTTCTTTTTTCATGCCAGACCCTGACTTAAAGTCATGCAAAGAAGCTTTAGAATTCCAGAAGGCAAATATTAATCCAAAAGGATTGTTGGCAAAATTCCGTTATATTGTTACTTAAATTTAAGTAAAAAATAGTTACATATTAATTTGTACTAGTAGCTCATGTCTTCTATAGTGAGCTTTCTCTCCTCACACACCTCTGAAGGTCTGAATAGAATGAAAGCTTATTCCCTATACTTTGTCTTCTGGAATGCTAGTCTGCTAAGCTCCACAGGCAAGACCTGGTCACCATTTTGCCTGGTTCTTTTGCTTCTATTTTGTGCCAGTGATTGTTCAACACTGGTAATTCTAGGTGATACTAGGTCCTTTTACATTTCAACAACTGAGAAATTTCCTTTTATTCTTTAATGGAGAGATTACAAAGCAATTTGTCCATTCCCCTGGACAAATCCAACTTATACAAATTAAAAGTATCCATGGTTAAATTCACTTTCTCTTGTTATAACATGTAAATTTTCACAGGTGTGATGTCTCATGCTTCCTAATGGTGGTTTATAAACTATGTTCACATATAAGCAAATCATTTTTTCATAGCAAATGTCTAAGTATGTCCTTCAGTTTGTTGAGTTGGAACTGTCCAGAAGCATCCCAAGGAAGGGGGATTTGTCATGAAAGAAAAAAAATAATACACAACTTGCCTAACTCCTGCATTTAGGTTTAAATTACCTATTGAATTACTATCACCCAAGACAAATTTAAGGTATCTTGAGTCCAACCAAGGTATTGACTAAGAAGAAGCTGAGGTCAATTCATTTGTTTTCTCCAAAGACTCTGATTCATTATCAATACAACGATGACAGGAGCAAGAAATTTAAGAAAAGGAAGAGAAACATTGTTAAATAGAAACATCATCTGTTGCTATCCAGACAACCATACGACAAAAAAGCCTATCATAGTAATAACTAGAGGTGACCTTATCTTACAAATTATCCTACAAATTAGAACAAATATTTTTCATCCAAAGGTGAAATAAAATTCCTTTATTGATAATAATAAAAATATTATTAGTTAAGTAAAAAAGTAACTATTTTGCTGTAAAACAACCAGAGAGGAAAATATTCATGAATTATTAAATAAATGCAAGACTAACCTCATTTATTAAACCTTGAACTCTTCTTTGTACTTCATCAGTTTTGCAGTGTTCTATTCAGTGAGAGAATCTTCTTATACTAATTTTATATTTATCTTCTCCCTAAATTGGAACAGAATTTTATCTGATACTCTGTGTATATTTGACCATATCACCTTTTTCAAAAAAAAAAATTACTTACTCTAAATAAGTATTACTATTAGGACTGAATTGCAATAGCAAGCATCATTTAAAAAAGCAAACAAACATATAAAACTGTGATGTTTTCCAAATTGGAGAAGGACAGTTAAACTAGTGAATGTTCACGGTCAACAGTGCACTGACAAGCCAGGCTAATTTCTGTTCCTATCAAGCCTATACAAATGGTCCCTGGGCTCAGAGATCCCAACACTGCCTCCACCCACAGGTACCCACTGGCTGGACAGATCAGGGAACTCCATCAATTTTCCAGTGATGCTTCCTTTTTGTTTTTTTTTTTTACTTCACAAAGTCAACATTGAATGTTAAAAGCTTTTCTATTACTATTATGGTCACAGCTTTAAGAACTAGAATCAGTCTAGCCCATTTGCTCTACCTGAACATTTCTCCTGAATACCTTTTTAGGTTTTGCCACTTTTGATCTCCCAACCCTCTGCAGTTTGGACTATATCACTTTGCTCTTCCATCTTTATAGAAGTCCATTGGAGTTCATTGGATTCAAAAACAGCAGCATCAACTCTCAGTCCATTTTCTGTAAAGTAGGTAAATAACTTGGTGAGACTGAGAGGCTGTTGGTGATCTATCAGATCAACCAGCCATCAGCTCAAGGTTGAAAAAGGTGTTGGACCTTGGGTGAAGTATAAAACAGGGAAGGAAGAGCAAGGAGGAAGTAGGGCTGGGAATTTAAGGAAAGGTATCAGTACCAATCCTGTTGCTGAACTTCTGAAAACAGCTATTTTATGTTACCAGATTTGCTAAATATTAAGGAATAGGAATTCCTTAAGAATTACCTTAGGAATTTGTTACAACTTAATATTTCTAGCACAAACATATACCAGTTAAAACAGAGACTCTATAAGGAGTTGGCATGTTTATTTTTCAGGCATGTTTAAGATGATTCTTATGCTCAGCTCAGTTTAGGAAAATCTGCAAACTTGGATTATGCTATTTGACATTAAGTTGTAGGTTGCTGTCTGTTAATTTAAGTTGCCTGGGTCAGCATTCAGTGATCTGTCTGTGATAACTACTGTTAAAGAAACTAAGAGTTGCCCTTTTGGCTGACATCTAAGGAGTTCTTGGTCTGAACAACTTCTTTTAGTGCCTAAATAATTCTCTAGAACTTCCATTAACTCTTCTGGCCTTTAAGATACAGTAAAAAATAACTTTCTATGTTATCGCTTGTAAATTCTCTTCTGACCTAACAGCTTTTAAAATCCCTCAACCATGAAAGCATGGTATATGATATTTATCTGTTTAATAAGACTTCTTTTTCTGATTGACTGAGTACCTGCCTATATCATTTATTTTAAAGTGTCCTCTCTCAATTGATCCAGATGCCTAGGTTACAGATACATTTTAAAAACCACAAGGATAAAAGAAGCAGTTAACACTTTATATCTCTCTAATACACAGATATGGAAAATAAAATAAACTTCCTATGAAAGATAATAAATGTGCCCTTTAAATTAAAATTATCTACTTGACTTTCCAAACTATTGACTTCATCAATAACTTTGAGAGTTTTCATATTTTGGACTTAGTCATTTTGACCTCTTTGGAATTGAGGAGCTCATGGTGTGTGGAACGCAGTTTATGGGTTTTTGGTGTATGGATGTGTGCCATGTAGCATGTGCGTGTGTGCATGTGAGAGAGAGATAGAGAGAGAAACAGAGAGACAGAGAGACTGCCTATGCTCGGCATAATGATAGGATGGATGTATATTCGTGTGTTAGCTCCATATTTTTATTAAAGATTTTCAGCAGTCTTTACCTGCAGGACCCATAGGAGGTAACGTGTTACATCAGGTGTCCTTTTTAATGCTAATAGATACCCTAGGTACTTACAAAATGTCCACCTGTCTCCTTGGCACAGATAAGAATTTCTGATTTCTTTGTCTTCCTTTACAGTTCTGTATCTAGATTCTTTTTTGTATCAGAAGTGATGGGAAGATTTAGGGGATAATCAGACAGACTTTAAAGAACCAAAGGTCTCAAAAAGTTGAGAGTTTATTTTCAGCCAATTTGATTCCCATGCTTTGAGTAATGAATGTATCTGCACTTTCTGTCTGATCACTTTACCCAGATTTTTTAGTGGTACTGAAATGACTGTTCACTTGATTCTGGGTATGGCATTTCAATGTTGTGACATGTAGTTTTCTTTATCTTTTGTAAATATTTTTGTGACCTGTAATCTACATAAATAACCATGTAGTCAAACACTTTTATTAATCTCATATTGTTTTGGTATGTGGCCAGCTATCCCCATTTTTCTCAAGTAAAACAGTATTTTTTTTGAAAAAAGAGAAACTTTCTCATGCTGTGTCCTACTCAAGTCTCCCAGGTTTAAAAATGTAGTGTTAGGTGTATTATGCATTCAGTAAGTAATTATTTATTTTACTTATAAGATTTGATAAATGTATGAGCTCCATGTTTGGACTAGAATAGTAGAAAAGTAGGTGATTTGCATAAAAGAACTGGAAAATTGCCTTCTCTTTAAAAATATCTCACTGTTTCTTAGAGAGGCAAAGTAGCTAAGAATCCATTTTGTCAATAAAAATCTACACCAAAGAAAGAAGGTGCTTCCATCAACTACACAATATATCGATAATGAAAGGAAACAAGTTAAAGAAAAAATTATAGTAAAAAAAAGGATTAGTCACAAAGGGAGGAAACAGGGCTAAAATCTGGAAGAATTAGTAAAGAACAAACCAATGTATATGAAGGGAAAAAGTATAAAGAAGAAGATGAAAGATTTCATATCTAAGATCATGGTTTGGCTAAATCTGGAAAGCAGTGTGGAGATTCTTTAGAAAACTTGGAATGAATCCACCATTTGACCCAGCTATCCCACTCATTAGCCTATACCAAAAGGACTTAAAATCAGCATACTACAGTGATGTAGCCACATCAATAGTCATAGCTGCTCAATTCACAATAGCTAGATTGTGGAACCAACTTAGATGCCCTTCAATTGATGAACAGATAAAGAAACTGTGCTATATATATACGATGGAATATTACTCAGCTATAAAGAAGAATAAAATTATAGCATTTGCAGGTAAATGGATAAAGTTGGAGAATGTCATGCTAAGTGAGATTAGCCAATCCCAAAAAAAACAGAGATCGAATGATCTCTCTGATAAGTGGATGATGATACATTAAGTGGGGTGGGAGGGAGGCAAGAATGGAGGAAGGATGGATTGCATAGAGGAAAAAGAGGGGTGGGATTGGGGTGGGGGCTAAGAATAGTAACAGAATGAGACAAACATCATTACCCTATTTACATGTACGATTACACAACTGGTGTGACTCTACTTCATGTACAACCACAGAAAGAGTAGCTGTACTTCATCTGTGTACAATGAATCAAAATAAATAATAAAAAAGAACCCAGACATGATCATGCAGACTTTTCAGTCTAGATAGTATTTAAATGGTAAATAGAAAATAAAAATGAATTTCAACCGGGATCTTTTACTAAGTTTAAAGATATATAAAGTCTCACTTCAGACACATTTGGTGACGTGGGCCAAGGGAAAACTGACTTTACTGTGACGTGCAGAGGAGATAGAGTAGTTTTCTAAAGTTTCAGGTAGGGTGACACCCATCCTGCACAGAAGGTATGAGACCCCATACTACCTGAAGAATGATTCGGAAGTCCCCTATTATTCTATTCTCCACACACACACAAAGGATCTGGGGACTCAGAAGAACTGAGATTTAGTGTCATTACTTTTGAATTTGCATATGGCATAGCATTCCTCAATAAAGAATGTAAAAAAAATAGAATTGGGCTGCCATAGAAATGGAAGTAGGTGAAAAGGATGCTTGGAAACTTATTCAATTTTCTCTCTTCCTTTCTTTAATCTGTATGTGATAAGAACAATTTTGAAAAATTTAGACTTCATCCAGATTCCATTCTTCATTAACATTTCAGGCCAAAACAGTATAAGCCAGTAAATGTTATTGTAAAACTTAGGAGCATTTAAACTTTTAGTAGAATTTGGTGCTTTATACCATCATTGCAAAGTGTCCCTACACATTTACTAAAATTTGGGCATTTGGTTTTAAATCTAAGGTTAGTTACAAAGCAGTTTCATTACACAGTCTTGTCCAAAAGATGTCTAAGACTTAGTAGATATAGTAGAGGCATACTAGGAAAAGAGGGAAAGAATAAACCAGTTGAAGATCAGGAAATAAGTGTTAATAGTTATAAGGCAGAATTCTAAGATGGCCTTCAAGATTCTTCTATCCCTGGTGTTCACACTCTGTATTATACGCCTGGTTTGAGTTTGAATATTATAGCATATTATTCCCATGATTAGGTAGTATTAAATGGAAAAGATGAAGAGATTATACAGCTACAATTACTATCCTATCCTGTTCACTTCAACATAATCAGAGGAGACTCTCCTGGGTGTGTCTGATTTAATCAGATGAAAACACTTGAAAAAAGGGTTGAGAGATCAGGGACAAAAGATGTCATGGTGAACAGAGAGAAGGAAAGGAGGAGAGAGAGGGAAGGAGAATTATTATGAGTTTAGTCACTTGGTAATATAGGAATGAAGATTCAATTGTGAACAAAGGAGAATGGGAGGTTGACTTCACAGAACTGACATTACAGTGGAAAATAACACAGGTAGCCTACAAATAGCACATAAAGAAAGCCTCAAAAAACTCATTTGCGACAAGTTTAATAGAGAAAATAAAGTGTGATGGAGAAAAGTGTATTTTCTGAGCAGAAAACAACTGGACAAAGCTTGTAAAGTATCCCAGAAAGAGAAAACATAGAGTGCTAAGTTGCAGAATAGGTGGAGTTCACCAAGAAATGGAAAGGACAGTCTGAAATGAGACAAGTGGCAGATTGAAGCCAGATTAGGCAGGTCTTGTGGAACCAAGAGATACATTTTTATCCCGAGAATGATGAAGGCACATGGAAAAATTTCAAGCATTAAAGTAACTTGATTTGATTGATGTCAGGTTGCCAAGAATGAAAAGGGCTTACACTAAGATAGAGTCCGTGGAAAGAAAGGGAAAGACAGGGATTTTAGTTATATGTGGAGTCAAAATTGAGGAGCTTTCCCAGTAGATTTGGTGTGATACCAGAAGGAAGCAGTAATCAAAAAGTATTAATGTCATTGCACATACATATATTGAAATTTAACAGTGTACCCTAGAAATATGTATAATTATTATGTGCCAAATTATATATATGTTAATGTATATATATATTTATACATATACACATATATAATAAAATGGAAATCAAGTCTTTTGACTTTTGGCTTAAAGAGCTAATTAGCTGGTGATACCATTTATTCAAATGAGGAATATTGAAAAAGAAAGACCTTTGTAGAGAAATCCAGAAAAAAAAAATTTTTCAATGTGTTACATTTAAGAATTCTGGTGGACATTTCCATCTTTTACATGCAAATTAAATAAAACCCATATCAACTGCCTGCATTTGTTTTCTGTGTGGTATAAATATTGTCATGAACTTAGTGACTTAGAACAACACACCATCATAATGCATATGTTTTATGAATCTACACACAAGCTCACTCAGATTGTGGGCAGAATCTATTTCCTTGCATATGTAGTATTCAAGACAGCTTTCTTCTTCAAAGGTAACAAGGAGAACAAACTTCACAGTAACTCAGCTAGCAAATTGAATAGCGTATGATGTAACTTAATTACAGAAGTGGTTAGAAGGACTCCCCTACACTCAGAGAGGGTGCTGTGCAGTGGTAAGTATACCAGGAAACATACACCATGGCAACACTGTAAAGTCTCTCTGTCTCACCAGCTCAGCAAAATAACTAATGTATATGCTCACGTAAGTGAAAAACTGTATGAGAATAGGTTTATATTATGGCAGGATTGGGACAACTCTGGCCTTCTTTTCAACAATGTCTGGAAGTCAGATACTGACAGGTGAAAACAAAGACAATGAAATGTGCTACTTAGTGATGTGCATTGTACTGCTTAGAACTTGAACTCACTTGGGGGCAATGAGTACCATTTTATCCATTTTTTTAAGGATGCAAAAATAATAGTTTGCAACTAGTTCAAACCATTCCCAGTCTGGATTTTACTATGTGATAATGAGTATACGGTAGGCTTCTCAGTGAACATGTCCAAGGGACACTTCTAAGTCCGAAATAATTTGTACAAATCTTGGTGGTTCAAAACATAAAGAACATTGCATTCTCTGCAACTAAAAGGACCACAGGCATTGAGGGGAGATCTGGATCACTTATTATGACTGCCTCTTCTTTCAACTGTGTGAAACCTACTACCTTCTTTAAAGTCATCCAGGAGTAGAGTTTGTGGAGACTTCTAAGTCCTTAAAATGATCTAACTTTGTATAATTGTCTCAACTGACATTGTGAGCAGGATAATTAAATAATGTTTTATTATAATTTAAATGATAACTAAGGATTTGCTTAGTAGAGAAAAAGATGAGGAAGAGAAGTTTGAGAACCATTTTACTGAAGACGACTTCCTGGCCACCCACTGAAGGAATTTGCATAAGTGGTGTAATTACTGATTTGAGGAAAAGTGTGTAAATGTGGGGAGCAGATAATAGAATGATGACTGGTGAAAATGGGTAAGGAGATTACAAAAGAAATTCAAAAAGAGATATCAGGTAGGAATATGTACTGGTCCTGGCTACTTTAGCAAGAATGAAACCAAAGACAAGTTCTCTGTGGTTGGTACAGCTTGTGTTATGGCTAGGGATTCCATGTGACAAGAAGGCTGAGATTGTTGGATGGATCCTCCTATTCATGGAATATGATCCTTGTCTCACCAATAATAACTTTAAGGCTTGGGTAAATTCAGGGGAGAGCTAAGGAAAATATTACTCAGCCAATGGAAATCAATGTTGGTTTTGGCAATATAGGACGCAATGTATCTACACATTTTTATCCTATTCTCTATCTGACATTTTGATTTGAATGTTGTAGTCGATATCATTTTTCTATTTTTTCTTTTCTTTTACACTTGTCTAGCATTTTTATTTCCAAATTTCTAGTAAAATAATCTTCTGTTACTCTGGGACACCCTCAGAACCAGGTGGAACCATACAAATAATAACTGATGTTTGTCACCACAAAGGAGAAAAGGTGATATAAAGAAGGTCACAGGATCGCTGAGGGCGTCTATGGAAGCCTTTGGTATATTTTATCTCAAGATATTTGTGGATATCTACTATGTGTATGACATTATCCTGGGACGCTCAATATCACCCTAGTCATTTGGGGAGAAGATGACTGTATGGAAGTAGATTTTTTTTTTTCTCTCTCTGAGATTATCTCAAAACTAGAAAAACAAGAAGCATCTTCAAGTTCTTGGTTTAAGTTAGAGTTGTAACCATTCTCCTCCCTGGGTTTTATAACACTTACTCAGTTAGGCACAATAATTAAAGAACACAGCCTTTACAAATACAGGGCTTTCATACCCATACATGATTAGCACAATAGAGGAAAGGGAAAGCAGGTAATCACAGAAATGGACACATTGTTAAGCACTGCCCAATAGTGTCCTTTCTCAGCTACACAGGATGATCTTTGTTTTGGGGTTTGAGTCCTTCAGATTGAAGAAACATATTCTGGTTTCAGACAATCTGGCTCCCTTGTAGTTTCACCATGGAGTCTTTCATATCCAAATGTTGATGTCCCTAGAGCCAGGCTGTACAGCCAGTTACATCAGGAGGAACCATTAATTTATATCTCCCTAAACAAAGTAGGCAAACTAGTACAAAGTGCCTCCAAGGGAAATTCAAATTTTAAATATACACTCAAAATATACTTAATAAGAGGTCAAAAACTGAAACATATTGGTTGAATAAATGAACATTGGACAGAACACTGTAAAAGAGATTTGAAAGCAAACTGGCACAGGTTGAGGTATCCTTTAAGGCATCCATCCCCCAAAAGTTCACATGTGAGACAATGCAAGAAGGTTTGGAGGAGAAATGATTGGGTGATAGCCTTAACCTGATCAGTGAATTAATCCTGATGTGATTAACTGAGTGGTAACTGGAGGCAAGTGGGTGTGGCTGGAGTAAGAGGTTCATCGGGTGTGACTATGGGGTATATATTTTGCATCTGGAGAGAGGAGTCTTTCTCTCTATTTCCCTATCACAATGTGAGCTGCTTCTCTCTGCCACACTCTTCTGCCAAGATGTTTTCTGCCTCACCTCAAGCCCCAAGGAATGGAGCTAGTCTTCTGTAGACTAAGACCTCTGAAACTGTAAGCTCTCAGATAAAGTTTTCCTCCTCTACAATTGTTGCGATCAAGTCTTTTAGTCACAGCAGCGAAATAGATGACTAAAACAGTGTCCTATATTAAGACCAAATTTGCCTTTAAGGAAAAGGGATATTGTGAGGAAAAAGACTTGTTGACTCATAATGGACACTTAAAAAGTCTTTGAGAAGGAAGAGTGAGCATCCTGGACAGATACCATGGTTTTAAATAAGGGGTAAACAGACAGCAAATAGTTCAGCATCAAGCTAAGGAACAAGTATGGAATAGAGAATACACGCTGACCTAAGAGGGGCTAATTGGTGTGATCCTCCCAAAAGGAAGGTAGCATAGCTTAAAAATCATCTTGCAGGATGCTGGCAGAGAAAAAACAAGGGATAAACTGGGGAGAATCATGGCCCCTTCCTGAAGTCTATGGGGATTTTTAAATGGAAAATGTGATCTGCATAGGTGCTCTCTAACTGCCAAGTCCCACAGATAAGTACAAAACAGTTTTACCAAATAGTGCAGAAAATTGAGATTAGAAAGCTGTTTAACTTACTTCCCATTTTATTGATGGGAGAAGGATGGCATTACTTAAAGGTAAAACACACTGTGAATGCTGTAAGTACAGTCTAGCAGTATGAAACAGAGCATGTGAGTATGTCCTCAGGAGACTTGGAATCTAGAATAAACTGAGGGTAAGCCTTAACTTATACTTCAGCCCACGATAGCATTTGTTAAGTGAGCAAGGGCTGCTTTTGTTAAATGAAGAAAATCCTATCAATTTATCTTATAATAATTTTAGTGTAATGGCACCATGTTTTAAATGACTGATGTAATACTAGTGTAATTGATAAGAAATATTTGATTGAGTTTAACAATTGTTATACTGATAGAGATGACTGCAGAATACATATTGATGATCCTTTCTTGTATCTACAATACTCCTTTGTAGTGGCAAATGAGGTTATTAAGTTTACTGACTCACGCTGGGTATGGTGATGCACTTGTAATCCCAGCAGCTCAGGAGGCTGAGGCAGGAAGATCACAAGTTCAAAACCAGCCTCAGCAACTTAGGGAGACCTTAAACAATTCAGTGAGACCCTGCTTCTAAATAAAATACAAAAAAGGGCCGGGGACCAGGCGTTTAGTTCCCCTCACCTCAATTCCCCCCACCAAAAAAAAAAAAAAGAGTTCACTGATCCAACTTATTTGAGGCAGTTTCCAAAAGTAAAAGACAGGCTTGTATTAGAAAAATGGATTTAGAGGGGGATGGGTTTAGAGGCAAGCAGAAAACAACATACAAATATAGGCATCTACTGCAGCATTCAAATAAACAGAACAGGTAGAGAATAGGATATGAAAGTCTAGAATCTAAAGCTGAAAACCAAAAACGTGTATGTGCATGTGTATGTGTTTGTAATGATCCGAAAGTTACCAATAAGGCTAGAGATCGATATGATCACGCAGTAGTGTAGCTAGAGAGGAAAACAGGTCAGTACGTAGGATTTCCACAGGGGAATGATTGATTCTTGAAAACCAGAACTGATTCCTTGTATACACCTTGTACACAGAGCTCCAGATGTCTGGTTTCTTATTAGATTGTATACTAAAATCTCATAAAAAAGTTAAGTGAAAACAGAGCCAAAGAAAACTGGTAAAACTGTACTAACTTATGACTTCTATTCCCTGACCCAGTTCTATAGTTCAGATTTAATAACCACGGAGTGCTGTGAGGAAATATTTTGTTTTCATTTTCTTTTAAGAACAAGATCACCAAGGCATACAGCATATAGTCTACTGGGTTCTCTTACAAGGCAAATAATTAATATGTGATGGTAATAAAATTGCCATTTCTAACAGAATTTAATAGTCCTAAATTGTCAAATTAAAAAAAAAATAGGACATCAGTGAGAACACAAAGAATATAAAATATTATCTACTTGTTTTAGGTTTATTATTTATTGTTTATTATTATTATTATTCAGAATGTTTACAAGGGAATTATGGACTAAAAAGACAAATAGAAAAGAAAATTTCAGAGAAATATAGCTTTGTGACTCACCTTTATGAGAGACATAGAGTATTTGCAATTAAATGTGTTTAATCCCATAGAAGGATGTTATTAGGGACCAAACAACTATATTTTTAATTAATGTTTGGGTTTTAATTCCTGATTCTCTAGATATTTTTATAAAGATGATTAACTTTTAAGACAAGACGCATGTAAGTCAATGTGTAGAAAAAAGGGAAGAAGGCAATATCTGCAGGAAAAGTTCTATATGTGCATAAGGATGCCAAAAATCTCTTAAGCAAAGATATATACTATATTATATTTTAATTTCTACACTAGGAAAAATAAAGTAGCATTTCACTCTATGTAAATCTAAGAAAATTTGTCTATAATAACAAATAAATCACTCATCCGCACTTTAGTTTTTTAAAATAAAGAAAATGGCTCTTACCTAAAAATGAACTAATGGAACTGCCAAGTCTTTTTTAAATGTTAGGTGTTCTACTGAAATTTAAAAATTGAATACAGTATCTACACTCATTTAATAATTAAGAGATGAACTTTTTTGCTTAATATTATTGTTTTTTTTTTCAGAACCAACAAAGAATGTGCTTAAAGCAACAGCAAAATAATTTCAAAAGTTCACTCTTGAAATTCAACAAGGTTAATAAAATATCTCAAAATTTATTCAGTACATGTGCATATGTATACATATGTGTGTGTGTATACATAGTGGTACCTAGTCATATTTTACCTTTAAATTTATATTTAAAAAATTATCCAAATAGCATGGCTAGGTGGTCTGTAATTTCAGCAGCTCCAGAGGATGAGGTAGGAGAATCACAAGTTTGAAGCCTACCTCAACAATTTAGCAAGGCCCTCCGCAATTTAGTGAGAACCTGTCTCACTAAATTCTAATAAATAAATAAATAAATAAATAAATAAATAAATACATACATACATAAAGTCTTGGGGATATGACTCAATGGCTAAGCACCCCTTCATTTCACTTCATTAATTATTGATGTCTATTCATCTTCTCTATTCAGATTAGGAAACTTACCATCCTGAAACATTGGATTACTTTTGTCCAACATTGAGTCCCTACAAAATACCTACATCTGTGCCCCAGAAGAAGATAAATGGCAGATGGTTTTAATTACTATTCTGAGAAAAATTTTAGAAATTTAGAAAAATCCTTAGAGAAAGCACATGACAGCAAAGGTATAGTATGGTCCATTCTCACCTCCTCTGATGAGAGCCTGAGAGTAAGATTCATGAGGGTCATACTTGAACCTGTCCTGAATGTCGGATAATAATATTGTGGGCAGAGAGAAGTGGTGGTATAAAGATATTGACACAAATTCAGTTTAGACAAAAATTACTTATCTCGTTGTTGAAGCTAGAGAAAACTAAAGTGTGTTGGACTTTAATTTGTGCAGACTGAAGCCTCTAAGTGTGCGTCCTAGGTATGAAACCCAGCAACATTCACTCAAAGGCAATGTCCTGTAAGAAATAAAGCATTCTATTGATTTCACAAGTAATTATAATAATAATAATAATAATAACAATAATAATAATAAATAGTAATAATAAAAATCCAAGACTTTGGATCTTGCCTGTGTACATGTATGTTTCCCTATGTATGTACATGCATATGTGTTCAGGTGTGCATATTTCTGTACCTCTGTGTGCATGTAGGAGTGTATGTGTGTGTGAATGGCTTTGAGCATGAAGGAGAGCCATTGCTTTTAAATAAGGCATTTAATATTTATGATGCCAAAAGCTGAAATTAAAAATGAAAGTTATGGAAGTAACTATAGTATATTTGTAATTATTTTGAATACTTGAAGTCTAGTTTTTAATGCATTTTTCATGGTGCTAGAGACCTTGAGTGGAAAATTGTTGCATATTTCTAGTTAGGTGAGTATGGGTCCTAATCTTCACTTAATACCTACTGAAATCCCAATTCTTTCTGAACATGAAGAATTTGGAAGTTATTTCCTTCTCTTATCCTTTCTCAATGCTTCAGTTTAGAATGTACACCTATAGTCTAGCAAAGGGGAGACTTGGTCAAAGAGGGCAGAATGAATGTGACTGTACTCCTAATAATTTAAAACTGCTTGCTGCCTTATATACACTTTATAGTTGTTGAAGAAAGAAGAACACCAGCAATAACTGCTCTCTGCAGTACTAAAGAGTGTCTGCTCCTCTCCTGTCTCCATAATCAATCATTCTGATACACTCCTGAAGTAAGTACACCCAAGGAGTGATACTTAGAAAGAGATGTTGTGATTTGGATGTGAGATGTTCCCCAAAATCTCAAGTGTGGAGAATGCAAGAAAGTTTGGAGGAGAAATGATTGGGTTATAACCTTAACCTAATCAGTGAACTAATGCCTGATGTAATTAACTGAGTGGTAACTAGAGGCCATGGGGTGTGGCTGGAGGAAGTTGTTCACTGAAGTCGTGGCTATGAGGTTTATATTTTGTATCTGGAGAGTGGAGTCTCTCTTTGCTTTTTGAGTATATATTTTGTATATGGAGAGTGGAGTGTCTCTTTGTTTTTTGATCACCATGTAAGCTGCCTTCCTCTGCCATACTCTTCTGCCATGATGTCCTGCCTCACCTCAAGCCCCAAGGAATGGAGCCAGTTGTCTATGGACTGAGCCCTCTGAACCCGTGAGCCCCCAAATAAACCTTTCTTCCTCTACAATTGTTTTGGTTGGGTCCTTCAGTCACAGCAGTGAAGAGAGCTGACTAAAACAAGATGCAAATTCCACCTTGCCCTCCAGTTGTCATTTTACTTCCATTGCTATTTCAGAACCTTCAAGACTGTGTGGTAGGTAAACAGATACAGAAGATAGTTTTGTTGTTCATTATTTTCTCTGCTGAGATCACTAAATACTGTGCAAAGAAGACCACTTAAAGCACAGATGGAGAAACAGACTAAAGGACAATATTATATGTCCCATGATGAAAGTGCTCTCCTCATTAAAAAGGTAGAAGAACAATGTTAATACTTAAATTAAGCTCTGTTGAAGACAATATGACCCAGTTGAAAAAAAAATGAATGTGGGTGTGTGTATATATATATAATAATATGTATAGATATTTGTGTATGTATATATATGTTCTTTAGTTTTTTAATTATTTGCAAGTGCAATGCTGAGTGCACATTGTATTTTAACTATCTTGTAGGGAACATAACTAACATGCACAATTAGATCAGCATGCTTGCATGCACGTCCCAAGAGGTCCACATATTTAAAAACTTTAAGTACAAGCAAGTTTTATTCAAAACTCTTTCAGGTTAACATGGGTTAATTTCTCACTTCAAAGAAAATAGAGTTTAAACAAATATGAAGGCCCAACCCTGAGGAATGGTAATGGTATTTTTAGAAGTATCTGTCTTTCAGATTTTCATTCCTTTGTGCTCACAAATGTATTTTAGTTTAGGATAGAAATGTTGAATCATTTAATTGGCGGTGAACATACTTCATGACATTGATAATGACAGTAACATTTGTTGATGCAATCAGTGGTTTTGAGATGTACAAAGTTAGTATGTTGTAAGATTTCACCTTGACTTTGATGTTCTGATATTTATTGACATATTTATGCCACCTTTATTGAGATATGTCACATACCATAGAATTCTTCATTTAAAGTGTATAATTCAATGTTTTTAGTAGATTCACAGAGTCATGCAGCCATCACTGTTGTCCAGTGGCAGAATATTTTCTTCACTCCAAAAACAAACCCTATGTACATTAATAGTCAATCCCCGTTTTCCCTTCCCTTCAGACTGATGGCTAAGCTATTTGCCAACTCTATGGATTCACCTATTCTGGGTATTTCATATAAAATGGATGACATAACATATCCCAAAATATGTTAATTTAAATGGATCCATAAAATAACAAAGGCTTTATTTTTTAAGATCGTAGGCAGTTTGTCATACACAAGGCATTTCCAGAAAACCTCTAACACTAGAGGAATTGATTATAGTAAGATATGTATTATGGATGAATATAGATCTCTAAAAATCCATTTATTTTACCCCATTGGGAAATTTTAGTTGTTAAAGTTTGGGATAGGATAAAACATTTTTCTGCATGTCTCTTAACTGTACTTGTTGGTAGTGTCAATTATTTTTGTAATTATTGCCTGACTCTTACAGAAAAACTTCTCATGAGAGCTTATTATTTTATTGAGGATGAACTTTGAAATTATTTCAGAAAATTACAATGCTCAAACAACAATGCTTAATAATCTGATTATTAACAAATAATAATAATTAATCAAATAATACTAAAATTAATGTCACACCTATTTTTGTCTAGATGTAACCCAGTGGTTTGTGCTGACACTCTAATCCTGTTTTAAGTATTCTAGACATTTTCCAGTGTTGACTTTCTCATGATTATTTCAGTCTACAAGTTCTGGCTTCCACAATCTTCCCAGTCTTATCACATTCCCCATACCTGTTCCCTATTGTCTACATCCTATTTATCCAGATAGATTGCTCCATCCTTTGGCCTTGATTTTGTAAAGTGCCATTTATAGCAGGCATTGGAGAGGAGAAGGGAGTTCACATACAGTAACAAAAACAACTTAAAATTAAATACTGGGCTTACAAGTCTTCTTAAGCTTGTAAACCAGGTCTATTTACTCATTCTTTATATTTCCCATTCCTCTTTTTTTTTTTTTTAACTGTCTTTTCCTTGTCTTTGCCCTCAATCACTCCAAGAAGAAGATAATGAAAATACAAACAAACTTTCTTATTGTAGGGAAAAAAAAATAACTATTTGCACCACCAAACTCTGAAGATTGGGAACCTGTGTATTAAAATGTAACAAGTCAAATAAAATAGCACCTCAGTGCATGTTCTTCAAACAATAGAAATGTGCTTACAGCCTCAACTTTTCCTTTCTACATTATTTCTACAGAAGGAAAAGTGAGACTAAGGAGGTGGTTGATGAACTCTTCTTTCAAAGGACAAATATGACTGCTGTTAATTGTGTTTTTGAGTGAAAATTTATTTTCCTCTATTGCAATTTTAATTTTTAATTCTCATACTTTTTGTTGCCTTAAACAGCAAAAAGCATGTGTTCAGATCTATGATCACTTTTGTAATTATTGACTAGCAACTAAGTTAGGTTTCTGTGCTTACATCTGAAAAATAGTTCACTTTGGCCTTACTTCTGCCCCATTTTGAACTTTTCAATTCTTCACCTTAGGAACAAAATGAAAACTGTCTTGCATGAATAAGTTTATGGCAAAGTTATCTAGAACCAGTAATAATATGGCTCTATCAAATCTTCATGTTGGTAAAGACCATGACTATATTGAAAATGTGAATTTAGAGGAACCAAGGGATGGCCTAAACAGAGAAATTGGAAAAGATTCTTTTCATAGGGAGATCAATCTTTCTCTAAATTGATATGGTGGGAAGATTACAACTCTGTCCATCTGAAGCAGGGACTTTTAACTCCAAGTTCACAAATGGATTCAGTCAATTTGCCATTCTACTCACAGCATGTACAAATCATAATTTTATGATCATTATTTTTTGAGATAAATGTCCACAGATTTCAACATTTTTCAAACTATAAAATTAGCTTTTCAATGATTTATAAAGGACTTTGAACCACTGTTTTGAGAAATGGATCTTGCTATTAGGATATCAGCTGGAGAAATTCCCTTTTATTAGTATAATACACCCAGAATGGCACGGAAGAAAACTAAATTGCAAATTTAGTTTTTATTTGAAGATATTGATTTTATTCTTCACTTTTGGGATATATTTTAGTGACTTAGAAGGCTTATTTAGTAAAAGTTTACTAATTGGTTTTAATGAATGTTAATTATAAAATTAAAGAATAAATTGCATCAATATAATTGCCTAACAGTGCACACCAATTAAAACCAAGTCACTGATATTATCCAAGCAGAGAAAGGATGAACACCTATGAGGAGTTAGGTGGTATTCTGATTTTGGAAGAAAGTTAAACTAAATAATCACCAAGGCCCACAATAACTCCTAAGAATAATTGTTAAAGGAATATGTGTCTCATATTATGCTCTTCAGAAATTTCCAGGAAAACACTGTTCAATATATATTAACAGATAAGTAGCTAGCAAAATTGATCCTAATCATTTTTAATTTATGATTCCTTTAGTAAGGAGACAATCTTTGACCTAAAATGGTCATTAAAATGCTAACCCTCAAGACAGTTCTAAATATTCATATTTAAAGTATATATACTATTAATGACAATTTTAAAAATAAAATAAGCTATATTCTGAATTTTCTTGAGTTAACAATTTTAACTGATACATAAAAATAGTGTGTATTTATGACCTACCATGTCATATTTTGATTTATGTATATATTGTGCAATGGTCAAATAGAATAAACAAATCTCTCTCCTTATTTATTATGCCTGCATGGTGAAAAAAATTCCAAATCCTTTCTACTAATTTTTTAAAATGCAGTTATTATTACCTATCGTCACCATCCCGTATAACAAAGCACCAGGACTCCTTGCTACAATTTAACTACTACTTAGTGCTGATTAGTCAACCTTTCCTCCTCCATCCCTCCCTACCCTCCTCAGCCTCTGGTAACCACCATTCTACTCTCAATTTCTGTGAGATCAATTTTTCAGAATCCACAATTGAGTGAGATCATGTAATACCTGTCTTTTTTTGCCTGGATTATTTCATTTAACTTAATAATCTTCAGTTCCATTAATGTTGTTGTGAATGACAGAATTTCATCATTTTGTATGACTGAATAGTTTTCTATTGTGTATAGATACAGCATTGCCTTTATCTGTTCATCAGTGGATGGGAACTTTGGTTGTGAATAGTTTCACAACAATCATGGGAGTGCAGATGGATTCTTTGACACGCTGATTTCATTTCCTTGTATGTATTCACAGGAGTGTATTGCTGGATGTATGTGAGTTCTTCTCATGAGTAGCCTCCATACTGCCTTCCACAGGGGTTGTACTAATTTACAGGTACCCTGAATTCTTGTGTGACTTTTGATGTTCTGAACGGTTGCAATCTTCTTATCTATACCTCCAATTCTGCCTGAGTCCTGCCATTACTCAATGTTGTTACCTTCTCTGTCTCTCTGTTGAGAGATGAAATAACCTTGCTATTTGTTTTTGTATCTTTCTCTGAGAGGTGTTCACCTTCGACTTCTCAACGCCTCGGCTTCTTCCTTTTCTTGTTAATGTAGATTTCAGTTTTTTAAATTGAGACAATTAACTATCTTTTTCACACTTCTTTCCAAAGTATTTCTTATTCCACTTTTCCTACAGCTTAGTATTCCTTAGACCTGTAATTAAAATAATATATAATCACATTACCCAAAGAAAGCTTATCCATCTATGTGAATAACTGTGCTGATGGCTCTCCACTAGTGTTTCTGTTTTGACTTAATACCCCAATTCTACTTGTCTCTGATCATCCACATAATTGAACTTTGTGGTAAGCAAGCTGTACCATGGTACTCTATTGTCATACAAAGAAAGTCTTTTCTACTTTGCACAAAAACCATCTTTATACACTTGCCCAATGAGTTTGTCCTACTAGTTACAAAACTCGTAGTTGCTTATTCTTCCCATGGCTTGAAACCATGTTACTAAATACACATTCAACCAAATGAGAGATTTAAAAATTTAAAGACATCTTAGTGTCTTAAGATGACTATAATATGTTATGTATGACCCACCCTCAGGAAGAGTAGAGCTAGACTATTGTCATTTATCTCTGAAATGTATTCCTAGTAATGCTTTATGTGACACAATTAGATATCATAATGGTCAGACTGCCTTACTGATTTATACTCAGGTTGTTAACTAAATCTCTTTCCTTAGGGATGAAAAAAGAACATATTTTGTAATCCAAAATTTTTATCCAAATGATTCCTCCCACAGTTTTAGTATTTCCAAAGGTGATGAGCACTCATTTTACATCTTACTTCAGTGGCTAAAATGTTTGGAATAGGTGGGGTTAATGACAGCTCTGTGGCATACTCAAGGAATTTCATTCAGGTCAGCAATTTTCATTTTTTTTTATAAAAAGTCATGAAACACAGAAGGAACAATATTTTATTGTGACCTGAAACACATGTGTATATTTAAATATTTATGTATGCCTAAATTCAATTAGATTTAATAATTAAATTTTTATTCCTACTGTGAAATAACTATTCTGATATTTTCTGTTCTATTTGATTTTGTTCTATTTAATTTTCTGTAAAATACTGATTGTACCTTACTCTATTAGCTAGTGACCACTATGTGATAAAACACCCCAAAATCTCATTTATTCTTGCTCATTCATCCATGGATTAATTGTGATTCTGCTGATTTAGTTGGGGCTTGACTGGACATGACTCCAGATTTCATGTTGGGTCTAGTCTGCTTCACATGTTAATGATCCTCCTTGGACCAGAACCAGTGGGCTAAAATGGTATGTTCTATTCATAGCAAAGAATTAAACTATATATATAACATACCCATATATACATACTATTTTGGATAGGTGGAATAACCTAGGCACGGTTTTCTTATGGCAACAGAAAAACAAAAGTTTAGACCAATCACACAAAACAGTTCTCATCACTCTTTTTTAATCTATTAGCATCTTATTCACTAAGTTATATAATTGGGACTAAAAGCTAGGATGCCAGAAGTATATTTTACTCACCATTAGACCAAAAGAAGTCTTGTGATAAGCCCAATATCATGAAGAAAAGTGTATTTTCACTGTGAAGGTGTCATAGAAGGAGTGAATATTTGTAGAACAGTAATCTATTGTACCCATCCCAAAATACTTTCATGCCTCATTTATGTGTTAGCTCCAGCAGTTCCAAGTTGATATCGATCTATTAATCAGAACTCTGAATATAATTATTCATCAAATGATTAATCCACTGTTTTTCATTTAGTTCATAGTATACCATTAACATGAAATAACATGATTTTTTTGGAGTTGAGAGTCACTAGGTTTATTGTATTCCCTTGAGACACCAGTACTACCAGTGAAGTGGAAATTAAGTTGGCTTTACATACAGTCTTGTAACTATTTTATACTTTTTAATCATCAATGTATCTTCATCTAAGTATTTATAAATTCTCTTTTGAATTATCAATTCTAATATTTTGTTCAGAAGTGATATTAGAGACTCAACTATAGGTTGATTATTAGTTCAAACGTGCTGTTTGGCCTAATATTGTATTTAGATATAATATTGCTGGTTTTCAAACAGATAATTGCTAAATCATCCATCAAAAGCATACCCCTATAAAACTTTCTCAAATGTTTTCCTTTATAAAAAGGATATGGTGATTTTCTTAAAATCAGGGATAATATATATTTCTCTATCCCAACTCCAAATAGTAAATTACAATCAGAGTCTACAGTTTAGAAAGTACCCAATAAGTGAATAATGATGTAGCTTCTTATTTAGAAATCTGCTACTCTGATACATGTCTAATAATTGGTGATGTTTGCCTTCCTCACAGTGTCTGAAATATTGCTGAAAGTGGTTCAGTAATCTTTCTAAAATGTGTTAAAACCTATGAAAGACATATGGACTAGGTGAATTAAATTCATTAGGGTTGTTTTCTTAAAATTACTACTTATTCTTACTTACATTTTTCCAATACTAAGGTCATTACTTATATGTATTTCCAGAAGGAAAATTAGTTATGACAGAATCAAATAGAGATTTAACTGAGAAATTTATCATTGAGCAAACAGGTTTCCCAGATTGTGCCTTGGCCCTTGAGTTTACTGAAAAACTTACAGGGAAGTTGTAAAATTTTGATCAATACATTATCATTGAAAGTGTGAGTGTGTGTCTGTGTGTGTGTGTGTGTGTGTGTGTGTGTGTATCTGTACAAAGAGGACATAATTAAGATGTATAATAATGTTATATACTTATATGCATATTATAAATACATGTGTAACATAAGTGAGCTTATTGTTATATAAATAGTTAAAATTTAGTGTTAAAATTGCTGTCAAAATTTGGGTATAGTAACTTGAGAATCCTATGTAGAGATAATTTGATGCAATTTGGAGAATGCAGAAGAGGCATTTTATTGCCATTTATCTGAGGTTGTTCATGAAGAAGGGGTAGGTGTTTTCAAAAGAAAAGAAAAGCAGGGAATTCTGGGAAGAAGTTTTCTTATGGACAATGACTGACAGCAATCAGAGGTCAGGTATGATTTAGGGTCCTAAAGTGTTGAGATAAGAGTTTATGTAAATACATTGGAAGTAGAAAGTAGTGATAAAATCGGGTGGAGAACAGAACATGAAGTAGCTTCATACTGCAGAGTTTAGAATGCAACCTGAGGAAATGGAAATAAAAATATTTTTTAATGTAAAAAGGTGACATGACTGAGTTTGCTTCTTTGGGAAAGTACCATGGTGATAGTGTGTGAAAGTGTTTGGAAACACAGGCACACTCATGTTTTCTGAAATGATTCAGGAAGAATATTATTAGGATCCAAATTAAACAGAGATAAAAATAGATCACAGAAACTTTTTTTAAATATACAACTGACATTTTCAGGATTAATTTGATGTTAAGAAGTGAAAGATCATTAATAATTGAAGTTGTTATCAGTAAGCAAGAAAAAATTAAGAAGGGAGAGGGGAGAAGTGAATATTGTTCTGTATTATATGATTATTGCACAGTTAGTATATCCAGATAAAGAGTCTACTGTTTTCTGGAAAAAAGGATTCATAACTAGGATGTGAGAAGGGAATGAAAATACAAATATAGATCTGGGAGTATCTTAACAAGAATAGTAAATAAATAATAGAACTTTGTTGTGTTAGTTTTTCTGTTGCTATAAAAAATACCTGATAAAATCACTTTAAAGGGGGAAAACTTTATTTTGATGATTTTGGAGGTTTCAGTTCAGTCTATGATCACTTGGTCCCATTGCTTTGGGCCTGAAGTGAGGCCAAACATCATGATGGAGAGCATGTGGAAGAGCAAAGCTCCTTACCTCATGGTGATGGGGAGGAAGAGAGATGAGAGAGAGAGAGAGAGAGAGAGAGAGAGAGAGAGAGAGAGAGAAGAAGAAGAAGAAGAAGAAGAAGAAGAGGGGGAGGGGGGGGGGGGGGGGGGGAGGGGAGGGGAGGGGAGGGGAGGGGAGGGAAGGGAAGGGAAGGGAAGGGAGAAGAGAGGAGAGAGGATGCACAAGGGGCCAGGGACAAACCCTTCAAAGTTACGCACCCAATGACCTGCTCCTTCCATTGAGGCCCCACCGCCTGAAGTTTCCACCATCTCCCAATAACACCACCAGCTGGAAGGAATGTGTATGGCCTTCCATACAGGAGCCTTTGGGGACATTCCAGGTCCAAACTATTACACTTGGGAAACAGATATTTAAGGAATATGCAATAGAAAAGAAAGAGCTAAAATGAAATTTTGTGAGATAAAAATATAAAATATATTAAAAAGAGGAGAGTGTTAAGATGTAGAGAATTGTCTACAATTTCACATTTTATGCAGATATCACTTGGAATGAGGACTAAAGTAGTTTTTATTAGAGCAGAAGGTCATTAGCATGCACAGTTTCAGTAGACTGATAGAGTAAGAAGTCATAGTTTATAAGTGAATGAGAATTGTGGAAGCAAATAGTTAAGCTCAGTACTCTTGCAAAATGTTCAGTATGTCAGGAAATTCAATAGGCTGGTAGTTAAAAAGTTTTCTAAATCTAAGGAAAAATTTTGTGATTTGTGCATTTTGCATGTGGAGAAAATGCCGCTAGTGTAGATGGAAATAGAGGAAGTAGTGATAAATGACAGGACAATATGTATGAAAAGTCAGGAAAGGATGGATTGATCTGTGCTTAGACAGCCTACGTTTTAGATTAATGAAACAAATTATTTTTGTTTTTCAGAATGAAAGCAGAGTTGTACCCATTCTAGGTAAATTTAGATTTGGACAGATCAATACCTAATGACCTATCTTTTTCAGTTAGTTAAGCAAGTTTTATTCTATTTTAAGAATATAATAGCAGGGCAAACTGATTAAGAATATTTAAGATTTTTATGCCAAATTAGTACGGAATTAAGGTGACAAAGAATAAACAAAAAATTGCCAAAAATTTTGGCCTTTGGAGAGCTTTAAGAGTTAATTAAGAGTGATATATTCTTTAAGAGTAATATATTCTTACTAGATGCTTACCCAGTAGTGTTATAAACCTTGATTCAGCACCACTTTAGTGTTTACCTCAGCAATAGTACATCCATTTATGCCTTTGCTTTAGTTAGAGAGACTGGTTATAGTTTCATATTTTCCCACCATGATTCCTCTTGTTATCTGCCTTCCTATTTGTTCTTTTCTGAATGCTTCTCTGTTTCATTTACTCAAATGTGGGTTAATGTGTTCTTGATCTACAGTACTACTTATCACACACACACACACACACACACACACACACACACACACATACACAGAACTACAACAACACACAATCACTACACCAGGTCTGAATGGTTAAATCTGGAATACTATTTCATTGCCATGTTGTAAGCTTGGGTTCATTTTTGCAACATGTGGGTGTTATATTTATCAACTTATGTTATAGTGTAAGGTATAATAACAACTGCCCATAATGTGAATTTTTTAATTGATTTTTTAAATTTTTACAGACTTCATTTTGATTCATTGTACACAAATGGGATGCAACTTTTCATTTCTATGGTTGGTGTATGATGTAGATTCATATCATCCACATGTGAATTTAAAAATATCACCTTTTAGTCTCCAGTTTCCTCTCAAGTGAAGTATTGGTCACCATCCATCCAATCTTTTTTTCCCCCAGGATTATGAATATATATATACATATATATATATATGTATATATATATATATATAGTGTGTGTGTATATATATATATATATTTTTTTTCCCTCCACCTTCATTTGTATTACATGTAACACAGTTTCAATATTTAGGCAATCTTGGCTCCAGGCAAAATTGTTCTTCTCCATCTTTGTGAAAATAATTGATTCTTAAATCACTCTGATAATATACAGTTGTGCCCTGGAGATATAAATGCTTGTCATTGACACTCCCTTTCCCAGTGCTCATTTCTGGATATCTTATTTCTACCAAGATCTAAGTAGCACAGTAGAAAGAATCAGCACACGTACTCTTGAATCTATCATTTTTCCAGTAGTACTCTGAGTTCCTAAAATATATTTCCCATATTCTCAAGTGTGGGATGCCATTCATGGCCTGTAAATAAAACCAGACTTCGTTGTGTTATCAGACATGGAAATCTGGTTCTCAAGAACTGAAAATTATGAGAAATTGTTCCAGATTGCCTGGAGTGTGTGGTTTCAGTGCAGTGGTTCATCACTGAAATTTGCAGGCCCTGGTTGTGCCAATGACTTGCTAGAGTCAATGGCTTGATTAACTCCACCCCATCCTGTTTCTCATGGAAGAAGGTCTTACAGTTACCCTTTATCTGTAGTGATATAAATAAAGAGAATATGGGCTCCTCCATTTTGTTAGAGCCAGATCCTTCTCAATGGCTCAATCATCATGCACCCATACTAAAGATAACTCTGTCTCCTGGTTTTCTTCATGATAAATAAATTTCTTAGCAATTAGTTCATAGCCAGCCCATCCCTCCAACAGGAACCCTTGTCCTCGCCCATGTGGGATGTGCAGTGATACTCAAGTTTCCATTAAACACAGTGGAACTTTTGTGCCATCATCCACACTGCTTCACCCTAGTGGGAATCCCCTCATTCTCTTGCTGAAAAGACTTTTGGCAATTGTTGACTCAAAATATTATGCCTCTTTAACTCCTTTTAGCTGTATATTCCAGAATACATGGGAAATTACTATTAAAACACATTCTATTCTTGAACTTTTTTCTAAACAATCACTTCATTATTTTGCTCTACTCTCATCAGGGCTCTTTCTTGAAGACATCAATTCACCCACACTCTCAAGTAGTGTCTGTTTTCTTTTTCACATCCTTTATACCCTGGGAAATAAGAACTTTTTTCCCTTTCTCTCCATTGTCTGCTAGACAATGCTGTCTTTCTTCACTAACCCCACCACTAGATTTGAAAGTCATATGAAAATACTGTATTGCTCCAAACCTATCTTGGTACAAATATCTGCCGACTATGACAATCTTTCAATTCCTTGACTGTTTTTCCTCCACTGATCATATCTTCTACCTCACTCCCATTACTCATCTTCATAGTTATACCTAGACTTTAATTTTCCTTATATCTCCATTTTATCATGATTTTCCATTGTTAGACTAACCCTTTGCAAACATCATTGTTCTCTTTTATGCTTTTCACTTAGTAAAACCTGGCACCTAGCATAATTCTGTTCAGTGAACATTCTGTTTCTACCATTAGGAAGTAAGTCTACATGCTGAGAAATGCAAGCCCACGCAGCACGGAGTGTCATTTTAAGTTAATGATCACTTACATAAAAATATGTCTCCATTGTACTGCAAAACAATCATACTGTGTATCCCTACACTGTTATCCCAAACCTCAGGATATTCACCGTTTTTATGTTCCCTCCCTTTATCAATTCTTAAACACTCTATGCATTTTCACTCTCTGCTGCTAAAATACATTTTTTAACATAAATATAATTCCTGAGAAATCTGACTCTGAAATGTCATTTTATTCATACAGATACCTACTGGCAGAAATTGTTACTTGATAAAAATCTTAACTATCACTACAGAAAAATGATCTTACACTTTATTGATCAATGGAAAGTGCTATGGCCACTGTCCAATACTGTAATATTCTAATTATAGTCATGATAAAGGACTATGCATGACAAAATGTATGTTTGTCAACTTACACATAGTTACTATCAACATTTCTGCTTAACAGATAAAGTGAGAGAGAAATTAGTGATTTTTTTCTAGGAAAAATGATGAGGTATTGCTAGAAAATATATTGCAATGCACTTTGATCTAAATAAAGCATAGGAATTCTAATGAAAACAAATTATTTTACTAGGAAGAATTGAGATAAAAATTTTAATAAATTTTCCTAAGGCTTACTTCTCCTAACAATATTAAGGTAAATAATCAAGCAGACACTATAACTTTGTTCTTCTACACAAAGTTAGTACTAAAACAAATGTGTTATTAAAAAAAATTGTTGGCAATATTTCTATCAGTTTTGATGAAAACTGAACATATATACAAGCTTTAAAAAATCAAAATCAAAGAGTGCTTAGAGGAAAAATTTTTTTCAAAAATCTGAAATGAAATAAAATACACTAAATACCTAGCTAATAAAGACCAAAAATATATATATATATATATTTATATATATATATGATGATTTGAACCAAAGGAAAATATGAGAAAGAACTTAATAAAGATAAAATTAGAATTTAGTTAGAAAAAAATAAATCATTAAAACTAGATTAACAAATTCTAGTTCTTTGAAAATAATAAATCCCCTAGTTTAGATAGCTAAGAAAACAATGAAAAATGAAAATTAGCAAAATAAGAAATTATAGAGAGGCAATATATGGAAAAGTAAACAAACCTCTGGTCTATGTTATACAGTTCTGAAAAAAATTAAGAGCCCAGTGATAAGATAAATTTCAAGAAAATTTCATCCAAAGGAAATTGGAAAAAAATATAAAAAAAGATAAAACACCCTTCAGTGCATCAGACTCAGGAATTTTCATAAGAAAGTCAGTAAAACCATTAAAAAATAATTTCAATGTTACTTCCTAGTTCCAGAGCATACAAAAGAAAAAAGGATCAGAAATTATTTTAGGGAAGTGAAGCATTGCTAAGAAAGAACAATGAAGATTGCAAAAATATAACATGAATGTCAATGCTGCAGTTTGAAATAAATCATAAATAATTTAGAAGCACATTCAAGAACATTGCAGCACTACAGTGTATATTCCACAACCATAAGGCTGTTTGATATCACAAAGTTAGTAAAATTATCCATATTAACAGATCTAAGGAAAACTATGTAATCATCTTTGTAGAGGCTAAAGAAGAACTTGTCAAAATTCAAAATCCATCCTGAATAGACACCAAGAACTGTGTTGAATACTTCCTTGGTGTTACATGCATGCACACACGCACATTTTATTTAAAATAGCTTAGTACAAAATCTCATATCTCCCTTCATGCTCAAAACACAAGAAAAAATAGGGATAGTAGGAACATACCTCAACATTTTAAAGGCTATCTATGTTGAGCCCACAGCCACCATCATTCTAAATGGAGAAAAACTGAAAGCATTCCCTCTAAAAACTGAAACAAGGCATGGATGTCCTCTTTCACCACTTCTATTCAATATCGTCCTTGAAATTCTAGCCAGAGCAATTAGACAGACTAAAGAAATTAAAGGAATACAAACAGGAAAAGAAGAACCCAAACTATCACTATTTGCAGATGATATGATTCTGTAGTTAGAGGAGACAAAAAACTCCACCAGAAAACTTTTATAACTCTTAAATTTATTCAGTAACGAAGCAGGATATAAAATCAGCACTCATAAATCTAATGCATTCTTATTCATAAGTGATGAATCCTCTGAAAGAGAAATTAGGAAAACTACCCCATTCACAATAACCTCAAAAAAGATAAAATACCTGGGAATCGATCTAACAAAAGAGGTGAAAGACCTCTACAATAAGAACTACAAAACACTAAAGAAAAATTAAAGAAAACTTTAGAAGATGGAAGATCTCCCATGTTCTTGGATAGGCAGAATTAATATTGTCAAAATGGCCCTACTACCAAAAGTGCTACACAAAGTCAATGTGATTCCAATTAAAATCCCAATGACATTTCTCATAGAAATAGAGAAAGCAATTATGAAATTCATTTGGAAGAATAAGAGACCCAGAATAGCTAAAGTAATACTTAGCAGGAAGAGCGAAGCAGGTGGTATCACAACACCAGACCTTCAACTATACTACAGAGCAATAATAACAAAAATGGCATGGTACTGTCATCAAAATAGGCAAGTAGACCAATGGTACAGAATAGAGGACACAGAGACAAACCCACATAAGTACAGTTATCTCATCCTTAACAAAGGTGCCAAAAATATATAATGGAGAAAAGTTAGCCTCTTCAACAAATGGTGCTGGGAAAACTGGAAATCCATATGCAGCAAAATGAAACTAAACCCCTATCTCTCACCCTGTACAAAACTCAACTCAAAATGGATCAAGGACCTAGAAATCAGACCAGAGACTCTGCACCTCATAGAAGAAAAAGTAGGTCCAAATCTTCATCATATCAGCTTAGGACCAGACTTCCTTAACATGACTCCCAAAGCACAAGAAATAAAAGAAGGAATCAACAACTGGAATAGATTCAATCTAAAAAGCTTTATCTCAGCAAAGGAAACAATCAACAATGTGAAGAGAGAGCCTACAGAGTGGGAGAAAATCTTTGCCACATACACTTCAGATAGAGCACTAATATCCAAATGTATAAAGAGCTCAAAAAACTTTACATCAAGAATACAAATAACCCAATCAATAAATGGACTAAGGAAATGAGCAGACACTTCACAGAAGAAGATCTACAAGCAATCAACAGATACATGAAAAAATGTCCAACATCTCTAGTAATAAGAGAAATGCAAATCAAAACTACCTTAAGATTTCATCTCACCCCAATTAGAATGTCTATTATCAAGAATACAAACAACAACAGGTGTTTGCGAGGATGTGGGGATAAAGGTACTCTCATACATTGCTGGTGGGGTTGAAAATTGGTGCAGCCACTCTGGAAAGCAGTGTGGAGATTCCTTAGAAAACTTAGAATGAACCACCATTTGACCCCGCTATCCCTCTCCTTGGCCTATACCCAAAGGACTTAAAATCAGCATACTACAGTGATGCAGGCATGTCACTGTTTATAGCAGCTCAATTCACAATAGCTAGATTGTGGAACCAACCTAGATGCCCTTCAATAGATGAATGGATAAAGAAACTGTGGTATATATACACAATGAAATATTATTCAGCCATAAAGAACAATAAAATTATGACATTTGCAGGTAAATGGATGCAGTTGGAGAACATTATGCTAAGTGAAATAAGCCAATCCCCCAAAAAACTGAAGGTCGGATTATTTCTCTGATAAGTGGTTGATGATACATAATGGGGTCAGGGAGAGTAAGGGAAGAATGGAAGAAGGATGGATTGTGTAGACTGAAATGAGGGGTGGAGAGGGGGCAGAGAAGGAAAGATAATTGAATGAGACAAACATCATTTCCTTATGTACCTGTATGAACACGCAAATGGTATGATTCTACTTCATATACAACCAGAAAAATGATAATTGTATTTCAATTGTGTACAATGAATCAAAATTTTAAAAAGCAAAATCCCATATCTCACATAAAAGGAATACAATTATGATATTTGCACTAAAGTCAGAAGAAATATAAAAATATCCTTCACTTCCAGTACTTTTCAACTGTGTCCTGGCAATATCTGCACATGATTGGTTAAGAAACAGATATGAGATTTAGAAAGGAAGTTCACTGTCACTATTTGACAGTTGAGGTCTTTCCTAACATTCCCAGCATTTTGAACTCTGCATGTATTTACTCTGTTACTTTATTAAAAACCATCCGAGTTCAAATATTATTGCTACATATAATTGTCTCATACTGTACTCACTTTTTGGCATCTGCCTGTTTTATCTGTGTCACATGCAACATTTTGCACAGTTCAACATGTAGAATTGAATTGAAGTGGGGCAGGAGTGGACACACACTCAACAATTAGCAGATGTGGAATCAAATCTTAATCATTGTTAAAGACTCTGAGAACTTGTCTCTTTCCTGTCCTAAAAAGTTGGGCATTGAGTAGATTTTATTTGAACTTCCTTCTAATAATAAAATGAGATGAATATAAATTAGAATGTATAAATAAAATGAAGATGGTGGACAATTACAGTAAAATAAATTTTGAGGGGATGTTGTCAACAAAATTAATGACATATAAGCAAGTTTGGCAGTGCCTTAAATATTCTGCATGCCCTGTGTATTTGCTATGTGTATTATTTCAATTACCATTTGGCTTTGCACATAATCTGTAAGAATGAAATAGATATCCTTTCTGTGTTTCTACTGGTTTCTGTCTGCATGTATAGCCATATAGGGTTAAATGAGAATGCGTTTCCACATACACACATATGTATACATTTATTGTCCATTTATCTATCCTCTATAATTTACCTGTATATCTATTAGAGAACTGTGAAAAATTTCTAGCATTTAACAATCACTTAAATGGCAACAATTACCATGGTTGTGATTATCACTGTTAACATTGACATTCTTATATAGTTGGGTTTTTTCTTAAAATACTTTGACTAATGTTTAACTTCCTATGCTTTTGAATATCTTAACAATTAATGAAATAATCAAAGTACTTCTTCTATTTTTTTCTATTAGTTATATTTTTTAAAAACTATGAACTATTGATTGATTGATTGATTGATTGATTCATTCATTCATTCATTCATTTATAGTACTGGGAAATGAACACAGAAATCTTTACCACTGAACTATATACCCAGTTCATTTTATTTTTAAAATTTGAGACAGGTTGCACTAAGCTGCTGAGAATGGCCTTGAACTTGTAATACTCCTGCCTGAGCCTCCAGAGTTGCTAAGATTACAAGAATGCACCACCATGCCTGACTCATATTTTGAATTTTTTAAAGGACTATTTTATTTCATATTTTTATTCTTACAAATTCTGCCATTAAGCAATAAGCAGAGAAAGCCCTACTTTCTTCTTTTGATATCAATGTTTTTAGATACTATAACTCAGTTGTTTTAATCTGCCAAAACTCTCCTGGTGCCTGTAATCTAGAGTTAGAGCATTAGCATTTTTCCATATGCAAGCTATTTTGTTTCAAAATACCCACTTGCTCAGGATGATTGTTCCATAATTTTAAACAGTTTCACATCCTGTCACTCAGATAGATGGCAAACTAACACACATTTATTCAGAACTTCAGCTAGCCCCTGATTTATTTACAGATGGTTGGTTCCTTAGGAATTCGTTCTATGAAACACCAAATAATCTTCAAGCATATGGCAAAGTCACATAACTATAAGAGTCAAGAGGAAGAAAACATGGAAAATAACTGAATTTTCAGAAGATAAATTCAGAGAAAGAATACATGATCTAAATGGGTGACAGAATGCACAGCTCTGTTTTAGTGTGCCTGAATCACAAATGTGTTAAAGAGCATTCACTAAAGTATAATGAAAGGACATTTTCTGTTTTGAAATCATCAAAATATATTTATGTACCAGGAAATAATTGGGGAGTAAAACTTAAATGCCCAAATGTTTTAAGTGGTATGAATGAAACTGAATAAATTTTTATTTTGGATTTGTACTGTATTTTGAAATTTGTTAGAATCTAAATTTCATCTTCTATTACTACTACCTATTTATATTGTGGATATGGATGTCTAAACAAAAATAGATATTATGTAATAATAATAAAAGATTTAGAAAAGGTAGAAAAATTACATTCATGGTAACTAAAAAGAAATCACACTGAGCTAAATTGTTTAAGCTGTCAGAAAAATTATAATAAAAAAATGTAACTGAATAGACACACAATTTTGTAAGATTTGAACCATGATGATAAAATATAAAGAAAGCAGGAGAACATCTTGTAAGTTTTTATGGTCAACTTAAAAATAAACTAATTCCGTACAAAAAAATTCTAGCTTCCAAAAATATCACTTTAAACAGTATGGTACTGACACAGAAAAGACACAGAGACCAGTGTAATAGAATAGAGATACCTGAAATAAATCCATGATTTTACAGTCACTTTCCTTTTTGACACAAGGGCCAAAAACATACAATGAGGAAAAGACAATCGATTCAATAAATGATACTGGGTATCCACATGAGGAAGGCAAACTAGAACTTCATCTCATTCCATATACAAAACATCAATTCAAAATAGATTAGAGATTTAAATGTAAGATTTGAAACTGTGAAACTACTAGAAGAAAACATAGGGAAAGTGTTCCTTGTCATTTTTCTGGGGAATGATTTTTTAATATGATCCCCAAATGACAGGCAACAAAAATCAAAATAAACAAATGAGATTACATTGAACTAAAAATCTTTTGCATAGCAAAGGAAAAAGTACCCACAGAGTGAAGAGGCATCCAGAGAAATGAGAGAAAATGTTTTTAAATCATACTTTTAATGAGGGATCAATATCCAAAGTATCTTAGGTACTCAAACAACAGCTCAACAGCAAATAAACCCACAAAAATAACAAACCCCGAAACAACCCAACTGAAACATGAGCAAATGAAATACTAAATATCAAGTAAGTATTTAGTTGCATAACATGCACACAAAGTAAAAAAAAAGGTCTCTGAAGTATTAGCAAACAAAAGATAATATGGGAACTCCATCCATGGGTTCACATTGGAAGAAAAGTCTCAAGTCCTACATCAAATATTCCACAAAAAATATTATATGTGTAAGTTTTATGTTTGAATAAAATATTTAAGATATTTATAAAAAATAGGTAAATGACCCAAATCGACATTTCTCAAAAGACATACAAATGGCAACAGGTTTATGAAAAAGTGCTTAATATCACTACCCATTAGGGAGATGCAAATTAAACTCAAAATGACATAGTGCCTCACATTTGTTAGAGTGGCTATTATCAAGAAGATAAAATATAACACATACTGCTAAGGATGTGGAGCAAAGAAAATCCTTGTACACTACTGAAAGGAATGTATATTAAAAGAGCCGTTGTGAAAAACGATGAGTTTATGAGTCTCCTCAAAAATGAAAAAAAAAAAAAAAAAAACTACCATGTGATTTAGGAATATCAATCTTTGTGTGTATATCCAGGGAAATGAAATCAGTACTCTGAAGAGTTATCTGTATGCCCAGGTTCATTAGAGCACTATTCACAATAACCAAGATATAGAGTAAACCTAAGTGTCCACAAATAAATAGACAAAGTAAATACGGCATATACACACAATCAAATACTATTCAGCCTTAAAGAAGAGAGCATCCTGTTATTTGCCACTCTATGGACCACCTAGAGGACAGTATGTGAAATGCAGGCACAGATAGCCAAAGCCTGTAAAATCTCACTTTGACTGTGGACTCTAAAATAATCTAATTCATAAAATCAGAAAGTAGAATGGTGACTCTCAAAGGCTGGGGGCAAGGTGGGGGAAGAGATTTGGGGAGATACTTAGCAAAGATACAAAACTTGAATTAAACATAAGGAGTAAGTTCATGAAATCTGTTGTACAACATGGTAATAATAGTGAATAACAATATATTGCATTCTTGAAAATGGCTGATAGTAACTTTTACATGTTTACACCACAAAAAAGGTAAGTATAAAAGGCAATTCATGTTAATTGGTTTAATATAGCCATTCCACAATGTTTAAATATTTCAAAACATCATGATGCATACCATAAATATATACGATATATGTGTCAATAATAATCATAAAAAATTTAAATCATCTTATAAAATATGGATATGTATGTATGCATGATTTTCTTTTGTACATGTGATACTGGGGATTGACCACAGAGGTGCTCTACTTATGAGCCACATCTGCAGTCCTTTTTAATTGTATTTTTCATATAGGGTCTCACTAAGTTTCCCAGACTGCCATGAACTTACAATGTTCCTGGCTCAGCCTCCTAAATTACTGAGATTACATGCATGAGCCACCATGCTCAGCTCGAACGCTCATTTTTTTTCTATGGAAAAAAATGTTCTGGTTGAGAAAACCATAATTACCAATCAAATAAATGTAACTATTTCAATGATATTCTGCTTGAGGTTCTAAATTTTGGCACAACAAAGTGCTCTGAATTTGAAATATCAGATATACAATAAGTGATTTTAGGATATTAACTTCTAGGAAAATAAAGTACCAAATTGAAAAATATTGTTCCTTAATATTGACATTATGTTTTAAGGAGATATTCACAGTCTGAAGAATAGACATAAAAGAGTTTTTAGACAGTATTTTTAATGATAAAACAAAACCAAAAAACAATCTAGAAATGTTTTAAGTGGGGATTTAAAGATGGTGTTAAAAATCTCATGAAGTCTTTTTATGCATGTTAAAGGAAAAGTGGACTTTATTTCAATGGAAGGAAATATCAACCAAATGGATGGGAAGTAAAGAGGAAAATATTTTGAGTGTGATATAAGAACTGCTAATAAGTGTAGATAAAAAGTACTGAGAGTTTTGTTTGACAGCAAAGGAGCCACATCAGGTGAGTGAGATTCCTGAGTTAGGATGAAAGTTGGAATAAATTATTTCATGGATATAAACATTTATTAATTTTATTCTTTCAGAAAACAGCATCTGAGTCTGATATCTTGTTTCCCTTAGCTTTGTAGATTGTGTATTTGTTCTAAATAATTGAACTAATAGGACACAAGTTAGCAGCCTGGGCAATGACCAATGTCTCACACTAAAAACAACCACAATAATGAGGAGAATATGGGCATCATTCACTATAGGTAATTGCTTTTATATTTTTAAGGACTTTCCTTCATTAAGAGACCTTGTTTTTCTGTTTCATGAGCAGGTTCTATTTTTTTTTTTAATTCTTTGGGAATTTAGTAATTTTAATGAAACAACAGGATTATCAATATGATAATTAGTTGAATCAAGTTATTAAATACAGCCTGGATTGCCAAACATGGCCCAAATTCAATATCTAAAAGATTATTACCTAAAAGATGAGCAGATAAAGAATAAGAAATACAATTCCCAAATTGGTAGGTGGAAATTATTATTACTATCATTATTAATTGTTAGGATATTTGTCATCTCCAAAGTAGTTTTCCCTTTATTAAATGTTTTCTTACTCATGACTTCAAGTGGGATATCATCATTATTTAAACCAATGAGAAAACCAGCACAATAGAGCTAAAAAATTCTTGTATCCACAGAAAATGAGCCAAAAAAGATACTTGAAACATTGGTTTTATTTCCTTTGATTTTTTAAAGGCTCATCTTATTCTATTTGGTTAGATAGCTGGGTGCAACTTATTGAAAGAAGAATTGTTGTAACATAACTTTATTTTAAATAAGGGTAATTCCATAAAAAGAAAGATATAATTAGTTGTGTATATTCCTAGAGAACATAGAGATGTTTTATTATACATAAAAATATTTGTGAAATCACATATTTTTTGGAAAATTTAAAAACACTTATTTAGAGTGAGTTTAACTTCGCATTCTTCCACTAAGGATTTTTTTATTTGAAGAGTTTGTGTATATTGTGACCATGTGTAGAATAATTTTTAAGTAGATTTTCATAACAAGATAAAAATCCAGAAAGGACTGAGTGATTCTGAGCTACAGAGTTATCAAGAGTTTTAGTAACCTGTTGATTCTGGATGAGTTTTATCTTTTTGATGAAAGTCTGAACCATTTCTAACTATGTGATTTTAGGCAAGTTTTTAACATCTGTACTTTGAATACCTTGTCTGTAAAATAGAGAATGGTAGCTGTTTACTTCAGCATTCTTGCGAGAATTAAACAATTCATATAAAGTACTA
Organism: Glaucomys volans; assembly: GCA_020662805.1. Taxonomy (NCBI): domain Eukaryota; kingdom Metazoa; phylum Chordata; class Mammalia; order Rodentia; family Sciuridae; genus Glaucomys; species Glaucomys volans. Next base: position 137,928 of record JAJEJO010004674.1, read on the forward strand.
GACAGAGTAGCAAGCCAAAATTCAGAAAGCCATTATCTTCAAAACATGTACTAGACAAATGATGAATTATTATTTCTGTGATGGTTATGTCATATGGTTCAGTTGATTTTAAGATATCACATTCTCCTAAATTATCTGGGTGGGCCATGTGTAATCTCTAAAATCTTGAAAGGCAAAGAACTTTTTTTGGTTGGTGTTAGAAATCAGAAATATTTGCAGTGAGAACTTAGTAGCCTTTACTGCTCTGAAGATGGCCATGTGAGAAGGTGAGTTGATGGTCTCAGAGGAAGATTGCAGACCCACTCTGACAACCAACATCAAGACAGATACCTCAGTCCTAGAATTGTCAGGAAATTAATCTACCAACAACCTGAATGACCTTGGAAGTAGATTCTTCCCAGAAGCTACAGATAAGAATCTTGATCTGTCAACACATTGATTTCCACCTTGTAGGACACAGAACAGATTTGAGCCCACTGTGACATGAAGAATCTGCTAGATTAAGTATATTAAATTTCTAAGTCTGTGGTCTTATGTTACACAGCAATATGAAACTAATATACCATGTGTGTTATTCAACTTTACATCACTGTGACCAAATATCTGACAGGGATGACTGAGAGAAGGACAGGTTTATTTTTGCTCATGATTCAAAGGTTGCAGTCCATGATCAGCGGGCTCCCTTGCTTTGCCAGGGGCAAGTTAGAACACCACAGCAGTAGGGCCTGGCAGAGAAAAGTTGCTCAACTCATGGCAGCTGGAAAGTACAGAGAGAGGGATAAAAGGAAAGCGCCATGGACAAGATCTAGTTCCCAAGGGCAAACTCCCAGTAACCCACTTCCTCCAACCATGACCCTCCTGCCTACACTTTCCACATCTCCCAGTAGGCCATTTAAAGTATTTACTCATCAACTGGATTAATCCACTGATGAGGTCAGCATTCCTCATGAATCAATCATTTCCAAAAGGTCCTACCCCTGGACATTACTGTATTGGACACCAAGTTCTTAAATATATGACACGTTATGGGATGTTCCAGATCCAATCCAAAGATCATGCCATCTTTATGTTTTTAATACATACCTATTTTGACACAAAAGTGCTTAAATATAAAATAGATTTAATATAAAAATTACTTTTATTACCAGATGTAAATAATATTCATCTAGGTTTAATAGTATTGTTTTAGAATGTGAATTGACTTTATAGAACAGATAGTAGATGAAGAAAATGTGAAAAATTAATAATTTACCTCAGTGTGGTGATTTTTGTTCTGTGCTTTTGAAAGTATAAGCTACTCTTGAAGGGTCATTAAGGGAGGTTTGCAATATATGTCCATCCAAGATAATCAATAGTGAAAATAATTATATTTATGGCAAATTGTGTAACTATTTATAGATGTTTTTCTATTATTAATGTGCATTCTACCAAGTGAATTAATGTATATTTTCATCATTCATATTATTCCTTAAGTTCTGCTGAATGTGCACAGCACTCTTGTCACAAGACATGATCTCATAATCACAAAATGAAGACCTGCCTTATGACAGACATCATTTGTCACTCAGTGGAATAATTAGAGTTCTTGATCTCCTGACTCCAGAATCCCTAGTATCCGCTTCTATCCTCTATCTTTTGTGCAAATTCTATATTCCAGAACAGGGTTGATGTTTGCTTTTTTATCACTGCATTTTGTTTAATGAAATACCATGACTGGTTAGTAACATCCTATCAATCTCTTTGGAGCTACTATTGATTACTGTCAATGCAAAAATTGCATGGGACAAAGTTAAGAGGGCAAACAAAAATGTAAGACTACTGTAATAGCTCATAGAGATTGAACTGAATTCTACTAAAGCAGAATGCCATAGACTTGGAAGACCTGGGCTAGGGGAAGGAGTTTTAGGCCTTCCTAGGGGAAGGAGTTTAGGAGTTTTAGGAGTTTGTTTATTTGCTTTATCCAAGAGAAAAATAAATTTTTCTTATCTTACAACTTGGATCAAGGTGCCACCAGCAGTTGGACTCCTACACTCCTACAAAGAGTAGCAGAAAGGGGCTCTCGTTTCCTCGATGACTATGTTTTCAGTCTCAGCCACATCCCTGAGAAATTAATTTCTGGGCTGTAAAATTAGCAAGAAGCTTTAAAAAATATCTGCATCTCAAGATGTCAGGGAATAATTTAGACATTTTCTAAAATAAATGCTTTTCAATAAAAAGGAGGTCAGCAGTCTTAAGTCTGAAGTTTATTCCAATTGAGGGGAACTTAAAGGCTACTGGTCACTACAAAGCTACTGGTCACTACTAGCACTTCTGACCCTCTGTTACTTTTTAAAATGCCTAATTTCTCAAAAAATATGTGTAAATATATGCAGTTTCTTATAGACTACATTAGACAGACAAAATAAGTGAGCCCTGGACAAAATATTGGGGTATGATATTAAATTTTAAGATTCTTCTAATTTGGAATAATGTTTCTGCAAATACTTTGTTTACCTAGAATTAAGATAGAAAAAAAATTTGTCCCTATTCTATCCCTCTGGTAAATATTTAAAAATTAAATCTAAAATAATCATCTTTTGACTCTGTAAATGGACCTTAGAATGAAAATTTCAGGTTTACTAAATTTGATGGTGATCATTATCAACCAAAAGTTTTGACTGTCGATTTCAGGTACTTTAGAGACTACCATTTTTATAGACTTAATTTTTCTGAGCTTTAGTTAAACCATAAAATCTGGAAAGCCATAAAAGACCAGATGAAGGGAGAAGATATAATCAAACACAACATGGAGAGATTTCTTTCAGATGGGTGTAAGTCCAGAGACTAAGTTAAAATTCAAATATATCTTCACTCATTATTCAAATCATCCAACTTTCTTTACAGGAATATGGTCATTTGCTCCTACTATGTGTTAGCAGTTGGGAAGACAAGCATCTATCTGACTTTGAAGTTTGATATTATTCTTATCAGCCAAATAATGATCATTTATCTGTTTGGCTTCAGAAACGAATGAGGTGGTGTTTCTAATTACTTTGAATGTAGTAATGATAATTATCATTATTTGAAAACCATACTCTTATGGTTATCAAGGAATAATCAAATTCTCATTCAAAGCAGACATTTTTTTTATAATTTCTTCCTCTGGTATGATCCTCCCCTACATCTTCCCAGGCTCTACTAGGTCAACTTTAAGACAATGACATCCACCATTTTGCAAGATTATGTAGTATATTCCACCTCTAATTTCAGCAACTTTTTCTTAAAATATGTGTGCCTGTCTTATTTACTGGTTCTATTTCATGGTTTAGATCTATAACAAGCAGATAGAGCATAGTTAGTTTGAAATACAGTTGCCTTGTTTGACAAACCTTACATCAAAGGGTTTGGAATTACTACCTAAATTCAAAATTTGAAAGAAACCAGACTCGTATATGGAACCTTTGCTTGTCACCTCAGTAATTTCAGTACAGAGATGTTGAGCTCCACAATGTCACCCTGCATTCACTAAGGTGGCTGTGAGTCCTGCAAAGATGATTGGATGTTGACGTGTCAGGTTCCCAGGCACTGGGGATTTTATTTTAGAGATATGACAGAAAGTGATGAATGTCAAAATTTTATAAAGGCAGTGTCATTGTTCCATCCAGCTTAAGGGAGAGATGCTTTTAGAATCCCAGCAGCACCAATCCTGTCACTATTCAGCCACTGCCTACTGCCTTTTGACTTGGGCAGTGGAAATAACAGTCATCTAAAACTTGAGCTTCTAGGATTTGCTGAAAGACCACAATAGAATAAGATGTGGCTGAGATGAAATCTTAATGCATTCTGCGTATAGAGAAAACCATCCGCTTGTTTATTCCACTGTACTTACAGTTGTAAAAACAAATACAGTTGAGAAACTTCAAATAGTGAAGCACCTCATACAGAATGAGAGCTTTAACTTTGGTGACTTTGTCTTTTTCACTTCATCTCATCTCTGTGACCTTGATCATTTTCAGTCTTCTTCTTCTGTTCAAATAACTTTGCTAACTATTCCTTAAAAGTGTAGAGCACAGTCTACTTAGGATGGTCTCACTAAATTGCCATTTATACAAAACATGGCCCTCCAATCCTTCACAACCATGTTTCTTCAAGTCCTTTACTGGTGTAACTACAATCTCTCCCTGCCTTCTTCTCTCCTCCACCTCAGTCACCCCTTGACCTCTGTGGTTATGTCCCAGCAGCTTCCTTTGTGTTTTTCCGTGCACCTTGCCTGTTAGGTATGTTAATGCATTCAGTAGATTTCCTTGATAAAACTGTAACAAATGTGATCATTGTAGTAACTGCTGTCTTGTCTGCTAAACCTTCACTTCTGACAACTGGGTCCTCACCTGATGTTTTAATCCCTCACATTTTAGTGCCTAGGGCACAGCATTCCTTATGAATAAATGCACCCTATCTGCCTACACTCATCCCAGACATTTTTTATACAAGAAGAATAATCACTACTTCATATGACTTCCATAAACTGTATGGTGTACCCATAGTGCATGTTTATTGTTGTTTATTGTGTGCAAAGCCAGTGTTATCACATGCTTAATCTTCATAGCACAGTAGTTAATAAATAAATCTGTGAAGTCTGGGTTTCAATTCACTTTTCACCACTTGGTAGCCCTGTATCTTTAAGCAAATCTCTGCACCATAATTGCTTCAATTATTTCATCTGAGAAAAAAGGAACTAATATTAACTAAATCAGATAGATTTTCAAAAACTCAAATAATTCACAAATAATTTTCAGTAATACTGATGCATAGTAAGCACTCAATTAATGATATTTTGAATAATCACTACTTTCATTAATAAATGTAACATGCAATAGATGCATTGATAGTTCCTGGGTATGCCATAATAGTAATTCATAGTCTCTGATTTAATATTTTTATAATATGGTAGAATAAAAATAAAAGTAATAAAAACATGTGAAAATATTATGGAGAACAAGCAAATAGAAATTAAATATCTATTTTTTCACAAATATATCTTCTAGTTTGTTGTATTTTACATTTCCGCCTTTAAGGAAACATTTTAAATTATAATCTGACACACATTCAGTCTGTGTGCAAATGTAAATGGACAGATGAAGGAATTTTTACAAAGGGAAATCTTGTCCATAACCACTGCTGATATACAGAAATAGGACTTCTCTAACTCTCCAGTAGTTTCTTCACAGGTAACCACTAATGTGGCTTCTACTACCTTACATTGGATTTTACTCTCTGCACTCATTATAATGAATGGCAAGGATTCTGTATCCTCTAGGTTCTTTCATTCAAGATTGTGTTTGTGTGAACGATTAATATTATTCCATGTGATACTTATTTGTTGGTCCTCATTGTTATGTAGTGTCACATCTTCTGTCTGTACTGCAGCTTCATTATCTGTTCCACTCCTGATGGACATTTGTGTGGCTTCCAGTTTGACTTATTAGAAACAGTTCTGGTATGAATATTCTTATACGTGTCTTTAGGATCACACATGTATGCATTTCTTTTGCAGAATCAGAGACATATTCAAATTAACAGACAATACAAAACTCTTCCAAAGTACTTGTACTAACTTACATGCTTACCAGCAGCATACAAGAGTTCTCGAAATTTCAGTGTTTGCTAACGTTTGGTATATTTTATGTCATTTTTTAATGTTTCCATTTGTACAAAATTTAATGAGAATTTATTTCATGAAACATTTTATTTATAACTTTAAAAATGATTTGTTGATTGCTTTCTGGTTTTATTTTATAGCACAGATTTTGATTTCTCAGGACAGAATCCTAATTAAAACAAGGTCTCTCTTGGCCTGTTGGTGTTCCTGATATTTTCAAAATAGTTCTTGAAATCAATACCTTCACATTTAAGCATATTTATTTACTACATTATGTCATACTTTCAGATTTTTTAAAAAACATTATAATCTCAAATAATTGGAAACACTGGGAGGAATATTAATTCTAAGCCCCTAGAGGTGAGTCAGTCGAACCTCAGTTTGAAATGACAAGCATATTGGTGAATGATACAAACCAGCTGCTGGGCTTCTTTATATGCAAGGCATTCAGTGAGATATCAAAACGTGGAAAATGTAATGCTCCTACCGACATTTCTTGTTGAATTAATGCCCAGGTGAGTTCTTCTGAAATACTGCAGTTGTATCTTACCAAAAACAAGGAGCAGTAAAGCATCATACTTATTAGGATCCAATTTGCCACGGCAGCAGTCAACTGCTTCAATTTCTCCCAGTGGTGATGGGAAGGGAGAAATAGGGATAGAGGAATTTAAATTAAATTCATAGTGCAGTGCACATTTGGAATTCAATATTGACAGGTCTAATTACACCACCTTACCATCACAAGTTCATTAAGTGAAAGTAAAGTATTAAAAATTACTCTACATATTTATGAAAGAAAATGCCATCCTTTTCGTGCTGAAGTTTTGTCTCTCTCATTAAATGCATTTATCCTGGAGATGTTTTAGATTTTAGAAAAAGTTAATTTGTTATTTCTTTAACACATGCACAAACACATAGTTATGCAAACACAAAATTAGGAAATCCTATTACATTCCAATATATGGTTGGAAATTCTATCAGCATAAAATATTAAATTCAGATATGTACCAATGTTTATTTGAATTGCCAGTATAAAAGTAGCTCATCAACCTCTAGGTCCTAAGCACATCTGAGTTATAATTGCTGATAAGATGATTAATTATTCAAAATCACATTTTGTCATCTTGCTTTGTCAACTCAAAACATATCTTGCAAGCTGAGTTACTTCTCTGCCTATAAATTTAAGATGTCTATCACCACTCTACCTACAACTTTTTAGGCATAAAATTAGCATGCATTGTATGGTAATTTGTATCTGTTTACCCAAAAAAAATCATCAGTTTCCTGTCTAATATGAGGTATCCTGGTGTGCTAATCTCAAAAAAAAAAAGGTAGATACTACTAATAGCCACCACAATTGTACTTTTGTAAATATGAGAAAAACAGATTAGCGGATATAGATAATTTTAAAAGAAAAAAACTTGTTTACTCCTTAGCATTTGTTTCATATCTCTTATCAAGCATAAAATAACAAAAGAATGTGTGAAATTGCCTAGTGATTTTACAGAGGAGTTCAGCATAATAAGTTAGAAAAACTATTTAGATTTTTAATTAACATAGAAAATGTCAAGTGCTGTGGTTTCATTCTTAGAAAGAGTAGTATATGACAAATATCTTTTTTCTTTATGTAATACACTTAATTAAAAATTTGGCATTAAAGTCATTTAAGATAACTTTAACTCCTTCAGATAACTTTGCTAGATGACTGGTATAAGGTAGTATATAGGTTTTACACTTTCCTCAAAGAATAAATTCATTACCCTCAATATTTAAGTAAGATACAAAAGTATAATTTATCATTAGATAAGTATACGTTCTAGAAAAAAATTGTTCAAATGTCACTCTTTTTTTTTTTTGGTACCAGGGATTGAACCCAGGGATACTTCACTAATGAGCTACATACTCAGCTCTTTATTTTTGTTTTGAGAGGAGTTCTTGCTAAGTTGCTTAGGGCCTTGTTAAATTTCTGGGGCTGGCCTCAAACTTGAGAACCCTCTGTCACAGCCTTCTGAATCAGTGAGAGTACAGGTGTGCACCAATGTGCCTGGCCATCCTGTTGTATCTTTTTCTCTCTTAATTGAAGCATGGTTGAAGTGTCAAAGAATATTTATAAATGTGAAAAAGCACAGATACATACATGTGTTTATGTGGAGTAAATATAAACAGGAAACTAAGATTTTTGAAAGTTTTTGCTTATACAAGTAAAATCTGCATAAAAAATCTTTACAAAATTCTGAAATCTAACATCCTTCTCTAAGAGTTTCTACACTGCATTGTTATTCAATATGAATCTTTATTTCAGATGGCTGAGAAAATAAGAACATATAAAATGACATTTGTTTATGATACTTGTGATAACCCTTCAGTGACCCAATAACATAACTCTGAAACTCTATCTACCCACAGGTAGCATAGTGTGGTAGCAAAAAATCTCATCCAGATGCTAATAGTCTTAGTGTGGTCTATTAACCCAATCAGTTTTGTAGTTTCTGCAATGCAGTTTAAGTTGAACATTTTATATTACAGTATTTATAAAAATACCTCCCAATGTTAAGATTCTTGGAAAATAATTATCAAATATCAAAGACCCCTGATATACTCAGAACACTGAGAAATGCTGCATGTAGGTCCTAGAGGGAATGAAATCTATAATCTCAGCTCTCCAGGAACTTAAAAATCCATTTGTTAGCTCATTTTGTATTTATTAAGAATCATCTCCCTGGTATTTACAGTGCTAGGTGGCAGATTTGAAGTACTAAATAATACACATCAATAGAGGAAGGCAGATTATTCAGTTTGTACTTTTGGACTGTTATGATTAGTGTTGTAGAAGAGAAAAATTACTTAGGGTATCCAACTTGCAGGAGTCCTAGGAAGCATAAGAGACCACAGAATACCTCATTGCAGCTGTAGACTTCCAGCTGAGACCGGAAGGCTGGCTAAGAGGGAGCACCACTCCAAAAGGAAGAGAAATAAAATCCTCCAAAGATGGGGAATCTTGTAAGTACATACTAGATGGTAAGAGAGCATTGGCCATTGAGGAGATGAGGTTAGTAGAATGCTGCACAGAATCTGAGATGAAAAGAGACAAGATTAATACTTTTGAACAACTGTGAAAAATCTAAGCTGGCATATACTAGGTTCTAATTTAACAAGTACAACTCCAAATAACAGGGAAGAATCCAGCATACTTGCTTTCAAAGGGAAGCATGACATACTCCATGGAGGAAGCATATATTTCGATTAGCCTAGAACAAAATCAGTTGAAAAGGAAGAGAGCATTTCACATGAGAAATACTAATCTACACACAGAAGGGTAAAAATAGTTTTATTTTCAACATTTTCTATATTAGAAGTGAATCAAAAAAAAATTTTTCCGACTTCAATAACAACATATCAGAAAATCAAAGACAAATTTTCAGTTGTAGTTTTAGATTTTAGAAAAATTAAGGGTGTAGACTGTTATTGGGTTGAGTTTTACTAAATGAATTACTTATTTTCACTTACTTCTCTAAGAATCTATAGCACCTATTCCTGGTTTGTCCTAATGATTGCCACATCACGTACAATTTCCCTTCATCTCACACCAAATATAATTTATTACTGAATATAATATCACGACAGGTATACTACTACCAGAGCAGTATAAACAATTACAAATTTGGATAGTGGGTATGGGAAAAAAATGTTTTTAATGCATCATTGTGGAATCTACATACTGTCTCTTTGATTGTTTCTCTGTTAAATATCAGACACATGAAATATTTTCCTTTCACAGAGTATGGAAAACATGTTAAAATCTGACTATTGTCCATTATTTGTTTAGTTTGCATCTTTCTACATTGTAGGTTCATGGCTTTTATGAATGGAATTTTTTTACATTTAATGTGATGTTTTAAATAATTACTGCAATAAATAGAAAATATAATGTTTTTATATGAGAGCTAACATATATTTTATCATTTTGTTACTCTACTGAAAAATAAATATTTTTTAATATTTAGCCATAATCAACACCATACAAATTTTCCACAAGATTTTTGACCTTAGAACAATATTTAGAAAATTAACATTGATTATCTGTTGTACTGCATTGATTGTCTCCTTTTAGTTTAAAAAAGTACACATAACCCACCAGGCGTGGTGGCGCAAGCCTGTAATCCAAGCCACTTGGGAGGCTGAGTCAGGAGGATCGTGAGTTCAAAGCCAGCCTCAGCAACTTAGCAAGGCCCTAAGCAACTCAGTGAGACCCTGTCTCTAAATAAAATACAAAATAGGTCTGGGGATGTGGCTCAGTGGCCGAGTGTCCCTGAGTTCAATCCCTGGTTCCAAAAAAAAAAAAAAAAAAGTACACATAACCCATTTACGATAGCTATGAAAAGTGCCTAGATGTAATTTAACCAAGAATATGAAAGACATCTCCAATTAAAACTATAAAATGTTGAGGGAAGAGACTGGAGAAGAAAAACACACACAGACAGACACACATTGGGAAAACATCCTGTGTTCATGGACTGAAAGAGCTGATACTGTTAAAATATCTTTACTACCCAAAACTCTCTATAGACTCAATGCAATCCCTTTCAGATTACCAATGACATTTTTCACAGAACTAGAAAAAACAATCGTAAATTTGTATGTAATCACAAAAACCCCAAATAGCCCAAAACATCTTGAAAGACAAACAAAAACAACCAATCAAAAATATAGCACATAGCAGGAAGCATGACACTATCTGATTTCAAAATGTGCTAAAAATCTGTGATATTAGGAACAAAGATAGACACAAAAGCCAATGGAAGAGAAGAGAGACTAGAACTAAACCCACATATCTACAGTCAACTGATATTTGAAGAAGAAGTTAAATATACACACTAGACAGAAAGGATAGACTTTTCAGCAGATGATTCTAGAAAAAGTTGAACATTCATATGTAGGAAAATGGAACTAGACCCCTCTTTTTCACTAGCTAAAAAAATCAACTCAAAATGGGTAAAGAATTAAAGGTATGACTTGAAATTATGAAACTAGTAAAAGAAAATGTGAGAAACACTTCAGGGCACTGGAATGTGAAAGGATTTTTTTTTTTTTGAAAAGACACCCCCAAAGCGTAGGAAACAAAACCAAGGATAGCCAAATGAGATTAGGTCAAACTAAAAAGCTTCTCCACAGCAAAGGAAGTAATCAAGAGACTGAAGAAACAAATCACAAAATGAGAAAAAGTATTTGCAAACTATGGACCTCAAAAACTGAATGGCAAAATAAAACATAAACCAAGATTTAGATTATTTCTCAAAAGAAGACACACTAGTGGCCAAGAAATATATGAAAACATGCTGAATATCATTAACTCTCAGGAAAAAGTCAATGAAAACCGCTGTGTGCTAAGAATGGCTACCATTTAAAAAAAGATGACAAATGATAGGATGTAGAGAAAAGTTAACCCTTGCACACTGCTTTGAAGGGAATGTAAATCTGTATACATATTATAGAAAATATAATGGTGGTTCCTCAAAAAGTTAAACATAGAACTACCATATGGTTTTATAGTCTTACTACAGCTCATGTATTAAGGAAATTAAATCAGTATATTAAAGATACATTTGCGTTCCCTTGTATATTGCAGCAGTGTTCACAGTAGCAAAGGCATGGAAGCAACCTAGGTGTCCACAGAAGGATGAATGGATAAAGAAAATGTAGTATATATGTACAATGGAATAATATTCATCCATAAAAAGAATGGAATTTTCTCAATTTCAACAACCTGGATAAATCTGAAGATCATTATGGTAAGTGAAATAAGCCAGGCAAGGAAAGACAAACACTGTATTATCACACTCTTTTGTGGGCTGTTGACCTTATAAAAGTTGAGAGCAGCATGGTAGTTAGCAAAGGCTGGGTAAGATTGATAAGTGTTACTATGCTATAGTGATCTAGGAGGAATATGTTCCAGTGTCTAATTATACCGTGACTATAGATAATAATAAGTTACTGTGTATTTCAAAGAGCCAGAAGAAAGATTTTGAATTGTTTTCACTATAGAGAAATGATAAATGTCTGAGAAGATAAATATATCTAACCTAACATAAACATTACACAATGTATACGTGTATTGAAAGTTGCATAGTATCCCATAAATTTGTATGATTTTTATTTTTTAAGCCATCAGTTAAATATTTATGTGAAATTTCAAAAAAAAAACCTGAATTGGCAGATGTAACTAAATTATAGTTTAATATCAAGTAAATGTATAATTTGAAACTGCAAAAAAAGACACATAAGTGTGAGCAAACTCATTTTATAGAAGAAGGGTCACAAAGTGTGTGAGGAGTGCTCCTAGGATTTGCATCCAAGTTTTCTTACATCCCTAACATGCAACTACAGGTTCAAAAGAACATCAAAGGGTATGGCACTCTTTCTTGGATTCCAGGAAAGAAGAAATTCAGTCTTCAGAATGGGAAAGGCAAAAGAAAACAGGTACAGATTCCCACATTCTCATCTTCCTCCCAACCTCAAGGCTGGAGAGTCTAGAGTCAAATGACCAGGCCTCTGAAGGTTTGAGATTCAAGACTGTTCTACAGAAGACATTAGACCATGAAAATAAGTAAACCAGTTGCATGAATTTTGGACTTGTTTTTATGCCAAGTTTGGATCCATATTTATTTTTTATTTTAAATAATCATTGTACCTTCATCAATAATGCCAATAATTCACTTTGAATATATCTATAAATTAAAATACGATGGTGATATATGGCAACAGAGCATCCCTCATCTTCTCAGAGCTAAATAGCCCTCTATTCATTTTAACACTGCATTTTTGGGTAGGATCATTGTAGAATATTGGCTCTGGAACACATTACATTTTCAGACATTATAGCTATATAGATGATGGTGAGAGAAAGTTTTCAATTCTTACTAGAATGCTGAAACATCACTTTAAGATAAACAGGATCACTTTCATCTTTTGCTGGCAATTCTTTGAGGTACAGTATTTTCAAAAGATTTAACTTAATGGAGTATTTCTACAAAAGTTCATGACCGCTAAGAGAAACTCATTCATCATTACTTATTGTATGTCGCTTTCATAAAGCAAGTTTAAAACAGACTTGGGATTTCAGAAGACACCTGCAGATTTCCCCGAAGTCTGAAGGCAGGGATGAATAGTCAGCTGGGTCTCCTCTCACCTCAGACTGAAGCAGTTCAGCAATTGTAGCCAAGTATAGGACAGGTGAGTCATTCTCTCCAATGCAAACAAAGCATATTTATAATACTGACAATAAATTTATGAATGTATTGTGTAACTGAAAAAAAGACCTGTTCAGTTTACAACTAAATGCACACACTACAGTAACAGTTTTTGTTTTTGCTAGTTTTTTTTTCTGCTTTTTATTCTCCTGTCACTTTTCCTTAATAAACTAAGATATGCAACTTGGCTACAATTAAAAGTGAACAAACAGTAGTTCATGCAATCCATTTGGTTAATTCATCTTTTTGTGTTCTCAGATCAATTTGCTGTTTTCAGTGATGCAATATATTACAAAAGTTTATGTAGTGGAACTTGGTTAATACCACATGCTATTTTTCAGAGTAGCTAATTTCGCTTCTTTAAACTGGACTTCAAATATTTTTTGCATCAGCCAAACTGTTGGAATTTTCACAGCTGAGAAAATCCAGGCATACCTGACATTTTGCTGATTTAACAACAACAAAAATACTATATATGTATATATAATATATATACACACGTGTACATACATACATATATATAATTTTTTTTCATAGGCTTAGTCTTCTACCAAATGACAGAAAAACATTTCTTCAAGTACAGAGAACCTCACCAGGATGCTTTTTTGCATTATGATCCTAAAATCATATTTTTTGTCTTAGTTATGTCTTTACCCTCAATGTAACTCCTCTTTTCATCTTATTGATTGCCCCTCAAAACATTGTCCATGCATATATAATCACAGATATGTTAAATATGCCACATCATTTCTTTAACATAAATATAAACATAATGTGCCTTGTGCTAATCATCTTGTATTTCACATTAATATTTTATTAATCATTAAATATATCATGCATAAGTTTATAAAAAATTGATGTAGGCATAATGCATTATCATAATGAACCACAAAATAGTTACCATTCAGATAAAGAAATAGAACATTGCCAATATGTGAATGTACATGCACATACATGCACATACACAAACATATATACAAATTAAGCAGAAATTCTTCCTCAATTGATAGAATAAAAATGAATTTTATTATATTCACTTCTTGAGTTTTTTCCTTTACCTTATCAACTTCATATTCCTTTACCTTACCAAACTTTAGCTTCCCCTGTTTTTGAATTTTATTAAAAGTATTATTTGGTGTATTTTCTTGGTTTGACATGATGTATTTCAAATTTAAGCATACTGTGTTTATAGTTAATTCATTGTCATTACTGTATGATATTGCATTGTGATAACAAAGCACACATATTTACCCATTCTTCTAGGTTAATAGATAGCTAGATGATTTCTAACATTGAGATTTATATATGGCATATAATAGTGTTTTCTAACTTGTGTTTTAATATACACATATCTTTGGAAATATTTTCTTGTGTGTGTGCCATATATGTTATATATGATAAACACATACATATCATATATATACTTTAGACATGTATATAAATGTGACACATATTACATACATTGGACATGTGCATTACTTGTGCACACATTCTTTCCATAGCACAGATGTATTTCTTGTAAATGGGTGCAGACTTACCATTTTGTAGATGTAAAATGTTCTTAACTTGCCTTTTATGGAAGTGCATTTGTATTCCATTTAGTCTTTTGGTGTCATAAATGACTTCATTGTGCATTTGTCTTTGGAAACATACTAGTATATGTGGAGAGAACTACCAAGTAACAGAATTTCTTGGTGAGGTAAAAGCTATCTTCACCTGTTAAATAAATGTTATTTTGTTCAAAAAATTTTTCACAACCTAATACTCTATTGTACCACATTTATAATATTCCATTTATTTTAATACTTTCATTATTTCAATGACATTTCATGGAATACTTTGAGGAGTATTGGTATTAACACTTCTTTGAAGGTCTTGTAGAACTTGACTGAGAATCCATCTGGTCCTGGGCTTTTCTTAATTGATAGGCTTTTGATGGCATTTTCTATTTCATTACTTGAACTTATTCTGTTTAAATTGTGTTTGACCTCCTGATTCAATCTGAGTGGGTCATATGTCTCTAGAAATTTGTTGACATCTTCAATATCTTCTATTTTATTGGAGTATGAATTTTCAAAATAGATTCTAATTATCTTCTGTATTTCAGTCATGTCTATTATGTTATTTCCTTTTTCAACATGTATTTTAGTAATTTGAGTTTTCTAGCTTTTTCTTTTTGTTAGCATGACTAGGGCTTCATCTATTTGGTTTATTTTTTTCAAAGAACCAATTTTTTGTTTTGTCAATTTTTTCAATCATTCCTTTTATGTAAATATCATTATTTTCAGCTCTGATTTTAATTATAACCTATCTTCTGTTTTTGGTCTTGATTTGTTCTTCTTTTTCTAGGGCTTTTTATGTAATGTTAAGTCATTTATTTGTTCACTTCTTATTCTTTTAATAAATGAACTCAATGCAATAAACTTCCCTTTTAGTACTGCCTCCATAGTTTCCCAGAGTTTTTGATATGTTGTATTGGTATTCTCATTTACTCTAAATATTTTTTATTCATCCTTGATTTCTTCTATCCATTCATCATTCCAAAATGCATTATTTAGTGCCCACGTGTTAGAGTAGCTTCTATTTTTTAATTTACCATTGATTTCTAATTTCATTCCATTATGATCTGATAAAATGCAGGGTATTACCTCTGCTTTTTTTTGTATTTACTAAGAGTTGCTTTGTGGCATAAGATATGACCTATTTTAGAGAAGGATCCATGTGTTGCTGAGAAGAAAGCATCTTTTCTCATTGATGGATGAAATATTCTATATATATCTGTTAAGTCTAAATTTGCAATTCTATTATTTAGTTATATAGTTTCTTTTTTTAGTTTTTGTTTGGAAGATCTGTCCAGTAGTGAGAGAGGTGTGTGAACATCACCTAGTATTATTGTGTTGTGGTCTGTATGATTCTTGAAATTGAGAAGAGTTTGTTTGATGTATATAGATGCTCCATTATTTGGGGCATAAATATTTACAATTGTTATGTTATGTTGATATATAATTCCCTTAAGTAGTATCAAATGTCCTACTTTGTCCCTTCTGATTAACTTTAGCTTGAAGTTCACTTTATCTGAAGTGAGGATGGAAAACCCTGCTTTTTTACACAATCCATATGAGTAATTTATTTTCCCATCATTTCACCTTCATTCTGTGGATGTCTTTGCCTCTGAGGTGAGTCTCTTGGAGCCAGCAAATTGTTGGGTCTTGTTTTTTAATCCAATTCACAAGTCTATATCTTTTGTTTGATGAATTTAGACCCTTAACATTTAGGGTTATTATTGAGATTTGATTTGCATTCTTAGTCACTTTGGTTTACTTGTTTTTAAATAGAATTAGTTTACTGGTTCACTGGTTTTTAAATAGACTTAGTTTCTCCTTTGATTAACCATTCCTCTATTGTAGTTCTTCCCTTTTCTGGTTTTTACTTATTTTTTTCACTTCATCCTCAGGGAATATTTTGTTGAGAATGTACCGCACTGTAGACTTTCTAGTTGTAAGTTCTTTTAACTTTCATTTATCATGGAAGGCTTTTATTTCATCTTCAAATCTGAAACTTAATTTTGCTGGTTGTTGGTTGGAGAAAAGGTAGAAAGAGAATCAGGGAAACAGACAAGTGAGAGGAAGAATATATACAGAGAAAAACAATAAAAAATAAAAAATATGTAATAAAACTGCAAAACACCATTCATATATCACTGTCCTTACCAAACTGGTGCATGAAACTACCTTGCTCCAAATATGGTGGAGATGTTAGAGAATAAAAAAATAAAATAAAATAAGTCTCAATGGATAATTGAATAACTATCTCCGTTGGCATTCAAAAGCTTTTCAGTCCTGTCTCTGACTTCTCACAGTATTACCAGGCCCAGACCAGGCCCTCACAGACCCAGGCACTATCCCACAGATCTGGGCTTTAGATTCCCCAGGCTTAGCCCTGCTGCAGTCCCAAGATCTCAACACTGCTCCAATTTGCAGAGATACCACCAGGGATAAGCTCACACAAAGGAGTGACCCTAAGAAGCAGCAGCAAGATGTCAGCCACCAGCACTCCTGGCAGGAAGAACCCAGGCATAGTCAAACTCATAGACACCCTGACACTGGACCCCCAGGTCCTGGCCAGCATCCCCAGACAGAGGTGGCTGTGCCCCAAGATGGTGGTGGTAGCAAATCTGCTGGCACCTCGATTCCCCAGACCCTGAACAGCATCCCAAGATGGATTTGGCTGCTTGGAACCAAACCTGGAGAATCCTTGGCAGTGGGCCTCTGGGCAGTGGTGGCAGCAGTAGTGGCGGTTGTTAGAGGCAATGGGAGTTGGTGGCAGCAGGCAGCAGGTCAGGGGCAGCTGCAGTGGATCAGTGGTATTGGCAGCAAGTGGCTGGTCAGTGGCATTGGCAGTGGTAGTTGCAGGGGCAGTGTCATCCAGAGAGACCTCTAGGCGACCTCTGGGTGGCAACAGGGTGTGGGCACCAACACTATGTCATTTTTCTTTCATCAATTCTTTTGACATTTATGTCTATGAATAGGTATCAGCAAAAAAAGGAAAAAGAAAAAGAAAGAAAAAAATGAATAAGAAAAAAGAAAAGGAAGGAAGGAAGGAAGGAAGGAAGGAAGGAAGGAAGGAAGGAAGGAAGAAAAAGAAAGAAAGAAAGAAAGAAAGAAAGAAAGAAAGAAAGAAAGAAAGAAAGAAAGAAA
>JAJEJO010004674.1:155519-236632 GCA_020662805.1 Glaucomys volans
AAAGAAAGAAAGAAAGAAAGAAAGAAAGAAAGAAAGAAAGAAAGAAAAGCTTGCTCTACTTCTACTTCCCCTGGATTGCAATGATCCAGAACAAATTTGCAAATAGATGACTCTTGTCTTCAGATTGCACCACTTTCTATGTCAAGGCATCTTTAGGTTTGCTGATTTTTCTTAACTTCAGAGTTTTAGGGAACTGTGTTGCTCTCACGGTAATTAAAATGAATGTGATACATATTAATAGACATAATTATCAGTTTAAAAGATTTCCTCTTTCTCTAAAGAAATGTGTCTATCACATGGTCCATTTACATAGGCTTTAAAGGAAACCCATTAGATAAACTGATCTGAGATACAGCATCAATTCCTGATATACCTTCTCACACATCCCCCAAATATTATCCTCAGAATGTTACTTCATGAAGCACATTATCTTATCTTTAACAAAGCAGATGCTTTGCAAACTAATATGATCGATGAGAAAAACATATGTCAAAAGGACCATGAAGAAGAGTAAGTGAGGGTAAACAGTAGCTGAGAGAAGAGGAGATGAAAGTCAATGGAAAAATACATTTTCTGGCAAATATTTTTCCATATATTCATAATCTTCACCTAGGTTAACTGTATAATGGATGTGAATAAACCCTTACATTTATTTAGAACAAAGAAAAAATTTTCCTAGGAAAACTTTGTCTTCAGAAAAAAGCAATGGTTATGCTTTTTACATAATAACCTTTTTTCCTTTTTTATGTTTTTAAATTAACTGTAAAATAAGCAAATATAAACATTTTATTTAAAAGGCAGAAAATTGAAGACTGATTATGAGAGTAATATCCAGGAAAATTAATTGAAGGTACACAGGGTACAGTAATTGATGAAAATTTACCAAGAAGGTATTTTAAATTGAGACTAACAATGGAAAAACAAGAAATAATTTTTTAAATGGTCTGACCATGAAGAAACATAACACCAGTCAGCTGAAGACAGTACTTGTGATATGTTTTCTGTTCCCAAAGACTTGAAATTTATCTTCCTAAAAATTGCTAAAATTAAGTATAATGAGAGTTGGATAATGATCCAACTCTCCTGGGAAATATTGATAATCTACATTCTTATACTTCTTCTGGGTTTACTAACACATGATTTACTAACTTAAACCTGTACTTTTCTATCTGAAAATCAGGATAATTTCTGCTGAAGAGATTTCATTTGTAATCAGACTAAAGCACATTAGGAAAGTAATTAGCTGGTCTATGGACTGTACCTGACAGCTTACTGAATGAGCAACCATCAGTGAGTGAGAATGGCATTATCATGATTAACACAGTATTTCTGATTCTGGTCAGCCTGAGTGCCTGTCATCAGGAATACTCAGATGGGCTTGTACTTGGGTCACATAGCATCCCTGTTCATAATGAAACTCATAATGGGTCAGGAAACAGTTTTCCCTTAGTTCTTTAATCTGCATTTTACCACGTAAGATACAATTATTAGAGGAAATAGTACACACCTGTGATCTCAATTCTGTTCTCTGTCTCAGACTATTGAGGGGCTGAGTTTCCAACCCAAACATTCATCCTCACTCCTAAGTCTGCCCTGAAATATCCTTTGTGAAGCTAAAATTATGATACATCAGCATTCAAGTAAAATGAGATGATTGATAGCATGGCCTTACTGAACAGCTCTGTTTCTATTAGCAGGGGTTTTGAGATGGTAGGAGAAAGCCCTGGGCAACATGTGCTGTGACAGCCGTGGGCATGACCTACTTCTGTTATTTCCTCTTTTGTTAGCTTGCATTGTTAGCAATTTCCTATCCATCTACAAGATATCGCTAAGGTACTGTTAGGGTTAGGATTTAATATATAGGGCATGAAGTAGTGAGATTAAACAAAATAAAACAGAAATAAGGAAGAAGAGAAAATAAATGATTAATGAATGATAGAAAAAATAAAATGCATTAAAATGGAACATATCTTTACTTGCATTTATGCCATATCTGACTTTTGTATCATTTTTCATTCATTTTAAGATTCTGATACTTCATTCTAGGTGTGATTACCTATCTAGAAATGTCATAAATTTCTCTTCTCATCCAGACAATTAATGAGGAAAGTCAATCATTTCTTACTACCATCAATTGTATTTTCTTCCCTTTAACGTAAGCATTTATGCAGTAGATTTTTGGGGGAGAAAAGGAAAACATGTTTTAACTGGTTTAAATACAACATTAGAACATTAGCTAGCTCTCTGCTTTAACTTACATGGCAACATGAACTAGGATATATTTTTGATTCAAACTGGATGTCCTAATTTTAAAGAGCTTCTCTGATTATAAAATGTGGTAATATGTGTATTCAGTTTTGTGATTATGAAGTTCAGTTTTATGCATGTGTAATTTAAGTGTCTTGAAATTGCATCTATTTATTATTTTATTCTTCAGAAATTATTCTTACACACCTCTATCTCTGTAGCCTTATGGAACATTAGAAACCGTTGTATAAAATATGGTGTTTGCACTCAAGGAATTTATAATGCAATAGTTGAGAGTTAATATATAGAGAAGATTTCCAATGCAAAATAGTGCATGCTGTTGATATGTACTTTCATCTTTTCCAAATACATTGATGCCTTCTGTAGATGATGAAATACAAAATAATAAGAGATCATAATGTGGACATGCAATTATAGGATTTATGCTTGCATTGACTCTGATTATAATCCCTAGATATACAGCATACCCAGAAAATCCTCTGGCATATAAGGTGATGCTAAAATTATTTATATAAAAATGGGCCATCAAAACATGATTTGTTTTCTCTATCAGAAACCACTCCCATGTTCCTTCCTTACCTTCCTAGAATAGGGAAGTATCCAAGCCAAATAGAATTAATGCATTATTTCTATTAGTGTGTTTGTTTTCTTGTTAAAATGCTATTATCATAAAGCAGGGCTTTTTGGGGGGACAAGAGAGAATGAACAAGTGTTGCTTCACGTTTACTGAGACCTTAACGCTGCCCCAGTAAACACTACTTAGATTCTTAGATATCATTTTACTATATAATTCTTTAGTTTCCTAGTCCTTGTATTTTTTTTTTTTTTTTTTTGCTTCTTTAAAGGCAAAGCAGAGGATGGTTCCTCTGAAGTCACAGACTTCAACCATTCTATTTCAGCAATATTACATGGGTAGGTTTCCTCATCTAGAAAAAATATTTTTCCTCTGACCATTTCCAATCACTGAACATTCCACACATTTCCTTACAAATATTTCACCAAAGTATAACAAAAACCCAACATATCGTTTATATTGAGTTAACATCATCATAAGACTCATAAAACTTGTGCTGATCAATATACAGCATAACAGGTACACTGGAAAATCACCTAAACTTTACAATCATTCTTTAGGACTCTTTACTACCATCTCATTTTCACTGTCAATTTCAGAGATGTATGAGTCCTTTGATTTACTCAACTTATTTCAACAGACCATAATCACTTTATATTTCTCCAGTGTTAATCTGGTGATATTTTATTCTCCTTGTTTAAAATTAACCTAGATATTTCTTTTTTTTTTTTTAGTTTTTTTTTTTTTTTTACTTATTGATTCATTGAACATAAATGGAGAACAGCTATTGTTTCTCTGGTTGTACACAAAGTAGAGTCACACCATCTGTGCATTCATGCATGTACACAGGGCAATGCTAACTGTCACACATTCTGTTATTATTTTTACCTCCCACCCCGCCCCCACCCCTCCCTTCCCTCTATGCTATCTATCCTTCCTCCATTCTTGCCACACTTCCCCCCCACATTATGCATCATCATTCATTTATCAGAGAGACCATTCGGCCTTTGGATTTTTGGGATTGGCTAATCTCACTTAGCATAACAGTCTCCAACATCATCCATTTACCTACAAATGCCATAATTTTATTTTTCTTTATGGCTGAGTAATATTCCATTGTGTATATATACCACAGTTTCTTTATCCATTCATCTACTGAAGGGCATCTAGGTTGATTCCATAATCTAGCTATTGTGAATTGAGCAGCTATGAACATTGATGTGGCTGCATCACTGTAGTAATCTGATTTTAAGTCCTTTCGGTATAGGCCAAGGAGTGGGATAGCGTGGTCAAATGGTGGATCCATTCCAAGTTTTCTAAGGAATCTCCACACTGCTTTCCAGAGTGGCTGCACAACTTGCACTCCCACCAGCAATGTATGAGTGTACCCTTTTCCCCACATCCTCGCCAACACCTGTTGTTGCCTGTGTTCTTGATAAAAGACATTCTAATTGGGGTAAGATGAAATCTTAAGGTGGTTTTGATTTGCATTTCTCTTATAACGAGGGATGTTGAACATTTTTTCATAAATCTGTTGATTGCTTGTAGATCTTCCTCTGTAAAGTGTCTGTTCATTTCCTTGGCCCATTTATTGACTGGGTTATTGGTGTTCTTGGTGTAAAGATTTTTGAGTACGTGGTAGATTCTGGAGATTAGTGCTCTATCTGAAGTGTGTGTGGCAAAGATTTTCTCCCACTCTGAATGCTCTCTCTTCACATTGCTGATTGTTTCCTTTGCTGAGAAAAAGCTATTCAGTTTCACTCTATCCCAATCATTGATTCCTGCTTTTATTTCTTGTGCTTTGGGAGTCATGTTAAGGAAATCTGGTCCTAGGCCAACATGATGAAGATTTGGACCTATTTTCTCTTGTATTAGGTGCAGAGTCTCTGGTCTGATTTCTAGGTCCTTGATCCACTTTGAGTTGAGTTTTGTACAGGGTGAGAGATATGGGTTTAGTTTCATTTTGCTGCCTATGGATTTCCAGTTTTCCCAGCACCATTTGTTGAAGAGGCTGTCTTTTCTCCATTGCATGTTTTTGCCTCCTTTGTCAAGTAAGAGATACCTGTATTTATTTGGGTTTGTCTCTGTGTCCTCTATTCTGTACCATTGATCTACCTGTCTATTTTGGTGCAAATACCATGCTGTTTTTGTTACTATTGCTCTGTAGTATAGTTGAAGGTCTGGTATTGTGATACCGCCTGCTTCGCTCTTCTTGCTAAGGATTGCTTTAGCAATTCTGGGTCTCTTATTCCTCCAAATGAATTTTATGATTGCTTGCTCTATTTCTATGAGGTCTGTCATTGGGATTTTAATTGGAATTGCATTGAATTTGTATAGCACTTTTGGAAGTATGGCCATTTTGACAATATTAATTCTGCCTATCCAAGAACATGAGAGATCTTTCTATCTTCTCAGATGCTCTTTAACTTCTTTCTTTAGTGTTCTGTAGTTCTCATTGTAGAGGTCTTTCACTTCTTTTGTTAGATCAATTCCCAAGTATTTTATTTTTTTTGAGGTTAATGTGAATGGGGTAGTTTTCCTAATTTCTCTCTCAGAGGATGCATCACTTACGAATAAAAATGCACTAGATTTATGAGCATTAATTTTATATCCTGCTACCTTACTGAATTCATTTATGAGTTCCAGATGTTTTCTGGTGGAATTCTTAGGGTCTTCTAAATATAGAATCATGTCATCAGCAAATAGGGATAGTTTGATCTCTTCTTTTCCTACTCGTATTCCTCTAATTTCTTTGGTCTGTCTAATTGCTCTGGCTAGAGTTTCAAGAACAATGTTGAATAGTAGTGGAGAAAGAGGGCATCCCTGCCTTGTTCCAGTTCTCAGGGGGAATGCTTTCAATTTTTCTCCATTTAGAATGATGTTAGCTGTGGGCTTGGCATAGATAGCCTTTACAATGTTAAGGAATGTCCCCACTATCCCTATTTTTTCATAATGTTTTGAGCATGAAGGGGTGCTGTATTTTATCAAATGCTTTCTCTGCGTCTATTGAAATAATCATGTGGTTCTTGACTTTAAGTCTGTTGATGTGGTAAATTACATTTATTGATTTCCGGATGTTGAACCAACCTTGCATCCCTGGGATCAAACCCACTTCATCATGGGGCACTATCTTTTTAATATGCTTTTGTATGCGGTTCGCTAAAATTTTGTTAAGAATTTTTGCATCTATGTTCATTAGAGATATGGGTCTGAAATTTTCTTTCCTTGACATGTCCTTCTCTGGTTTTGGTATCAGGGTGATATTAGCTTCATAGAATGTGTTTGGAAGGGTTCCCTCCTCCTCTATTTCGTGAAATACTTTGAGGAGTTTTGGAATGAGCTCTTCTTTGAAGGTCCTGTAGAACTCAGCTGTGAATCCATCTGGTCCTGGACTTTTCTTTGTTGGTAGACTTTTGATGACTTCCTCTATTTCATTACTTGAAAATGATCTATTTAAGTTGTGTATGTCCTCCAGATTTAGTTTGGGTGGCTCATATGCCTCTAGGAACCTGTTGATGTCTTCCAGGTTTTCTATTTTGTTGGAGTACAAATTTTCAAAGTAGCTTCTTATTATGTTTTGTATTTCAATTGTGTCTGTTGTAATATTTCCATTTCCATCACAAATTTTAGTAATTTGGAGTTTCTCTCTCCTTCTCTTCGTTAGTGTGGCTAAGGGTTTATCAATTTTGTTTATTTTTTCAAAGAACCAACTTTTTGTTTCGTCAATTTTTTGAATTGTTTCTTTTGTTTCAATTTCGTTGATTTCAGCTCTGATTTTGATTATTTCCTGTCTTCTACTACTTTTGGTGATGATCTGTTCTTCTTTTTCCATGGCTTTGAGCTGTAATGTGAGGTCATTGATTTGTTGACTTTTCATTCTTTTATTAAATGCACTCCATGCAGTGAATTTTCCTCTTAGCACTGCTTTCATAGTATCCCAGAGATTTTGATATGTTGTATCTTTGTTCTTGTTGACCTCTAAGAATCTTTTAATTTCCCCCCTAATATCTTCTGTTATCCATGTATCATTCAATAGCATATTATTTAATCTCCAAGTCTTGGAGTAGTTTCTGTTTCTAACTTTATCTTTGATATCTAATTTCATTCCATTATGATCTGATAGTATACAAGGTAGTATCTCTATGTTTTTGTATTTGTTAAGCGTAGCTTTGTGTCATAACATATGGTCTATTTTAGAGAAGGAACCATGAGCTGCTGAGAAGAAAATGTATTTGCTTTTTGATGGATGGAATATTCTGTATATGTCTGTTACGTCCAAATTAGCAATTGTGTCATTGAGTCCTATAGTTTCTTTGTTCAATTTTTGTTTGAAGATCTGTTCAATGGTGAGAGAGGAGTGTTAAAATCTCCCAGTATTATTGTGTTTTGGTCTATTTGATTCCTGAAATTGAGAAGGATCTGATTGACATACATGGATGCACCATTGTTTGGTGCATAAATATTTATGATTGTTATGTCCTGTTGATTTATGCTTCCTTTAAGCAGTATGAAATGTCCTTCTTTATCCCTTCTGACTAACTTTGGCTTGAAGTCTGCTTTGTCTGAAATGAGAATGGAAACCCCAGCTTTTTTACTCAGTCCGTGTGCATGGTATGCTTTTTCCCAACCTTTCACCTTTAGTCTGTGGGCATGTTTTTCTATGAGATGAGTCTCTTGAAAGCAGCATATTGTTGGGTCTTTCTTTTTAATCCAGTATGCAAGTCTATGTCTTTTGATTGATGAGCTTAGGACATTTATATTCAGGGTTATTATTGAGATATGACTTGTATTTCCTGTCATTTTAGCTTTTTTAGGGTTTTTAGCTTAACTTTGTTTCTCCTTTGATGGACTCTTTCTTTAGGGTAGTTCCTCCTCATGGTGACCGAGATTGTTTTTTTTTCATTTCTTCCTCTTCAATTATTTTGTTGAGAATGTTCTGTAGGGCAGGCTTTCTCTTTGTGAATTCTTTAAGCTTTTGTTTATCAAGGAGGGATTTTATTTCATCATCAAATCTGAAGGTAAGTTTTGCTGGGTATAAGATTCTTGGTTGGCATCCATTTTCTTTCCGAGCTTGAAATATGTTTTTCCAGGCCCTTCTTGCTTTTAGGGTCTGGGCTGAGAAATCTGCTGATATTCGTATCGGTTTCCCCCTGTAGGTAATCTGATGCTTTTCTTTTGCAGCCTTTAAAATTCTATCTTTGTTTTGTATGTTAGGTATTTTCCTTATAATGTGCCTTGGTGTGGATCTGTTGTAATTCTGTGCATTTGGTGTCCTGTAAGCTTCTTGTAAGTGATTTTCCATCTCATTCATCATATTAGGGAAATTTTCTGATAATATTTCCTTGAATAGATTATTCATACCCTTGGTTTATATCTCTGCACCTTCCTAAATCCCAATTACTCTTAAATTTGATCTTTTCATGATGTCCCATATTTCTTGGAGGTTTCGTTCATGATTCCTAACCATCTTCTCTGTTTGTTCGACTTTGTTTTCAAGATTAAATATTTTGTCTTCATTGTCTGAGGTTCTGTCTTCCAAGTGATCTATTCTGTTAATTATGGTTTCTATTGAGTTTTTAACTTGGTTTATTGTTTCCTTCATTTCCTTGTTTCCTTCAAGAATTTCTGTTTGTTTTTTTCTCAGAATTTCTATCTCTTTATTGAAGTGATTTTTTGCTTCCTGCAATTGCTCTATTAGCTGATTATTCATAGCCTGAATCTGCTCTCTCGTCACAACATTCTCTTGTTGGATCATTTTAATTATGAACATTCTGAACTCCCTTTCTGTCAATCCTTCTACCATGCTGTCTTTGGGTTCTCTTGATATATCATCTAGGTTTGTTTGGGACACTTTCTTTCCGTGTTTTCTCATGGTGCTCGTGTATCTTCCCCTCTAGTAGTGGGAATCCGAGGGATTACAATTTCCCTGTGAAGACTTAAAGTGTCCCTGCAGATTTCCAGTAACTCACCTGTTGCTTGAGAGGTTCTTGATCAAGCGGTGACCCAAGAAAGGTGCTGTCCCACTACCTCCAGTTTGGGAATGATCAATGCTTCTGGGCAGAGGTAGCCTAGTGTTGATAGCCAATTAGATACAGGAAGGTGGTAGACTCCGGGCCTGGGTGTGGACCTGGGCACTAGACCAAGTTGGGGTGGTGTCACAGAACTGTGCTCAGTGATGGAGACACTGGGCTTGAGAGCCCAGGCAGGCCTGAACTCCTTGCTGGGGGCTCAGGCGGTGGCAGGTGGTTGCTGTCTCCTGGGGACACTGTAAGCTGGCGCCAAAGGCCCTAAGCTTCCCGCAGGAGTCAGCGACCCCAGCGGCTCCCGGCCAGACTTCTCCAGAAGCTGCAGGAGGCCCCAGGCAGCCGGAGATGGGCCCTCTCTGCCAGGGAAGCTGCAAAATGGTGCCAAGGAGTCCCAACTCCCTGCTGGAGTCAGCGATCCCAGAGGCTCCTGGCCAGACTTCTCCAGAAGCCCCGGGAGGTCCTAGGCAGCCAGAGATGGTCAGTCTTCACCCAGGAGGTTGCTGGCTGGTGCCGGAGCCCGGCCAGTGACTCTAAAGCCGCTTCTGTGGGCCCGCACTCACTTGCTGGCTGGCACAGACCCAGGTCGGTGACTCCGAAGCAGCTGCAGGGTCCGGTGCTCCCAGGTGGTAGCTGCCCACGACTGGGCTGAGCCCAGCCTGGCAGAGTTGGTTCCGGAGCAGTGACCGAGGACCCCTTATATGTGATTTGAATATAAAATCTCGTTGAGAGCCATATTCCTGCTGTTTGAATCCTGAGCAAGTAGGAATCCATGGAGCAAGTAGAAATGCAGCCTTCCTCTAGCCCGCCATCTTGAATCTCCGATATTTCTTAAAGCATCCTTGATTTCTCATAACAAGAGGTTATAGGCCCATAATAAAGTATGTGAAATTATAGTCGGTGAAAATTACATTTTTATGAGGCATTAAATTAGAAAGTCAAATGTAGAAAATTGTGTACTCTTTCTATAAATCAATAAAAATCCTGTACATATTATATGTCTGTACTTATGTATATGTGTGTGTATACGTGTGTGTGTGTGTGTGTGTGTGTGTGTGTGTAATTATATGACTACAGAGAAAACTATGGGAACCTGCTTAGTAAGTGTTCAACATGGGTCTCCCAGGGTAGAAGTGTTGAGAAACAAAGGTACTAGAAGAAAACACTAACTAAAAAAGTTGAAAACAATCTGTGATTGGATTAGGTAAAATTAATAAATTTGTGCAATTTTCAAATATAGTGCATAAAATGAAAAGCACTGTATAACTAAAAAATAGTACATCTATTATTTTAACACACTAACCCAACTGATTAATGCTGTGGCATCACAATACATAAATAGTAGGTATTTAGATTAAATCGTGAATGTCTGATAGTCAACATTTTGTGAACTCAAAAATGGCAATCCCATATTAGTGTATTATAACACTTGCAGATTTTCTTAATTGCTACAAGTTCTGTACAGATATTGATCCAATAACACCTCATACACAAGAATCCTAGGAAAAAATTTCAGTAGTCTATTTTGAAATTAAATATTTTTGAGTAATCCTTTTAAAATAATATTGTAATCACTGTCCAAGCCAATCATTCATTCTAGTCTAAATACTATTCCAATAAACATGTTTTCAAAAAAGCTAAATATACTGGTAATGTGAGGAGAAATTATAAGGAAATTTTTTGAGATAAGACACAAAACCAAAAATCCAGAAGCAAGAAAAGGTACTGAGACACTGTTGTCTTCAGAAGCCTCTGTTACTCTCTGCTGTCTTAGATCAGCAGAGAATGACAGAAGCTTACATACTCTTCATATAACAGCAAAGTAATAAAATGCCCTTGAAGGTGTTAGGATGATACTTCACTTTCTGAAGCTTGGCTATGGATAGACAGAAAAAAGGGGAGAAAATCTCATAAAAGTTCCATATGCATTCTACATACATCCATCTGAAGCTCGGAAAATTACACTCCATGTTTACTACATATGCCCAAATGAAAACCAAAACCATGACCAAAATATGATCTAGATTAAGTCTCCAAGTAATTAAAAGAAGTGAAATGTTAATCATTTCAGGTCAAGTGGATATTAGTATCAAACTTCATAAAACTTTTGTAGTTAGAAGTTGTTGGAATAGAAGCAGGCTGCACATCCCAGCTCCTTTATAGTTTGGAATTGAAACTGATGGAGAAAAGCTACTCAGTAAGGTGGGTGAATGAGAGAGAGCCTGGAGGTTCAGGGTTGGACAGTGTCTGAGACTTGGAGAGGTTCAGAGACTCTGGTTACTGGAACAGAGAGCAAAAAAGTATTACTCATAACATATTTGTATGTACATAAATAGGTATCTAGAGATTAGTATGTATATGTATTATATATATAAAAGAATGAGTGTTAATAACAGAACATAAAGATAGGGTGGAGAGAATGAACATAGCCCAATGCTGGTTTTTTAAAAACACTAATAAAACTGACAAAACATGACAGATGCATCAAGAAAGGGTGTGAAGTTTCAAATAAAAAATATTTAGAGAAAAAGGCAAAATAATAATAATAATAATAAAAAGATAATATGGACCATATTTTGAGAGAAAAAAAGGGAAAAACTGAAATGTTGAAAGTATAAGAGCAATTTCCATTTACAATGTTGATTCAAGAAGAAACAGAAGGCTGGGGATTGAGCTCAGTTGTTAGATTGCTAAGGCCCTGGGTTCAATCACCAGCAAAAAAAAAAAAAAAAAAAAAAAAAAGAAGAAGAAGAAAACCATTAAATAATTGAATCTCTAACACAATTTTACACAAAGAATAATTTCCATCCAGATCCAGTTTTATAGGTGATTTTTACCATACTTTTAAGGTAATAGATAGCTTTAAAGAAACAATCAAAATAACATGAGAAAGAAAAACAGCAAACCAATCTTACTCACAAATATAAATTGAAAAAAGTTTGAACAATGTAAGATAAGTATGTAAAACTCCAGAAAAGTAATATATTCTCCCACTTTTACATTTATTCCAGCTATAATAGATAGGTTTGAAATTTACCCAAAAATACTTCCAAAACAAACTAGTAAAAACCACAAAGAAGTATGAATTCACATGTTAGCTTATTTTGGTGGAAAAATAAAAGATGAAAATCTCATTAGATGCACAAATCATTTTATAAAATTCATTATTGCATTATTTTTAGAATATCTCTTTATATGTGATAGGAAATTACTTGGTATGAATTCACCAAATACCTTTAGCAAGTACCACATTAATTACAAAATGTTAAAAATACTTTAACATCCAGAAAATGACAAGGGGCCAATTCTCATCACTTCTGCATTTTGGAAATTCTAGGGAGTGTGGTATGTTGAATGCCTGCATAACTTGCAGTGTGAAGGAGTTAAGAATTTGTGCTGCCTGTGAGCAGCTAATTCCTAAGACAAATGAGCAGAGTGGAGTTCAGCTTTGCATTCTAAGGGTATCATTTTGCTTTATTTTGTTTTTGACTTTTTCAAGTTTGCTTTAGAGAACTCAATCAACTTCTTCAACCAACTGATTAAAAGGGTAAAAAAACACCCACAAAACAAAAAAACAAAACCTGAAATGGGATTCAGGAATACCTCTCTCCTTATAGAGACTGGAAATGAAGGGAAAATTTACTTCTACCCTGATCATTAAAAAGAGGATAAAGATGAAATCCCTGCTGTCAACCTTGCGTTCTTGAACTGACAGCCCTTTCCTCATAGCAATTTGGAACAAAATAAGTATCCAGTAGGGGATTATGGCTCAGTAAATTTTGAATCATAACAATTTGTAATTATTTATTTGAATGTAAGAATATGTGTAGACATGATAATTTTTTGAACAGCACAATTCAATAGTAGATGTGTGGGGAGCTAGTTGGTAGATGAGAGATTACAAACCCACTGGAAATGCTAGTAAATGAAATCCAAAAATATACTAGAATAGACTATTACTGTAATTCTTGCCTGTACCCATAGGACTTCAGCCATTTTTATGATGTCTTTTCAGGACTGCATTTGTCATTTTTCTCCTCCTTAACACAAATTGAAAAGCTCTATAGGTTGGTGGCCTGTTAGATTTTGATATTAGGATCCAAATCTCTGTTACCATGGGGACCAGATATTATAAAAGATTCACATAGTAGCCAACTTTTTATCTGTCTGAAGAGCTATTCATTTCAGAAACAAGGTTAATGGAGTCCAGCACTTTTAGACTCTGTATCTTGCATATTTGTAATGGTATAAAACACAAAATAGTGTCAAAATATAAAAAATAAGACCATAAAAGATACAAAATATATGAATGTTTATATGTGGTGATGGTATAAGTTTTAATTTTCTTTAACATGTATGCATCTAGATTCTGAAAATAATTAACTCAAAATAATTACTCAACTTCATCAATTAATGTCTAATTATATCATCACCTTCTATATTGAGTGAAATTTATCTCTGGACAGAAATAGTTGAGATTTATCTCTGGACAGAATTAGTTGAGATTTCATCTTTCTAGTTGATCAAAGGGATTAATAAGTAGGTAATTGGAGAAGACAGGCAACTTAGTTGAGCCAGTCAATGATAAAATGCTAATGTTTTCATGTAGACTTCATTGAGAATTTCAACAGTTAAAATCCACTCCAGATACTGGTTATGCAGTACAACTCTATGGAGCCTACTTCTGAGTACACATACGTCACAGAGTGATGCCCCAATAAAGACTTAGATGTGTGTTCATATAATTTGTGCATTTTTAAGTGCAAGAAGTAGTAATTATTGAAAGTAGATCTCGGTGACCCCTGGAGTCATGAGCCCAAGTCATACCAACTCTAAGGTGTAGAGGACCTAGAAGCATAATCTAAGAATAAGGATTGAAGAAAATTTGCCAAGTGTCAGTGGGTTTTCACAGGACAGAATGCATAAAGATCAGGGGTGCCCATGTACTTGATGAAACCAGAGATTGTCCTGAGAGCAAAATAGAACGGGACATCAAAGACAGTAAGTAGTTCAGTCATTCTAAGCAGGGTGGAGTGGGGATGGAGGTTCACGTGTCATCATATAATGTAGGGAAATAAAACTGCAGCAAAATCAACATTTGTACTTTGTAATCTAATTGATCTTACTATTTGTAGTAGCTGTTAATAAAATATCTTAAATCTAAAGAGAAAATAAGCAATTAGGGCCATATTCAAAAGGTGAAGTGGACTCTGGTACATCAAAATCTACTATAGGGCTGGGGGTATAGCTCAGTTGGTAGAGTGCCTGTCTCGCAAGCACAAGGTCCCTGGGTTCGAGCCCCAGCACGGCAAAAAAAAAAAAAAAAAAGAGCTACTGTGCAACATTGCACTTGTTGTTAATGATCACATCATCCCGTTTAAATTTTGTTTAGAAAGTGGGTCTAAGGATATGTTTTTACCACAATAAAAATAGAATGAAAAATAAATAAATAAATAAATAAATAAATAAATAAATAAATTGCAACAAGGAAAATTAGTGAGTACTGTATGGTAACATGTGAATGTGATAATTGTATTTGGTCTGGAAAATGAATAGATTTGAAGCTACTTATCTTACAAGCTAAAGTAATAATATTTAAAAATATATGTACATGGGGTATTACTTGTTATTTTATGTACACACTTTTTTGGTTTTTTTACTTTTATATTTATTCTTTTTAGTTATACATGAAAACAACTGATCCATTTTGATGTAATTATAAAGACATGGAATATAATTTGTTCTAATTCAGTCCCCAGTATTTCTCCTTCCTCTCCCTTCTACCCTCCCCTTGTTCCCTTCCCTCTGCTCTACTGACATGTCTACTATTTACTTATAGTTTTTTTTTTAGTGGTTTTTTTTGTTTCATTTTCTATTTATGCAAATAACATCTACTCAATGATAATTTTTTTTTCTTTTTATAGACTTCATTTTGGTTCATTGTACACATATGGGGTACAAGTTTTCATTTCTATGGTTGTGCATGATGTACATTCATATCATTCTTGCTAATCATACATGTACATAGGGCAATGATGTCTGTCTCATTCCAACACTTTTCATACCCCCATCCCCACCCCTTCTATTTCCTTCTACTTAATCTAAAGTTCCACCATTCTTCTCACTCCCATGTCCCCCCAATCAGGTTCAATATCATCATCCACTTATCCGGTAAAACATTCAGCCTTTGTTTTTGGGGGTACTGACTTACTTCATTTAGCATGATAATCTCCAAATGCCAGAATATTATTTTTCATATTTATGGCTGAATAGTATTCCATTGTGTATCTGTACCGCAGCTTCTTTATCCATTCATCTGTTGAAGGGCATCTAGGTTGGTTCCACAGTCTAGCTATTGTGAATTGAGCTGCTATAAATATTGATGTGGCTGTGTTACTGTAGTATGCTAATTTTAAGTCCTTTGGGTATAAACCAAGGAGTGGGATAACTGGATCAAATATGGGTTCATTCCAAGTTTTCTGAGGAATCTCCACACTGCTTTCCAGAGTGGTTGTACCAATTTGCAACTCTACCAGCAATGTAAAAGTGTGCCTTTTTCCCCACAGCCACATCAACATCTATTGTTTGTGTTCTTGATAATAGTCATTCTAATTGGAGTAAGATGAAATCTTAGAGTTGTTTTAATTTGCATTTTTTTAATTACTAGAGATGTTGAACACTTTTTCATATATTATTGATCACCTGTTCATCCTCTTCTGTAATTAGTGTCCTGTGAATGTACATGATGGTGAGATTCACTGTGGTATATTCATATATGTACATAGGAAACTTAGGTCAGAGTCATTCCCTGTTCCATCCCTCCTCCCTTCCATTCATTCCCCTTTGTTTAATCCACTGATTTTTCTTCTATTCTTTTTCTTTTTGTATCCCCCTTATTTTGTAGATTAGATTCATCATTTCAGAGAAAACATTCTACCTTTGAATTTTGGGGTACTGGTTTATTTCACATAACATGATATTCTCTAGTTGAATGCATTTACCAGCAAATGTCACAAAGTCATTCTTTATGACTGAGTAATACTTGATTGTGTGTGTATGTGTGTGATATATATATATATATATATATATATATATATGTGTGTGTGTGATATTTATATTACATTTTCTTTATCAATTCATCCGTTGAAGGGCTCCTAAGATGGCTCCATAGCTTGGCTGTTGTGAATTGTGTTGCTATAAACATTGATATGGTTGTGTCACTGTAGTATGCTGATTTTAAATTCTGTGGATTTATATGGAGTGGAATTGCTGGGTCATATGGTGGTTTCATTCCTAGTTTTTGAGGAACCTCCATATTGCTTTCCACAGTGGTTGAACTAATTTGTAGTCCCATCAACAATGCATGAGGGTAACTTTTTCCTTACATACTTGCCAACATTTATTGTTACTGTGTTTTTAATAGTTGCAATTCTGGCGGGAGAGAGATGAAATCTCAGTGTAGTTTTAATTTGCATTTCTCTAATTTTTGGAGATGTTGAACAGTTTTTCATGTATTTGTTGAGCATTTCTATTTCTTCTTTTGAGAAGTGTATGTTTAGTGCCTTTGCCCAATTATTGCTTGGTTATTTTTTATGTTAATTTTTTTGATTTCTTTATATATCCTGGATATTAGTGCCTTATCTGAGGAGCATGTGGCAATGATTCTCTCCAATCAGCTCACTCTTCATGTTCTTAATTATTCCCTTGCTGTGAAAAAGCTTTTTAATTTGATGCCATCCCATTTATTGATTTTTTATTTTATATCTTACACTTTAGGAATCTTGTTAAGTAAGTGAGTTCCTAAGCTAACATGTTGGAGTGTTGGGCCAATGTTTTCTTCTGGCAGGATATCTGGTCTAATTTCCGGGTCTTTGTTCCACTTTGAGTTGAGTTTTGTGTAGCTGAGAGATAAGGGTTAAATTTCATTGTGCTGCATAAGGATTTCCAGTTTTCTCAGCACCTTTTGTTTAAGAGGCTATCGTTTCTCCAGTGTATATTCTGACACTTTTGTCTGGTATCAGGCAACTATATTTATGTGGGTTTGTCTCTGTGTCTTCTATTATGTACCATTGGTCTACATGCCTGTTTTGGTGCCAATACCATGTTGTTCTGGTTACTCTAGCTCTGTATTATAATTCGAATGTTTTGATGCCTTCTACTTCACTTTTCTCACTAAGGATTGCTTTGACTATTCTGGGCCTCTTAATTTTACAACTGAATTTCATAACTGCTTTTTCCATTTCTGTGAAAAGCATCATGTCATTGGAATTTTTATGGGAATTGCATTGAATCTATGTAGCATTTTTAGTATTATGACTATTTTAATAATAGTAATTCTGCCTATATGAGAACATGGGAGATCTTTCCATCTTTTAAGGTCTTCTTCATTTCCTTTCTTTAGATTTCTGTATTTTTTATTGCAGTGGTCCTTTATTTCTTTAGATTGAATCCCAAGAATTTTATTTTTTTTAGGGTATTGTGAATGGGATAGTTTTACTAATTTCTTTTTCAGTAGATTCATCCTTGAAGTATAGGAATGCATTTCATTTATGGGTGTTTTGTATCCTGCTATTTGCCTAATTTGCTCATGAGCTCTAGAGGTCTTCTAGTGGAGTTTTTCTTAGATTTTGTAAATATAGGATCATGTCATCAGACAGAGATAATTTGAACTCTTCTTTTCCTATTCATATCCCTTTAATTTCCTTCTCTTTCCTGAAATGCTCTGGCTAGAGTTTCAAAGATTGTGTTGAATAGGAATGTCTTCTTGTTCCTGTTTTTGGAGGAAATGCTTTCAGATTTTCTCCATTCAGAATAATATTGGTTTGGATTTGTCACATATAACTTTTACAATGCTGAGGTAAGTTCCTTTTTTACCTCTACTTATTCCTTTTTCAATACTCTTGCATTTATTTATTTATTTATTTATTTATTTATTTATTTAAAATGTAGATCTGAGTCTGAACTTTGTAATTTTGCCTCCATCTAAAGAGCTTTTCTCATAAGGCAAGTCCACTGGCCACAATGTTTTAAAAATTTTTGTTTACAATATTGTGCATTTCTGTTTTTGAAGGACAATTTCACAAGGTATAGAATTCTAGATTTTTTTTTTCTTTCTCAATACATTAAATATTTTAATGCACTCTGGTTCTGTTCATATAGTTTCTGAGAAAAAGATGCAAGTAAACCTTTTCTTTTTTCCTCCTCCTTTCTCTTTTTTTGGTACTAGGGATTGAACCCAGAGGTACTGTATAATTGAGTCACATCCTAAGTTCTTTTTATTTTTTATTTTGAGACCTTTTTTCTACTTTTCTCAGGCTGGGCTTGGGATCCTCCTGCCTCAGTCTCCCAAGTAGCCTGGATTGAATATGTAAGCCACCACACCAGGTAAGCTCTTGCATTCCTATTTGCTTCTTTCCCAGGATTACCAAATCTCTGCTAACATTGTCAATATGTTCTTTTATGCTATCCATTACATTCCTTATCATATTAATTTTAATTATTTTAAATTTCTAGTCTGATAAGTTCACAACACTGTCATATCTGGTTCTCTTCAAGCTTTGTGTGTGTGTGTGTTTCATCTGATATACCTTGTGTTTATGTTGTGGCTGCTGTTGCTGATAGCCAGGTCTGAAGTACCAGGTAAAAGGAATTAATATAAGTAGATTTTTATTAATGTGGTGGTAAGTTATGAGGGAAGTGGAAGCATTCTATAGTCCTATGATTTGTTCTCAATCTTCTAATGGTTCTGTGTCTTGGGTCTGTGAAGTTCAAATGCTTCTCATAATTTCTCCCCACTAGGGGAAACAGGGCTATAAGGGTTAATCTTTGGAAAAGAAAAATTTGTCTCCAATTATTTAAAGACATTGATATAAATAGAATCTCCAAGCGAAGTAGAAGTTTACTATGAAAATTTTATAATCATTGAAGAGATTTCATCTAGCTATTATCTTAGAAAATCAGAGAGAAAAAGTGATTAAAAAGATCAGAATAAACTTTTAAATCCAAAAAGGAATGCTTAGAAAGAAGAAAATGTATACTTTTGATAAATCTAATATATGCTTAGAGAACCTAGACTGGCACTGGGAGAATGTTCCTGGAAGTTTTGGGGAGGTAAAAAACAAATTTTTGGAGACCCAAAGGAACATGTTGTGAATAAAGGCATCAAAGGCACTTTTCCTCTCAAACAGAGCGTGCAACAGAATGTGACCTGAAGATATATATCTAGGGATAGATTACAATTTTTTCTGTAAGCAATTAC
The DNA here is from genome assembly GCA_020662805.1 of Glaucomys volans. NCBI lineage: Eukaryota > Metazoa > Chordata > Mammalia > Rodentia > Sciuridae > Glaucomys > Glaucomys volans. Next base: position 174,643 of record JAJEJO010004674.1, read on the forward strand.
CATAGCATTTGAAGCAATACTAATATATCTTGTTCTAAATATAAAAATAATTTCCCTATCAGAAAATAATGGTTTTCTGTATTTTTAAAACCACAATTTACAAACAATTTCCCTGAAATCTTTGGTTTAATTGAAAAGAAGACAGAAATTTCTTGTAGTTAAGTGGGACATCTCTAAATGTCAGGTTCAGTGACAGGTATTTTAAAAACTTGAACAATAACATATTAAGAAATCCAAATTTACTAGTCAAAAAAGAGGGGCAAGGAGTCAAAAAATCCAAAGATTTGGGGAAATTTTCAATATTAAAGGCATTTCCTGAATAGCTTATACATTTCAATTTTCAAATTAGAAAAGATATCCTCTCTCACTTTCTAAGTGGGTGGTAAAATCAACAGCTTACCGAAATGCTGAGAGTGATCTGAGGATCTACTTAAGGTCTAAGAACTGTGTCTCATTGGACTCTTACCGATCCCTACCCTACACAGCTGTTAAGAACCTAAAAGATGAAATTATGAAGGGGACTCCAGTCCCACCCATCAGCAACAACTACTGCTACTCCTACTACTGTAATAATAATAATAATAATAATAATAATAATAATAATAATACAATTTTCTAAGTCCTGCAATGCAATGAATTGAGTTCTTCCCAAGAATTTGATGGCACTTGGAAACAGATTCTTCCCTTTGGAGCACTGCAAATGAGAGACCAGTCTTGGCTGACTCTTTGTTTGCAGCCTGTGAGGCCCTAAGTTAAGAATAGGTTAAGAAACAGCCAGACTCCCACATCAAGAACACTGTGTTAAAAATTTTTTAAGTTGCAAAATCTGTGGTCAATTTGCTACACAGCAATTGATAATGAAGTATCTCCAAAGTAACTATCCAGAAAAAATTCAGTAATAATCAGAATAATTGTCCTTTTCTCCCATGGTAGCTTCAGGATTTTATCAAGAAGCACAATTTTTAGTATGGCCACTCTGACTATTCTTGAAGATCTATGATATTAATAACACAGGTGAACACGGGCTTTTCCACACCATCAAGGAGAAAAGCTATCTGGCTTCCTCACTGTGAGTTCTACCAAAGATGGTACAAACTGATTTTTGAATCATTCACTGTAGTAGCAGGGGAAGACTTGGAATTATTTTTTCTTGCTGTCTGCTAAGGCTCCCTCCCAGGAACTCATAGGAGTGTTTGTCAGATTGGTTAATCTATCCTGTCTACAGTCCATTTCTGGGATGATGCTATCTTATTGAGAGGAGATTTCCAAGTTCTTTCTGGATAAAAATCTCAAAGTTTGGTATAAATACTTGCTGTTTGCTATGGCAGAGAAATGTCTGATGTTCAGAGACACACTGTCTCCTTCCTCAAGTTGCATTTTATCTAGCCTTACAGGAAGTGTTTTATGTTTAGCTCTAAAATGAGCCTATGAAATTTGCAGTAGAAAGTTTTCCAAACTCTGTTAATTATTTTATCAAATTCTCTCAAAAATGGATCAAATACCATTAGAAATTGTAATGATTTGTCATAAATTACCTTGCCTTCCTAACCCACCCTTCTCAGTTCCCTCTGCTGAAGAGCATTGTTTTAAAAATGGACTGTGCTTTGTATGCTTTATTCACAATAGCAATTCCAGGTGCATATGAAGATAAAGGTGACTAATTAGGTTGCTGCTTATTCTCAAGGAAGTAATTAGGCATCATTAGGGTATTATTTTTTAAATTAGGGTTTGCTTTCATGTGGAATTTATATAGTACTCTGTCTTTGTAGAAACAGCCTTGAAACTCATTCATTTGTTCAAAAAGAAAAATTAAATGTCATCATTAAGGCCTACCTTTCTGAAAACATAGCCAACAGCAATTTGGTCCAAAATTTGTCAGCTTCACACAAAAGGCAGTTCGAACATTAGTAATCAGGCTTTCAAGGTGATTGCTATCAGGTATAGAGATGTGGGTTTAGGAAGCCCTGAAATCATGATTCTTATAATCAGTATTGACAAAAACTCCTATCATTTGCAAGTGGCTGGAGTTACAAACGTCTACGGTGCACATCTTGACCCCAGGGAGCACATTTAAAGTTTCTTTGTTATGTGGGTTCAGGCAACATTGGAAGACAGTTTTTTGAGGGACATCTGATCACATTGCCTAGCAGCTTGTTTATAAATGCAAAAGTATTCTCATGAGAAGCTCAAATACGTGGTTGCTTGGAAGGTGTGATAAAAGGGACTCTGGGTAGATCCTTAAATCCTATCCAAAATATCATCCCTAAATTTCTCAGATGGCTGGTGTTTCAACATTAAGTTCTGAAGGCCATCTTCCTAACATTCTGATAAATTTATTTACATTTGAGATAATTGCTTTTGAAAGTATTACCTGATTATCCCCTTAGATTTATTTTATTGGGTAATATATATCCATATATATATTACATAGGGATATCTTTAAATATATGTGTAAATATATATACAACCCTATATATAACCCTCTATACATTATACATAACAATGTGTAATATAATTATAATAATATAAATATATATATATCAATTTTTTCCTCTGTGTAATGGGGACATTCTATCTTACCTACCTTTTAGATGCTTTATAAGGATTAAATTAGTTAATCCATATATACTACTTAGAATTGTGCCAGGAAAATAAGTACCCAGTAAATGTGAGCTAATTTTATTTTAATGCTATCATCGTCATTATTGGTAGTAGCTGCTATGCCCTGATGCCCATAGAAACATCCGGTGTTGAAACTTAATGGTCAGAGGGATGGTATTAATTAATGGGTGGGGCCTGTAAGAGGTGATTACTGAGGGCGCCTGAAGGTGTCTCCCCTCTTGGGTGGGATTAAGGTCCTAATAAAATGGGCTTCACCTAGCTGTCTTGCCTTCCCACCTTCCACCGTGTGAGAACATAGCATTTCTCCTTTCTGAAGTATGTGCTCCTCACCAGGTGACAGTACCTGTCAGTGCCATGATCTTGAACTTCCCAGGCTTCAGAACTCTAAAAGTAAATTATTGTTCTTTATAAATTACCCAGTAGTAGTCATATTCTGTGATACCAGCACGAAATATACTAAAACCTAGTATTTGCTAGGTGTTAGGAGGAACATAGAAAATTTTCATGTATATCACCTATGATTTAAACATGTTTGCAAATATTAAAATTTTAAAAAAGTCAATGATTTCCTGTCTTAACCTCTCTCATAAATTTCCACTTGCTCCTCATTTTCCTTCCTGCTCTTAATTCTAGCTAATAGTTACTTCTTTTCAATGAGAAATAAAGACATCAAAAGGAAATTTCCTCAGACACTGAATATCATGCTTACCAACAAGCGCCTGCAAACACATTCTGCCTTTCCTCTACTACCATTGCTGATACTTCTAAGCTTCGATCTAAAGTCCTAATAAAAGTCCACTTCCCTTGGAGTGCAAGATTACGTTTTCTATGGTTAGTCAGGGAAATAGCTCTATAATTCTTTGTCACTATTTCTTTCACACTAGTGACTTTTCTTTCTTGAACATCTGTTACATCAGCATGAAGCTCCCATTTTTTAAATCTATTTCTCCCTTCCTAAGAAGCATACCTTCCCTAACCTGCCTTCCTCCAGCAGCTACGACTCCATTTCACTCTTCTTATTTTGTGTCAAAATTCCACTTCTTAATGGTTATTTATGCCCATTGTCTTCAATCCCTCTTGTCCACTTTATTCTTTCACTCGTGCCAATTAAGTCTGAGAAACCACCATTCTCTCAAAATTTCTGTTCCAATTGCTTCCTAAATTCACCTTACTTGATCTTCCAGCAGCCTTTGAAATAGTCATATCCCCTTCTTTGATAACTCATTTGTTTTTCAGTTTGCCATTTTTTCGTAAAATGTTGTTTATCAGTCCTCACTCCTTTGGTAATTTAATTTGTTTACATAAGTTTCAATAAAACTATGCCATGATAAAGTTTATATATCCAAATGCTACCTTGATAGTTTTAGTTGGATGTCTAATACACATGTCATGAATCTGGAATTAATCTTTCCCCAAGAAGGCTCTTCCTAACAACAGCCCTTCATGGAGGGTAACTGGGCACTGACATTAATTCAGCTGAAGTTGACAGTTTATTTTACAGCAGAGCGAAGCAAAGTGCTACTGAAAACTTCTTACAAAAGATACGCCAAATTTTTATCTTTAAAAAGTTTTCACCAGGTATACATAGAATGGATGGGAGTTGGAAGAGACTGCTTATAGGTTAACCAGTACAAGGCCACTGGCATTCTCCAGAGAGGTAGGAGATAAAGGTATACAAAAGGACAAGAAATGGAGGCTGGGGGAGAGGCATATATAACAATTATTTTGGATTTGTGACTATATAGGGAGAACTTAGGGAAAAGCAGAAAGGAACTACTTTGAAGTCCACCAACTGTGTGGATGGTGATGTCACTAACTTGACCAAGATATACAGTGGAGGCAGTGAATTTTGGGAAGGATAATACACCTTACGACCTCAGCTTGGAGAAATGTTCAAGTCAGAGGGTCTGCCAGATAGTAAAAGTATTTGCTTCCTTCTATTTCAATTCCCTCTTTGACAGTCAGTCAGAATTAAAATTGTTGTCTGTGAAATGAGAAATAATAGGCATCTAAGAACAGGGTTGAGAGAATTAAATTAGTAGCATTGCAGTTGTGAGCCTGTACTCTGGAGAACTACTCTCTGTTGGTTGTGTACATTTGGACTGGTAATTTCACTCCACTGTGATTCCATTTTCTCATCAGTAAAATGGGAAAATAGTTGCCGATACTGACCGTGACAACGTCACAGTGCTCAGTAAATATTCCATTGAGAGTGTGAAAGTAAGTAAAGTGAAGAAAGCAAGAAGATGTTGATGAACTTGTTGAGGGCTTCAATATTTTAAGGTAGTCAAGGAAAGGTTAAAGATGAGGAGACTTAAAGTACCTTGTCTGATTGGTAGCAGTGCCTAAAATACTGGCTGTATCCATTTCTACAATACATACTGTTACCAGAAGTACAGTGTTTTCTGGACTATGATATTGGCTTAGTAGTGAGGGAACAACAGCAAAGAAATTGATATTGGAGACTGGAAATATGGTGATCATTTTCATGCAGTATTAAATTATTTGATTGAACTCATTTAAAAATTTAGCAAGGTATTTAAAATCTGTTGCTAGAAGAAAAGAGGATGGAAAACAAAGTGTTATTGATGTGTGCTAGTCCTAATTGCCCATTTTTGCCAAGATGTTATAAAAAAAGATGGGCTAATTTTCCAGCAGAATAAGAAGGTGGGCAGATTCTAGAAATAAGGAGGCTTGCAGTGTTAGAGATTCTAGCTGCTTGGATAACTCAAGCATTGGGAGTTGAAACTGAGAATGAATTGGAATGATAACAAATTAAACTTCTATGGCACAGATCACATTAAGGTCATGGTTTTAAAATCTTTTGCTAAGAAACAGCACATCAGGATAAAGTCCAATTATATGTTTGGTTTTCATTGTCTTCCAATTTGAAGAATGACTTCATTGATAGGTCTGCACACATTGTACTGCCAAAGAAACTATAAAGCAGTCTGAAACAGTCCTATGTCTTGTTTTGCTTCAAGCAGAAAACATGATAATAAAATGTGCGTAGCCCTCAGGAAAAGCATAGTTTTTGGAACATAGAACTAAGTAGAATCAAGGAGTTTGTGTATTAGAAGGACACACTGTGGCAGAGAGTGGCCTTAACCCACATTTTTGTGTCCCTTATTCCCTAAACCTTACTGTTAAATGTGCCCATGAGGCAAAATTTGTCCAAAGCAATGTAGGCACAAGTAATCTGTGTGCTTTTCATGTGAAGATTCATAGATGGGGTTACCTCTGATAGCCTTGGATTTGAGTGACTATGTAGAATAAAACCCTTCCCATACATTCTCAGCTTGGAGCTTGGTTTGGATATGGACCAAAACACTGAAACAAACCCTTGCCATTTGAAGTATCTAAAATCTGATGATTATTTCATGCAGCTTAATCTAATACACTTAATTTAAAATGTACCTATCTCATGGGCTGGGGATATAACTCAGTTGGTAGAGTGTTTGCCTTGCAAGCACAAGGCCCTGAGTTCCAAGAGACTTTTCTGAGGTTTAAATAAATAAATAAATAAATAAATAAATAAATAAATAAAATGTACCTATCTCAGAGGATTATTTTGAGAATTGAGTGAGCAAATAAATATAAACAATTGGTAACTGGAAGAAGTTAATTAAGGATTAGTGGTAGCTAATATTGCCTAGTTTTTCAGTACATTTTCTTCCCATTAGACATGTGACTATGATTTCTGGTATTCTTTTTCAGACTTACTCAATATCTAAAATTTGTCATTATTAATTGGTATTTATGTCATGCTCACATGCCAACATATGCTAAATTATATTTTATATAGACATTAAACACATTTTCTAAAGGATTATCCCAATTATTTTGCATAGAAATATCTACCCATAGTGTTTCCAAAATGCATTTGTTATGAACCTTTGAGAAAAAGTTCTATTATAAATTTCCTTATTTTATACTATCAAAATTTAATGCTGGTAAACTTACATGCTCACAGTCACACGCATATTTGAACATGAAAAAAACAATAGTTTATAAAGTATGAAAATGAAGTAAATATACCCAAATTATTTTTCACTTTTACAGGATCTAGGATTTGTACATTACATTTTAAAATTACCATTCTCTACTCTTTAAAAATTCCCTCTCATCACACCTTTTTATATGTGTTGGTCCACCTTGTACAATTTTATTTAGTAAACCTCAGAAAAGTCTCTTGGAAATCATACCTCTTTGTGTGACCTGTGGCCATAGTCACAGTCCTTACTATATCACAAATTGTTTTCAGATTGTTCTAAATGATCTTCTAGTACCTCTTCTCTACTCCTCCCAGTAGAAGAGTTTATTGACATTATTCTGAAAAAGTAAGATAAAAGAGCATTGATAATCCTTTTTGTGTCTTTAACAGCTTTTTAAAATTTTAAATAGGAAGTCAACCATTTCTATTTGAGTGTAAACTACTAGCCATTTTCTGGAATGTCAGATGCTTTAGCTTCACTTTTCCTAAAAAATTACAAAAACATAATTTCAATATTAAGGAGATAATAACATACATGTTTAAAATGAATAATGAATTACTTCTGCAAACTAGTTTAGATTTGAGGACTTAGGTACCTAAGTCCAAGGATAAAAGCTAGGAGGAAAAGGGGGAGGGATTATGGAGGGCCTCAGGGAGGAGGGAGGATGGAAGATGAGAGGAGGGGATGAAGGAAGGGTGGGTTTAACTGGTTTGAGCTTGATTCCATCCTTGATTGTCTCTAAATAAAAATGATAGGTAAAATCTGACTTAATCAGTCACTGGTTCACAGCATGCTTATAAATTATTGTCAAATAACATTATTTCAAATAATTTCAACATTTTATCAAATAGCATGATCAGATTATATTTATTTAATTATTATCAAATAGCATTTATTGATTAACATCACCAGGTATTAAAAATTGATAATCCTGGTACTTATGTTTTAAAACCACATATGTGATTTCCACATCTTATAATAGAGAACAAAGAACCATGCAAATTGTAATATTAAATATATTAAAATAAAAAAGGCAAACATGAGAAACTGTAGATAGTAATTTAACACACTATATCAAGATGGGTTAATTAATAAAACATTTCGAATGGGAGATTATCAATATAATTCTGAAAACACAATATCCTTTGATATTCTGAAATGTAAAAAATGGTGTAGTATGCCACTTGGATAAGGTCTATTCTGAAAAAAATTAAATTGAATTTGCTGAGTTTCAAAATCAAAACCCTTTTCCTTGAAGGGTAAATGAAAACAGCTTTCTAACTTAAGATCTTAGATATCATTAGTTCCAATAAAGTTGGTGATTTCTTCTGGGAGGGTTTAATCAGTTTGTTGTGACATGTTACCAGCAACTCAATTCTATAAAACAATTGTGATTGATTACTGCTCTTCCATGAATTGGCCAGAAGGGAGCCTGCGAAAATCACTTCTACAGCCTGCCTTTCAGAGTACCACTTCTGAAAATGATGGTCTTCTGAATTGGATCTATTTTTTTCTCATGACCATTCATAAAAATATAACTCATTAGCCATTTTCTTTACTTTCTAAAGAGAAATATCAATGATGGTTACAATCTATGGTAGAAGTCAGAGTGAATTAACTAACTGCAGTGACATGTGGTGAGGTTAAGCCTTTTTCTCACACCCTGAGCCAGTTAAATATTGACATCTCCTGACCTGAGCACAGCATGCAGGCTTCGAAGGCCATTTCCATGTCTATTAAAGTGCCCTAGCAATCCAGAGGTCCTCCAAGCCAGTGAACAGTAACCAAACAGACTAGAACTGGCTAGTTAAGTGAGCAAAGCTATTCTTAACATAATATAACTCTTCCAAATTTATTATGGCCTCACTACCATTATTACTTTTATTTATAAGACACAGAATATTTTGCTTGTCCACCTCCTGACATCAAGACACACCAAAATATGTATTTCCAGGAACTTTAAAATGAGGTAGCTAACCAGAGTGGTCATTCATTTTACTTAGAAGAAAAAACATCACTCTATGATCATGTAGATGGCATTGAATCAAGCACAGCATTTATGGTTCTCATCAGGCTAGGCACAGCTTATTCTACACATCTCCTGGTATTGAAGAGCTTTGTTGGGTCATTTTGGAAAATGAGACTATGGAGATAACCATGAAAGAACTGCCTTACTAGAGGAATAGCTTTGGCTGTTGTTTTTGCACACTGCATCATTAAAAAAGTCACATATTTTGCATTGTGTTTGCCCTGTTATAAACATTCAAAGTCCTCGGTGTAATCGTCATCTTCTCATTTTCTATAAAATTAAGTGATAAGGCATAGTTCATCCATCATTACCCACAAATAAGAAATAACAAAACTTCAGAAAAATATTCTCTGTTAGGATATTATCTGATTAACTGAGTGAAGTGACTTCCAAATTTCACTACAATGACTTTATGTTCAAATAAGGTGGCCAAGAGGGGCCTTTGTGGTTTAAGTGTAACTGGAATAAACATTTTTTGCTGCAAAGTTCTTTCTCCTTTGTTTGTCTTACCTGGTGTCTCCCTTTCAGTGTCAAATTTCCCAGATGGTAAACATCTCAAACCCATAAAATTTATTAACACTTTCTGTTAGCTTATTGCATTAATTCCATTATCTTAAAGATTGGCAATGATTTTACAGAGGAAATGGAGAAAAGAAAGAAGGAGGTAAAGAAAAATTTTGGAGCCCAGGAGAGCCCAAGATCATGATAGAAACCGCTAGAAATCAGAAGACTAGGCACAGGCACAAATTTGGAAGGTTAGATTTCAGATACTTTCCTTTTTAAGCTCTGAATAACCATATTTTATGGAATCACTGATTCTTGAGAGAGAGTAATGAAGCAAAGGAATTTGATGTTGACTTGATCATTTATGCTTGCAGTATCTTTTTTTCTTATTAAATCCACTGAAGTTAATATGTGAAGAATATAGTACTTCCTAAAGTATAATAATTAAGTTGTGACAGCTATCCATTATGAAATGCATTTGACAATTAATGTCATGAATTAGAATAATTACAGACCATTTAATAATACTGTTTTGAACTTCAGCTAAATCATTTATTGTTAGACTTTAGAGCACTTTAAAATGGTTTTCAATGCCTAATTATAATTTTTGTATACCTCTTTCAACAGCAATATATTTTAAGAATTTTAACTTTATTGATTGCCAATGTTTACTTCTTCAGAAATTTGGATCACTAGGTAGTTATAAAATGACACTTAAAATAGCTGTCTACTTTTTAAAGTGTATGTTTATTGTAATATCACTGAAGTTCATGAATGTTTCAAAAATAAAGATTCTTAAAAGAAATTTTGGGCTAAGATATAATTCAGTATACAGCACTGGCCTAGCATGTACAAAACACTGCAAAAAATAAAATAAATGAAATAAAATAGAATAAAATAAATATTAGAATAATTTGCACTACAGTTTATTTTGGAAACAAATCTAGGATTTTTTTCTCCAAATAGTTTTATGCTAAATTGTAAAGTTATTTCAAACCTTTTCATGTAAAAACGTCTAATGAATTCTAGTTCTAAGTCCTCATAAGATCCAAAATTTAATAATGTATTGAATAACTTTAATTTAAGCAGGATAAATTTTCCATTTTAATTGAAATCCTTATAATCTGTTCAATTTGTTTATTTTCAGTGGAACTTTAAGTTTGAGTTCCAGAGCCTGAATTAATGTGCAGAGGTGATTTCTATACTTCAGAAACAATTTCTAAATGTCTGACAAGTCATTTAAGATATAAGCTAATGTGTCTGTGGCATGTCTCAGAACACTTTAATAACATTTCATTAATTCAGAATCACAACACATTTGAATTTGCCTAAATATGAAAAGGCTGAGATCTTAGGTGGTTTTATGCATCATTAAATTCAACATGAAATTATATAGCTAGAACTCATAAGTTCTTTAAGTTTTCACTATTAATATACACATAAAATGCTAGGGTGCTTAGAGAAATAGCATTGCTAGATCATGTGTTAAAAGGAAACTGCATCTGTATCACAGAAAATATAAATCCAATGCGTGGCTACTGTTATATATCCAGATCATTTTGAATGAGCTATAATTAGACACAATGAGACTATCCTATTCTAAAGGAGCTATCTTTGATTAAATTTGATGATATGATCAGAAAAATCACAAAATGAAAGAATTTTAATTTTCAAACTGGGAACACATATCCAGCCCTTTTTCCTTATTTTTACCTGGGACTTAGTTATGATAGCTGGAACTCCAGAAGGATCTTGGACCATGTGATGATCTCAAACACCAATTCCTTCTGAGAATCATAGAAAAAAAATGGTGGGATTTTAGTCACTAATGGCCATGAAACCACCAGACCAGCCCCCATTTATCTTTCTTCAGACTGTTGTATTTGTGGGAGAATTAAATTCCTGCATTGTTGAATCCACAGTATTTTTCTTTATCTGCAACTGAACTTATACAGCATTCCAACGTTTAACATTACTTGGCTTTGACTTGTACTTGTTTTGTTTCGTTTTGTTTTTCTGGTTATCCTCAACATAATAGAAGACCTTGATTCTAAGTATTACATGATACACACGTTGCTTGTGTTGGCAGTAACATCTCCCAAACTTCCCTTACTTCCCTAGTAAGCTAATGGCTCTTTTCACTCCCATTGCCCATGTATTAGTGAGTTGAAAAGAAATGGCACCAATCCAGACTGGGGTGTGAAAGAGAACATTGGTAGCATGAGGATGGATGGTGATCATTTTGAGGGCCAGTTATAATTATGCAGAAATATACATTAGGTGGAACTCTGGTTCATCTCTCAAGAACACTAGCTTGTAAATTCCTTTCTGGAGATTACCTACAGCTTAGCTGCTGAACTAAGGAATCACAATGAGACAGAATCAAATTGTTATATATTACTAGTCATATTGTACCAAATAAACTTGAGTTAAAATTGCCACATCTCCTTTAATTTATATGTGGTTTGGAAATTCACTTCTGTTTTGTTATATTCTTATGACTTATAATGTGAGGAATAGGCGATTTATGGGGTGCAACTTAATAACAGACAGATCACCATTGAGAAGTCCAAATTTGAGAGTCTTCATTAAGCCGGTCAGCTGACGGTCTCACACAATGCCCAAAAAAATGGCTATTGGGAGAACAGCCCTGACCATAGGGTTGCAGGGGTTCTTATACCAAAAATCACATCAATCATAAGTATCTGTTGCTATGATTCAAAATTACAAACCTACATCATGAAATCATCAGCAGAGGGGAAGTAGGTCAAAATGACCCTTAACTAGGTACAAACTAAATAACGGTTGCTAATGGCTACTAACATAGGAATCAAAAGAGAACAATTTTTCATCATATAAGAATCGCCATTTTGCATTGTTAAACTTGTCATGTTAAGTGACTGATGATGGGTACAGAGGCGGAGTGTTCCCATGGAAGAATCTCATTTCCTACATAACATGGAGTCTAGGAGCAAAATGGAGTCTGTTTAGTCATTGCCCATATAGCCTGGCCTGTAACATTTCTATGAAGCCAAATCTGTCAGCCCTTCACAGTGGGACTGTCACCCAGAGACATATAAGGACAAATTATCAAAACATTTTATGGAAGCAATTCTGTAGTCTATAAATAAACATTCCATATGTTTAATTTATTGATCACTAGAACAGTTTCAGCATGAATGATGACTTTTAAAACTATGCTATCTTGGGAAAAAGTGTCTACCTTTATATTTTGTTAAAGCACTGTAACATAACTGGATGTTATGTTACAAGGAATCATTTTTACAAATGTTAACCTAAATATAAAGAATGGATAGGGGATTTTGGTGTTTACAAACAATTTTGGCTTTCCCTGAGCTATTTAAAATGTACTAATTGATTCTTTCTTATGCTATATAGGGTTATAGTAAACTGTTTCAACATTACTGTTGGAAAATGGCACTCAGACTAAGCAAAGTTCTTTCATGAGGTGCTTCCTGATATGTTAAGAGAAGTTATATATGGAGGGACAATTCATCTAATTGTAATCCACTTTCTACATAGCATAAATAGTATGCAAATCCGAAATGCGAGGTGGTTTCCCTTGAGCTACCCATTTGCATGACTGAGCAAAGGCTGCTGCTGCCCTTTAGTCTAGCAGTATATACTTTCTGCCTGGTATACAAAGAGCCAAGGAAGTGAGCTGAGGTATACATTACATATTTAAAAGAGTGGAAAATTGGGAAACAGGACAATACAGAAAAGAGAATGGGGGAAAAATTTAAAAAAAGAAATTGACTTAAAATGAATAGTAAAAAATATTGAAGAAACAGGCAGCATCATATCTTTTTCATTAAGGAAAAAAGGAACAGCTATGCCCAGAGGTGATTATGTCACTTAAGTGTAAAACACTCATGAATTACGGACCTTGATCTTCTCTTTTCTCTCATGTGATGGAATAAGCAGAGGAATCTTCAGAGGATGAGGGAGTTTGAGGTAGATGTATAACTGGATGTTCTTCTCTATGCTTCACCACATCTGCTAATTGCAATGGGAGGAGTCGAACAGAACACAAATTATTTTCTCAGCCATGATGATGTCTCCGTTGAGATGAGAATTCAAAGTGTATTTAGTGATGCTCAACTGCTCATATGCTTCTTCTAGAACTTGAAGGTTGCTTTGTTGAAAAGAAGAACTATGAGTGTAGAATTTACCCCAAAATGGAAGTTTCAGAAAGAGTTAATAGGAAATTTTTCCTCTTAACTCCTTCATGTGAAATTCAAGAGTACAACTATGGTGGGAAAGTCCAGAAATAATTTTTTAAAAAAACTGAGTATGGGGAGTAGAGTGAGGTGTATAGTAGCCAAGAAAGAAAATGGTAGTGGTGTTGAGAGATTTAAGGAGTTATCAAGGGAGCAGATCAGGAGTATTGGAAATGAAAAAAATTAGACAAATCAGAAGATAAGAAATATCATCAGAAGTCAAATCTGCAAGGTTTTACAGAGAAAACAACATTTGAGGTATTAATAAGGCAGAGTACTCATAAAATTTATTGGCACCTAGGAAGTTCTGTGAATTATGTTGGAATTATATTTAGATGAATGACTGAGTTATGTCAGATTTTTTATTTAGAAAACTTTTTTTTTTTTTTTGCTTAGGAACTTGTACATTGTATGAACTATTCTGAGAGCTTGAACACAATATTGGGAAAAGCATGACATAGAACTTGGTAGATCTTAGTGAAGTAATCAACTACTAATCAAGTAAAATGTCAGTGAATTAGAGAATAGTAAATATAACAGGGTGAGAACAGTGGAGTGACAGGGAAAGTTTCTTCAATTTTCAGGCAGTACACAGCTGTAAAAGTACCATTTAAGTAGAGACAGAAATGAGTTTAGAATACAAAGGAATATGAATATTTGGTGCAAGAACATTCATGATGAAGACTATGACGACTAAGAAGCCTGGATACAGGGATGATAATTAGTCCACATCTCTGAATGATAGTTTCACTAGATGATTCATAGATGTTCACATAAACAAATACTATCTTCAATATGACTAATGTGCCAGACCTTTTGGAGAAGATGTATTTGTTTGCCTGGAAGTCACCTTCTCTTGGGTGAATCTTGGGCTCTGTGGTTTCTCACAGCTCCATCTTTCTACATGTACTGTTCCATTACTTTAGTCCAATGCTTTCTTGACTTTCCTGAAAATTTCCAATGAAACCCCTAGAGAGAGATAAACACTGTCTCTATTCTCAGGAGGGATAGATAATTAAGGAATTTATCCTAAGTAAGATTAGCCATTTTATTTCATTGTCTGTATTTCTTCTTGACTTGGGCTTTGCTTCTATGGTAATATGTAATAATGAATAATTATGTTGTTGACCTATGTTTATTATAAAATTGATTTTTATAAATGTAATATTAAATGAAATAAAGGATGGATTGTGATCAATGTGGTATTTTGATTAAATGGTTGAAGGATGATATGGTCTTGCCTTTGATCAAATGCATGTGACTGAAACAAAGCATCACATTGTTTCTTCTAAATATATACGAATATTATGTCAATCCAAAAATAAACTGGGCATGGTGAGGGATGTCTGTAATCCTAGGGGCTCAGGAGGCAGAAGCAGGTGGATCAAAAGTTCAAAGCCAACCTCAGCAACTTAGCAAGGATCTAAGCAACTTAGTGAGACCCTGTCTCAAAATAAAAAGTAAAAAGGGTTAGGGATGTGGCTCAGCAGTGAAGTGCCCCGGGGTTCAATCCCTGCTACCCCAAACAAACAAACAATTCCAAAAAAAAGAGAAAACTAACAAAAGTACAAATATACTAGTAAAAATACTAATAAAAAATACAGATGATATTAAAACAATATTATCATGCTCAACACAATATATCTATGAACCATAGAGAAAACAGAAAGGAAATACTAAACAAAGTAGCCATAAATGTCTTGTTGGTTTTCAGCTGAGAAAAAGAGGCAGAGAAAGCAGAGAATGTATTGTTTGCTTTCTGCATAACATGATGAAGTAAAACCAAGCTTTTTGTTGAAGTGGGACTTCTCATTTAAAAAAAAGAAAAGAAAAGAAAAGAAAGAAAAGAAAAGAAAAGAAAAGAAAAGAAAAGAAAAGAAAAGAAAAGAAAAGAAAAGAATAAGATTTTGAAGTAAGTGCTACACACTGTTTCCTGAAACTACAGTTTATCTGAAGCTATGTGCTGACGGTAATACCCTAGTACCTTCTGAGGAAGCCAGGAGTCAAGTTTTCATTAGGCATATGTAGGATGGACATATCCAGACTGTCCCGATTGGTTGTAGGTCAGGAGGTTCTAGAAATGTGTATGCAACCTGATTCTGGATTGGGAAATCTGGATAAGTACCATTAACCCACTAAATATGGAAGGGAGACCACAAAGGAAAAGGAAAAAATTAAAGATTAAAACATTATGCTTAAGGTGATCATGCAAAGCAAAATTCCAAACATGAAGAAAACAAACATATTATATTTTAATGGAGCTAAAAAAAAAAGCATTACTTTAAGATCAATGAAATTTTTCCTGTTTATCCTTTTGTTGAAAATCAAGTCTGGCACATCTGGTTAGTACTCTTGAATTGCAAGTAGAGAAGCCAGATGGAACTAACTTCAGCATAACAGGACAGCAAATTATAGTGGAGCAAGGCAGTGTCATGACTGAAGCTCTTTTTTTTTCTTTTAATTTTGCTCATTGTACACAAATGAAGTACAACTATCATTTTTCTGGTTGTACCACAAATGACTGAAGCTCTCTTGAGGCAACCTGGACCATCAGTTCAAGTAACTCAACCTCAAAACACATAGAAGTTTTGTGTCAAAGAGACCTGAATTTGAATCCCAAATGCCAGTTACCTAGGCGTCCTTTGCAAAGTCACTTAGTCTTACTAAGTATCTTTTTTTTCCTAAATGGAGATACTACTATGTATCTCAAATAATGGTTGTATGGATAAGAGACAAATAGTATGTAATACAGCATCTGATATGACATTCAATAAATGGCATTTTTAAGTACTTGAAAAAAAAACACTACCTGAAAATGAATTTCTTTAAATGAAATGAAAATAATAGAAGCATCTAAAACACTGAAATAGTATATTTTTATTATATGTAAACACTCCAAAGACAAAAATGAGGAAATTATATTCAAAACTAAAAGAAATTAGCAAACCTCTGCTAGTAGTCATTAAAGAAAAAGGACAATTATGAAACAAATACAAAGAAATTTTGAGGATGAAAAGTAGAGTTACAGAAATTTCAAATTCAGGCTGAATATGATAAAAAATTATTAAAAACAAGCACATATACATTAAAAAAGAACAAGTGTATATAAAAAACTAAAACTCATACAAATGAAAAATATAGCCATTGAATATTAAAAACTCCTGACTTCATGTAGTTAAATAATCAATAATTAAAATATTATATTAAGATATAAGAAATTCCCTTAGATTATAGCACAAGTATTTTTAAAATTAAATAAAAATATAAAAATGCAACTAAGAGGTTGGTAGACTAAGAGATTCAAGGTCAAATAGATATTTTAAATAGGAAACTAGATTAGATACTAGAGAAAATAAAAATAGAAGTAATTGGTGACCCATTTCTAGAATTAAAGGCAAACACAAATCACCAGATTGAGAGTTAATTCCAAGGAATAAGAAAAACAGTAAAAATTAAATTTTAGAAAATAAAATACGCCAGACATACTGAATAAAATAATAAAAAAACTTTAAATATCACCTGTTTTAGTCAACTTTTTCATTGCTGTGATCAAAAGAACTGATAAGAATAATTAGAGAAGGGAAAGTTTATTTGGGGCTCATGGTTTCAGAGGTCTTAGTCCATAGATGGCCAATTCAATTCTTTGGGGCCTGAGATGAGGCAGAACAATGTGGTGGCAGAGGGTGATTGAGAAAAGTGGCTCAGAAACATAACCCCAGGAAGCAGGGAGGGAGGTCTCTGTTCAAGGACAAAGTGTATACCCCGAAGGCATGCCCCCAGGGACCCTTGTCCTCCAGCCACATCCTGCAGTCACCACCCAGTTAATCCCTGTCAGGAAATTAATGCACTGATTAGGTTAAGGCTCACTTGGTGTCTGAAAAACAAAATTTTTTTAAGGCATTGGGGATACGATATTTTGTAACAAAATTAGAGATAGAAACAGACAATAATACAGTAGGTAAAATATAGTGTAGGTTTGATTATAATGAATGCTACAAAAAAATACTGAAATAGAAAAGAGAAATAGAAAATAATATAGATGGGGGAGTAGAATCTAGATAGATTATCAGAAAAGACTTCATGGGATGGTGACTATAATTTATGACTTATAGAATGAAAGAACACCCTGAAACTATAGGCACCATCTCACAATTTATTTGACCTTCTGTCACAGCACTTTTAATA
This sequence comes from Glaucomys volans, assembly GCA_020662805.1. Taxonomy (NCBI): domain Eukaryota; kingdom Metazoa; phylum Chordata; class Mammalia; order Rodentia; family Sciuridae; genus Glaucomys; species Glaucomys volans. The sequence goes on from JAJEJO010004674.1 coordinate 192,219, forward strand.
GCATACTAATTCTTTTTCATTTTGACACTTTCCTTAGCTAGAATGTTTTTCTTCATAATTTTAATATTATATTATCATCTATGTAGTATCATATTTTTTCCATGTAATACTATTATTAGAATTTTAAAAAACACAGTCAATTATTTTCCATGTCTTTAAAATCTTACCAATGCTTTAAGACCCAGTTAAGAACATTTTCACCTCAAATTTTTCATGTGTTCCTTCTGGAAGGAATTTCTGGGGATTTGTATTATTGCTTTTAGGATTTTTCTGCTGTTTTCCACATCAATTTGGAATCTATATCTCCTAGTCATATGCAACATAATAAATTGATAATAATAATACTAAATAATAATAATGACAAAAATAATAATAATAATAATAACAACAGTAATAGTCAAGTCCCCTATTACTAGTAAAAATTAAAACATTGATAGAACAGAAGCAGCAGGTTGAGGGAGAAATTACTACAATCCCAGAGAATGGATGCATGTAGAGGGCCCTGGGAGGATGCTAAATGTATGTTAAATATAAGCAGTGCGTCTGAGAGACAGCAGGGGAAATAGGCACATGACTTCACTCATTTTCCTCACTTGTGCTTTTGATAGATTTCAGTGCAATCAGGAGCAGGAGGACAAGAGTTCTAAGAATACAGTCTACTGGAATCAGCTCCCCTGGGCACAAAGCAGGGTGGAAAAGCATGAGGAATAGGTTCAGAGAGGGAAAGAGACATAGAGCTCAAATGTCCATGTTAAACCATGAGAATAGTTACCATTCATGAACTCAATTAACACGCTTGAAGTGATGTTTGGATGTGCAGAGCAAAATATTGTGTAAAGCACAAAATATGATCAAGTGTCCCCCATCAACATTACAAATCATAGTGAGAAGTAAAATTCTCATTATACTACATTTCACATTAGTAATGAAAAATTTCTCTTTCTCAACAATTTTACTCTTCAGTCTGGTGATATGATATTACTCAGATTTTATTTTTAAAGTATAATGATTGAAAATGAAATCTGATTGTACATATCCAGATTCATCCATGCAATTTTCATTGCAGTGATATTAGCATTTTTCTTAGATTACACATGAATTAAAGGCAACCTACCTCGAGTTATAACGAGATCTATATTACAGATTGCTTCACATTATTCAAAATATGCCAAAATTGCCTATCATTTCTCCTTGCAATGGTTCTTCAGCCCTCAAAAAAATTTTGTAATTTAGAAATATTTTTATGCAATTCATGCTATATTTCAGAGATGAGATTTAGAGCAGATTTCTTGAACATGGAAAGACAAAATGCAAATGCTTTAGAAAAATAGTACATTTTAATATTTAATAATTAATAGTACATTATGCTAGTATATAATGATATCTACAATTTATTGATTACTTGTAAGTCAAAATAAAGCCTGGATATCATTATTTTCAATTTACAGGTGAAGAAACAGAGGTGTCACAAAATTAACCTGACCAGAGGGGCAAAGGTAGTAAGTTGCTAGAGAGGCACATTCGAGCAATGAATAAGTGTGCAGGGCCCAGCTGGAAGGGCTTTGTATCTTGATACTGACACTTGCTAGTTGTATGAGTCTGCACAAGTGACTTTTCTGTGCTTCTGTTTCTTCATCTATAATATGGGGCTAACAAGACTCTTCAAAATTTATTACATAGATTAAATTCCATGTAAAATTTGGGTATGACAGATTGCATTTTACAGAACTGATCAGACAATGTTTATCATCCTACTTGCTCATTCAGAACCTTGACATTCCCTAATCCAAAGGTAAAGTCTGTTTTCCCATTCCTTAAAATTTGGACTTTTATGACTTTCTCAACAAACAGAATTCAGCAAAAGTAATAGTATATGACTTCTCAAACTTGTATATAAATGACGATAAAGTTTCTGTGCTTTTTAACTTGAGATGTTCAACTTGGAACCAAACCACCACATAGTGAGGAAGCCCAGGTGAAATGGAGCAGCCATTGTTAAGTGTTCAAGACAATCTCCTGTCAAAATCAACTCCCAGACACATGATGAGGGGTGTCTTATGATTACTTTGGCCTCCAATTTTGATCTGTCTCAATTTTATATTGAAGACTTATAAGAAAAATAAATACTGTTGTTGTAAGAAAATATACTTTGGTATGGCTTATTAATATGATAATAAAGAAATGGAAGAGCTTCTGTGGAATTCAGAGTGTTTGAAAAACAGCGAGAAATATGTCAAAGTGGCTTTGAGACATGGTGGTGAGCGGAAATTGTACAAACCTTGGGAATGTGTTAACAAAAGTCTGCAGGGTCCATAAAAAAGTCCTTAGAATTTGCAGGATGGTCCTCAAGGAGTCTATCATGAAGGATTAAAGGACAATGTAGAATATTTTGTTGAATTCTGGAAAAAAGAACCTAATTTTTATATAGTACCAGAAAACTTACTCAGGCTCTTGCCTGAGGTGGTCTGGAAAATGTAAAATATATCAGTAAACTGATTTATTTAGTTCAGAAAATTTTCAGGCAGACTATGCACAGGGGCACCTGACTCTTCGGATAATAAAAATCAATTATCCAATTTTCAAGTGGAACTTAGAGGAACATGAAAGGCACCAGACTTGTGTTTGAAAGTAGAACTTTCTCATTCCTAGCCTCTCCAAATGCTCACATTAAGAAAGAGATTCAAAGGAAAACAAAACGAAACAAAACAAAAAAACCCTCAAAGGTAGTAAGTTAAGATTCTGTGATAAGACCTCAAAAGATCTAAAATGGTTCTTCAATCATTCTATGAGAATGAAACTTTTAACATATATTAAGAATGTGCCTTATCATTCTTCTCTGTTAAAAAATAAGAACTTTAGAATCTTAAGGGTATTATCTCTCAGTGACCTTATAAGTCCGAGAGAAAAAAGAGTTTTGCCAAGGAGATTTTCGTGTATGAATTTTTCCTGTGTGAATTCCAATACAATTCATAGGAGACTCACAAAATTTTGAGAGATTATATTGGCCAAATACCACCAAATCCAATTAAGAGAAATGGAGGAGGCATAAAAATGGAATTTTAAAAAATATTTTATTTTGAGACAGGGTCTCACTAAGTTGCTGAGACCGGCTTTGAACTTGTGATCCTCCTGCCTCCACTTCCTGAGCTGCTGGGATTACAGGCATGGTACAAAATGGAATTAAAAAAAAAAAAGGCTATTGGATCTCTGAACAAGTCTATGTGAAAATTGGATGGAAGAGACTGCTGAACAGTAAACAGACTGTTCTCATGGAAAAGAAAGGGTAATACAGAGTGGAACCAAAAGTGAGGAAAATTTATTCTCATGAAAGAGCACTGAGTCCTGGTGTGGGAAGTAAAACTTGTGCCAAAAAGTTCCACTTCATGGTTGCAATGGTCCTCCTGATTTCCCCTTTTTGAAAGGCTCTTTGACTGTTGTATGCTGGATGGGGCATGGAAGGTAGATAACCAGTCTCAGGTTCTCAGACTTTCGAATGAAGACAAGAGGAACTCCACCAAAGCATTATCCTCCATGAATGAAACTTATGATATGAACAGATCCTGGATCTGGAGTTGGTGCTGGTGTGTGATGGGTGAAGGCTTTGAGAGGGATTGAGAGAGGTGGTAAGTATATATTGTAGGTCCAAGGCATGTGCCATAGGAATGTGGCAGGCTCTATTTTCCAAAGGAAGATATGGCAGTATTTCTAGTCCATGTGGTCTTCCAGAACCCTATAACTCCTTCTCTAAAAATGGAATTCTATTTCCCTTTAACTTGAAATTGAACAGCTGTTTTGAATGCCTAACAAATACTACCTGATTTCCGAAGCTAGGTCAATAAAAACTGATATAGTTTCTGCCTGAATCCCTTATATGGGATACCTGCGCTTCCCAGTGGCCCCAGGTGATAGCCAGCACCAAGCTCCAGGTATATATGAGTGAACAAACTTTCAGAAGATTCTAGCCTCCTACCTTTGAGCTGGATCAGATGACCCTTGACCAGTGACCAACTGTTCCTGCTGAACACTGCTCAAATTACAGTTTGGTAAGCAAAATAAATGTTGCTTTAAGCCATTAAGATTTGAGTTTGTTTATTAGATAATAATAGAAAACCAGAACAATTTGCATGTCGTCAAAACTCAATCAATGTTAGAGGTTATTGTTTTCCTGATGATGATGATACTGGGGATTGTACCAGCTGGAGATTGGATTACCAATGAGGTATAATTACAGTATTTTATTTTGAGTCAGTGTCTGGCTAAGTAATATGGGCTGGCCTTGAATTTGCTCCCTTCCTGCCTCAGCCTCCTGAGTAGCTGAGAGGGATTATTTCATGCTAGGATGGACGTTATTATTAAGAGAGAAGCAGTGTTCTATTTCAGTACTATCTGACTCCGAAATGTTTATCTTTAATCCCTATGCTATAACAATATCACGTAAACTATTATTGTCATCAAACATCAAGTTCCAGTATGCTCAGTTATTAAACAATAATAACTGATTATAATTTGTCCATATGCTAGTATTTCCTTGGGGGAGTGAGGGTGGCAGATTCAACCTGTAAATTATATCAGGTAAAACAAAATGCAGCAACACACATATTCAAATAATGTGATCAAAAAAATAAAATGGAGAGGGACACAATATGTGTAAAGGTTAATTTGAATTGTCAACCTGATTGGATTAAGAGATGCCAAGAGACCTCTGTGTGTCCATGAGAGCGTGTCTAGGAATGATTGGAATGTGAGATAGTGAACTGAAGTGGAGACCCTCCCTAAGCCTGGGCAGCAAGGCCCAATAGGATGGAATAAAAGCTGGGAGAACAAGGAAGCAGATGCAGAAGCAAGCTCAACTCTTCTTGAATGGATTCTTGATGACTGCTTTGATCATCTGAGGATATCAGACTCTTGCTTCTTCCCTCTTCCAAAGAGGATTCTGCCAGTGATTCTCCAGGTTTCCAGAAGCCTTGGTCTCAGACTAGGGTAGCACTGTTGATCTTTCTTGTTCTGGGACTTCTGTGTCTTGGACTGCACAGCTGCTGGTTCTCCCAGCTCCTCCGCCTGCAGACAGCCATTTTGGACTATCCGGCTTCTGGTTGTGTAAGCCAATGTAATAAATCACCTTTTATAATCATGCTTCCTGTTGATTCTGTTCCTCTAGAGAACTCTGACTGACAAAATATGCAACTGATAGTAAGAAGAGAGTAAATAGACTTCAGAATCCATAAAGGCAGGGACTTTTACCTTCATTCATCAATTCGGTGTTCTGAAAATCTAGCATAATTCTACGCATAAGTACTTAATAAACATGTAATAAATGCATAGATTGCAGGGCAAAACAAGTGAGCAACACTCTCAACCCCTGAATTCCAGTAAGTTTTGCTAAGAGGGAGTTTGAAATTTTGTTCATTTGAGCCTCTCATTTTGTGAAGAACCTTGACATGCAAAGAAATAAAGGAAGCCATCCAAGTTTGAGTCTTTATTGCATTTGATCAGGTCTATGTTTAGAGAAAATGTCTCAACTTTCTGCTCATTTGTCAGTATTTACCTTTAAGTTTCCTTCCAACTTCAACAGTCTATGATTCTCAGTCCTATTACCTGTCATGTGTTTTCTTTATGCCTTCTTCATCAAATTAATGTAAGAGAAAATTGTTGCTACTTGCTTTCTCAACAAAATCATTTGATAAGTTTTGAAGTTTCAAATGTATTGTGCTAGTGCTGCAATTACTTGGGGTACATTTTAGCAATCAGCATAAGACCCCTTCTGTGACATAGCTTTTACCATTTTCCCCTGCTTTTATAATTCTCTTGATTCTAGTCTCTCTTTCCCATTTTACAATTGTTTGCACATTCTATAGACCTGTGATGCCTAAATGCTCCTGGGAACCCACATTTCTGATTACTTTCTTGCTGCATGAAAGAAAGCCCCTGTGCTTTCTTGTGAAACATTGAATTGATTTTTCATTCTGCTTGGTATGAATAAAGCACAGTCACTCCCTTCTGGTCGTTAGTGATATTTGTCCACTCTCTGCTAGATTCTCTCTGTGGTTTCTCTCATCTTCAGACACAATCTCCTTTCTGTGTAATTTATAGAATTGTTGGGGATTAGTTGAGGATTGTAATATTTTAAAATATTTTTCTCTTAAGACTGGAGTTGAGGTACATTTCACATTTGCAAAATTTTAGTAACTTATTTCAAAAAATAAAGATGCTGTTTTAAGCTTTTCAAGATTTTACCAATGTATGAATATAAATGAAATTTTATATGAATGTTGTATTTCTTTAGAGCTTGTCATAATGAATTAAAAGGCAGCTGTTCCCAAGCATGTGCTCAGGAAACTAAATACCTATTTGTTTTTCCTCCTCACTTTTCCCATTTCCAGATCAATATCTTTATTCCCCTTGCTCACTCTGAGTAATGATAGACTCTCCTGTTCCCTAATGAATGCTAGACAAGTTTACTGCTTTGAGGTAAATTTCTTATCAGTACCTGATCACTTTTCCCATTACCTTATATTTTAAGCTTTCATTCTTTCTTCTTCAGCATCTTCTTTGTGTGTATGTGCACGTATCTTTTCTTCTCTGACACAAGGGGAAGCTCAAAACAGTGACAGAGACAGAATTTCCAATAAGTGGGTTGATTCCTCAGAAGGAATTCACTTCTGATGGCTTGAATTATGGCAGAGACTTTGAATTAGAGATACACTGAAACAACATTACCTTTTAACACATCCAACTATTAATATACAAAATAAATATCAAAAGTAATAACGTAGGCGTGGAACACATGGTGCCATCAAGTGAAGTTTCTTTCTCTCACATGACTTCATTCTTTCAGGGAAACAAGTAGATATAACGGGCTTGGCAAGGGTTGTGATGGAGAAAAGCAATAAAACTGCCTAACAATAACTAGCCGTGGTGAACTTGGAAATATCTAGAATGAAGGACCTTCATTGCTTCAAACATGAAAGGGTAGAAATTAAACCAAAATCGGGATGAGAATTAAGGGATATTGCAAGTAGAGAAATGATGAAAGATAAAAGTAAACAAGAGCAAATTCAGTGTTATTAACATCTGGGTTCATGAGGGCTTACCAACTAAAATTCCATCCAGAAAGTGAATTTGGAGATGAAACCAGTTCTTCAGCATAGATATAAAACTTGACAATCTTGACATACAAAAACACTATACATGAGAAGATCATTTTAGGAGACAGAGTAAAGTGACTCGACAAGAAAGCCCAGGGTGGAAACCAGGGTAACCAAAAAGTGTTTTTACAAAGATCCATTTATATGGCACAGGGGCCTCACTGGAGGGAGAGTAAATGCAGAGTGAACTGTGGACAATGGCAGTCTGTTGAGAGACTTAGTCCTTAAGGTCAATCTGAGGGGAATACATACATTAAAGTAGATGAAGGAAGAAATATGACCAATATAACACACAATCACACCTTCTAGAAAGTATGTGAATTCTCAGGAGATATTTTTTAAAAGATAGTTAAGGTTTAAGGAAATGGTAAGAAACTTAGTGACAAAGGAAAGGGAAAATCTCAACAGCCAAAAGGAAGCAATAAAAAAGTCTATTACATATAGAATTTACTCATTGTCAGGAATATTCTAGGAATTTATGATCCTCTTTAATTGTTTTTCCCCTCCCTTCTTCCACTTTTTCCCTGTCTTTTGTGCTTTCTTTCTCCTTTTCTCTTTTCCTCTTTCTTTTTATTTTGATGATTGGAATTGTAAGAAGTTAGAAAACATTTCTCTCCTCTCAAACTTCACAGAAAACAAGTTTTAGTATCACAGAATGGATTAGAAAGAGAATGTGGTCATAGTATTTCTTTTTAAATTTCTTTTTATTGCCTCCAGGAACACTGGGTATTGAAATGACCTAGCCAAAGTATCTTTTGTCTTTTGGAAAGAAAGAACCAAATGAAAGATATATTGGAACAGGTTATCTTCCAAAGAAAAAGGACTGCACTGATAATTATATGCCAAATAAAATTTATATGAATATTTGAATCATTTTAAAAGACATTTGTTTCTATATGTTCTGAATGAAAAGAAATGTAAATCATATCTTGAGGTAGAGTTTATACAGTTAGATAATTATTTTTCTGCACATATTTTTGGAACATGTATTTAACAATTGAACTACTCCAAATTCCAAGGAATAAGTTATTTTGAATTATATTTTAGGCAGTTTTAGTAATATGTACTAAGTATTTCTCATTGCTTAAAAACTATATACTTTAAATTTCCCCTTCTCTGTGTCAGATTAATCATTGGTCACTTTCCATGTGCTTAGACTAGGTACCAGTTGCCTTTCAAAGCACTTTTCTTGTGCTTTGGTGAGAGGTTCTTTCACTACTCTCAGGTTCTCTCCTAGTACCTTCACTACAGTTTCAGCCCAGCATATGCTGGAAGACAGCTGTAATTCAATTTAGCAATTACGCAGAAACCATCTTTTTCAGTTGATCACTTCATAACTTCCTGAGGATATCCAGGACACCCACTTCCTTTTTTGTACATTTGTATATCTATGTTTCATCCACATTCCATCTGTTTCACTCTCTTCTCTCCATCTCTACCTGTTGAAAAAATGTTTTCCTTCAAATTAAGCTTCAAATGCATCATCTTTTAAGTTTTTTTCTCATATTCCATACTAGGATGGATCTAGTCCATCTTTTCTTGTTGTTGTTTCCTACAATACTTTGCATGTTTTTTCCTATAGTAATTTGGTGTTTTCCTGTAACTGCAGCATCTTTTCCATAACCTCATTATCTGTTGCTTGATAACGAGAAACATGAAATTTTTCTATTTTGTCATTCCTTCTCTTTGTGTCACCTGTGCAGGAATTCAGTAAATACTTTTTGATCTGACCTGAATTCACTCAATAAACTTTTATTCCTTGTTTGCGATATGGTTTCTGTACTGCCATTTCTTCTTTTAAGGTTTTTTTTTTTTTTTTTTTTTTTTTGCTTAGTTTTTCCTTTCATAAGAAATTTCAAGCTTTTATTTTTGACATGACAACTGAAGGAAAAGAATAGTTTTTACAAATACTTTTCATTAGCAAATGATTGCAAAGTGCTTTTCAAGTATAAAGTGCTATATTACATGTTGTGAAATAATACTCAAAATAATTGAAGTGGGGCACAATTACCTAGTGCAATGAAAAACAAAATATTAGATTTTAAGATACCATCTCCTTCATTCTGCACAACACTCTCCTTTAAATATAACATGCATATTTAATCATTTTAGAGATTTGAAATAACAATTCCTATGTTCATTCATTTTATAAATATATGATAGCTCATTAAATTAGAATTTCTCCAGTCTGGGCTCTCACTTTTAAAAATACACAGTCTTACAATGAACTTCATTTTTTAATCCTTAAAATGCTTTAATTTTGCCTGGAATAAAGTATACCAGTCAAATTAATTAGTTTTGTGATTAAGTGAATAGATTTAAAATTATATGAATTTTGCAGTTATAAATTCTATTTTGTTTCAAATATTTCAATCAAGTGTTTACTTCATTAAATCTAAGGTCATTGTAAAAAATAAGCAAATAATATTCTAATTTAGAGTTTCTCAAATTATGTAGAAAAGGACAAATTGAAGCATGTTGTAGGGACCACAGTATCAAAGTGTTGAAGCAGTATATCAAATATGTAATCAGAGTTGTAAAACATGAGTATTTTTAATTAAAAATTTACTGAATGAATAGTATAATATTTGAATTGTCCAATGAACATTATTTCAACTCTTTCAGAACTATTTCATTTACTTTAAAAATGACAAGAGCAATAAATATCACGTGAAATTTATTGAAAATATTTTCTTTTTTTTTCTTGCTGTGCTGGAAAGGAAGCAAACCTAACTCTTAAATGATGTCACATTATCAAATCTGATAATGTTCCAAACTTGATTTTTAAAATCTTTTCATTAGAAGATTTATCCAGATCAATACCTGATCTGAGCAAAATTATTTTTATGTCATCAACAATCACTACTTGAACATTTCTAAATTTCATAATATCATTTCTTTTTCTTTTTCCTGCTTGTTTCTTTAATTTGCTCCACAAACATAGTTTAATATTTTGAGACTAACTATATCTCTCTATAATGCCTGTTCAATATTTCATTATTTTTTTTATTTTTACAGACTTCATTTTGATTCATTGTACACATATGGGGTACAAATTTTCATACTTGTCTCTGTGTTTGCATCTTTGGATTTTTTGCACAACTCTCATTGTTGACCCATATTATGCTTGTGTCAACTCAAACACTTAATGTTACCTACACCCCTAGAGGATCATGCCAGGGTCTAAATACATGCCATGGAATCTGAACCTAAATGGAATTTGACTCTCCACTTAGTCTTCTCTTTAACTCTCACCAGGTAACTGCATCTGATTTTTCCCATTACTGAAAGGATTTGCCTGCTTTTAGAAGGCTTTTATGCCTGCCTTTATACAGAGCACTATCCTACTGCTTCTAAAATATGGTTAATTTTCAAAATATTCTACTTTTCAAGTAATTCTCAGGAAAACATTCATCTTGTGACATTTGAGTTTTATTATATGAATTAGTAAATCAAAATGAAAATATTAGTTTACTATTATTGTATTTACTTTATATTATTTCTCTAAAATTTCATTCTTCATGATTTGTAGAACCAAATGTATATTTCCTCAAAACTGTCTTACAAAAATGTTCCATTCTACAATGCTTAATTATTGAGAGAATGCTAGTTAAATTATGCTCTAAAATTTGATACACAAATAACCTTTTTTTTTGCATTTGATAAGAAAATGTTTTCCCTAACCATAAGCCACAGGTATGTAGATATTTCAATACATATAATCTACAATTGACAGTTAAATAATTATTGATTGGAAGATACTGATAAGAGAATGATGAATTGGCAGAAAAAAGTTCATTTTGTTATTTTGGATAACTGTCCTCTAACCATATAGAGGGTTAGCTCATAATTTTTGTGGCAAGTAAACCATTAAGTATCGATTCATATGCAAGCTTTAAAACACAGATTTCTATACTTGTGTAATTTCTGATTTTAGGATAAATCTGTATTTTAGTTTTACTAAAACTGGAGTTTTAAAATATTTTCTTGGCAGATGGAAATTTAATCCAAGTTTTGACTGCATACAAGTTTTCTAGTAACAACCCTGTAGAATTGAAATCAGAAGTGAGCAATTTCGAATACCTTTGTGAATAATTTGTTAGCCACTAGTTCAAAGCTTTCACATCTCTAATGTAAATTTAAAATGAATTTTGGTAAACACATTGAGGTTATGTGAACATTAATGCATTTTTAAACAGATAATCCTACCTTCCTGAATACAACATCAGTGCTTGGAAGCAGAATGAGAAATCAGTTTTGGAACTTATATTGCAATAGTTCAAATTATATCACAAACAGCCACATTTAAAGACATAGAAAACAGACTAAATGTTATGATTCTCTTGGAAATTGTACATTATCTAATAATTTCTAAATTTAATACTCATTTATTTGGATATCCATGTGGATCAGTTTCAAAGTTGGTTTGATTGCTATTCAACTGATAACCCAACCCACAACCTTCATGTAGAAAATTAAATTTAAAAATGGTTTATTCCATCAGTTATATTCCAACACTGGCTTTTTTACCATTCTCTGTTGTCTGAGAAAAATTTCATCAGATGGAATTAAATGACAGGAAGACATTTATTCAAGAATATCACAATAGGGGAGATGAATTGAATTCAATTCCCCTAAAACAAAGAAAATTAAAATGAACTTGTGGAAAATCACAGATGGAGGAGGGATATAAATATGATTAGGTTAACTGTATTTGCTAACTGTAGTTATCAAGATAGTTTGACTCCCAATTGAGTCCAAAGAGACTGGGAGGTAGGAGTCCATCTCCTCCAATGGATCCACTTCAAATGATATCTTGAGAAGGACCTTGCTGTGTCCTAAGACTCAAAAGAGACTGGGAGAAGATTTACATCTCAAACCAGGCAGATGAAGACTATAGGTTTTTTAAAGTAGATGCTCTAAGAAAAGGAAGGTCAGGGGCCAAATCAAGGCGAAGCTTGTGTAAAGTTTAGCTTAGATGAGAAGAACCTTAGACCATTTTTGCCACATTAAAAAAAAATGAAGAAAAAGAAATCCTAACAATCCACTGAGTTAGAAACCCTCAGTTGGATTGCTACAGCACAAATATGTCTTTTGTCTCCACATGTGAAACATGACAAACTTTTTTCATATAGGATGAACTAAAAGAGATCATCTGACAAAAGATCTTCAACATTTTTTCTAATCGAGACTAAATTTTTGGTTATTACTCTTTCATAGCAAATAAAAGAAAGATTAATTTTATAAAAATATCTCCAGAAAATCATATGTATTTTATGTAGCTTATAATTTATGTAACAGTATTCCTTTTGAGACTGCTATAAAATCCTTGAAATAGATAAGATTCTTCTTATTGTTCTATGCTCTACTGCTCTTAAGATCTATCTTAGCTCCTCAGATACTAAACTCCCAACTTCTAGCAATTTTTATTTTAGTGATACTTAAACATTAACAAGGATCAAATTCTGGAAAAGATTTCTAGTATATGTTTTTATATTTGCTTAAGCTATAACTTTCGATCTTACTGTATATTATTTTTCTGATCTCATTTCTTACCTATAATAGTTTGTCATTTCATTTTAGTGAATTGTGTTGGCAAAACCAGACCTGATAGTGAAATGAAATTACAAAAACGTTATGGTAAGATACCAATGCCTGGGAAAGGGGTCAGTTCCACTCCCCTCTCTCTGCCTTTCACCAGGAAGCCTAATTAACCACGAGTCCCTATCTTTTGGATTGTCAATAACTGCCCCAAGAGTTTGACTACTCTCTGGTGAAATGTAATAGGTGTCTGTGTAGAGAGCGGTTTCCTCCTATCTGTTCTGTGAGCATGCTTTAAGTTAGAGACTTTGCACAAGGCCTTCAGTTGCAGAGATTAGGAATTTTTTTTTTAAGAGGAAAAAGCACCAGTGATAGGATGGGTCTAAGATGATGTCAAATAACCCATAAATATTGTGAGAAACTGTGGATCAGGGCTCAAAATTTGGAGTGTTTGTTTTTTTCTGGGCCCACCAGCATAAAATAAATTTTGGAGTTCTCCTCCTCTCCAAATGCTGTTTGCTGCTTCTCAACCAGTCTGTTTCCTGCAACAGAATAATAGTAGTCAAAACTTAATTTTAGTGATTAATACTGATATCATCTCCATGAATAGGATTAACCACATTTTACAGATGAGAATATTGGGGCAGAGTGTTAACTAACTTACTCAAGGTCACGCACTCTTCCATTCTTCATGAGATACTGAGCTGTATATCACCTATGCTGTCTCATCACCTGAAAAGACACAGAGGTACCTCTGAAAAGGTGTCACTGCTCTCCCATGAAGAATTTCACTGTTGACCAGGAACTTTTTATAACCAGAGTTCCTTTGGAAATGCATATATGTTCTGTATTATACAATTTATTATTCCTGTTTTATTGAAGATCCAGCTCCTGTTTTGTAGACCATGCATCCATGATTTTATTCAATTTTTTTCTGTTTCTATGGAATTTTGTGTTTTTTTCTGTTTCTTTACCTTCCTTCTCAATTTGTCTACTAGAAGCTAATCTCCAAACAATTTATTCAAGGATTTGTTAATGATTCAGGTCTAAAGTTTCACTAGTTGTGCTGAACCATTTCCTTTCTCTATTTTTATTATGTTACAATTTGAGTAGCATCAGCTGTTAGCCTGTAACCTACATGTGTGCCACCTGACAGGTCTTCCTGCAGCTCCAAAGAAGCCCTAGTTCAATCACAGAACCAATGCTGTTTTTTTATGAGCCCCAACCCATAGTGAAGGCAAAATATCTGGTGTATAGGAAAAATAATTTTTGATGTTGTTTTATAGGAATATATGGGAGATTCCTCCCTCTCACTCTTTCATTGCTTGGATTATCCCTTTTATAATCCTGTCTCAATCTCTTGCTCCTTTTCATCCAGAAGTATTCTCTTGTCACCTGCTCTCTTTCTTCACTCATCTCACATCCCCAAAAGCTCAGCTTCTGCTGAGACACAGTTATGTATCTCATACTTATCCTTATCCTCATACGTTGGAATAATTCATGTTCCATTGATGTTAGTTACAAGTCTGTTTTCCCCAGCATTGGAGGCTTCTTTCTATTGCCGGCACTTAGCCCAGTGCAGACCACCGCAAAAATTAATTCAATGCTTGCCGAATGAATGACTATACTGAGTAATCTATCAGGAAAAGTTACAAATAGACCAACTATTGAGAGCCAAAGCGGGGATTCAGTAAAACAACTGAAAAATTACGTAAAGGACAGAGTTTAATTTTAGTCATTAACTGAAATTTCATTCAACAAATAGATATTGTCCATTAACTATGTGTCAGGCTCTAAACTAGTCACTATATATACACCAATGAGTGAAACATAGCCTTTGGCTTCAAGACACATTATGCCAGCTGAGGGCAAAGACAAGTAAACATGCAATCTTAAATAAGTGTATTGATATGGTAGAAAACATCCAGGATAAGTCTCATGGAATCCTGGACACGAATCAAGTATAAGCATACTAATAGCTCAGATATGACTTGTGATCAGCAGTTAAAAGTACTGCAAATCATGACATAGGAGTGTTCCAGAGGGAAAAAAACAAACAACAACAACAACAAAAAAGTGCATACACAAAAGTCTATATATAGGACATAATGATACATTCAAGGAAATTGTAAATAGCTCAGTATAATTAAAAATTACAATATAGTTAAAAATTACAAAAATTACAAAAATTACAAAATATGTAGAGGAATACAACAGGAATCAGACCATTAAGAAATCTGTGGCATGTAAGAACATTTTTTGTTTGCTGTATTTTTTCCTATTTGTGTAATAGGGAACCACAGGTGTTTTAAGTGAAGGACTGACACAATTATGCTATTATTTTAGGAAAGTAGGAAAGTCATTGTCACTGCAATGCAAATATATCCAAATCAAGAAGCAGAGAAGAAAAATATTGTAGTAATGTGTATTAGAAGTTATGGGAGAGTAAAGGTGAAAATAAAGTTTCGAAATGTTCCTAATTATCTGGTATTTTGGAAAGGGAGGAGTCAAAGATGACTCCCATATTTCTGACTTGACAACCATATCAACAAGAATTTCACACTAAGAATGCAGGAGAATATTACAGTTGAAGATGGATATGGGAAGTGATGTGTTCAGTTTCATAAATTCTGAGTTTGAAACACCTGTGTGATGTCCTGAAATAGGTGAGGACATTTGGACTCAAGAGTAAATTGTTTTATGGCTGAATAATATTCCATTGTATATATATACCACAGTTTCTTTATCCATTCATCTATTGAAGGGTATCTACATTGGTTCCACACTCTCGCTATAGTGAATTGGGCCACTATAAACATTGATGTGGCTGCATCACTGTAGTATGCTGATTTTAAGTCCTTTGGGTATAGGCCAAGGAGTGGGATAGCTGGGTCAAATGATGGATCCATTCCAAGTTTTCTAAGGAATCTCCACACTGCTTTCCAGAGTGGCTGCACTAATTTGCAACCCCACCAGCAAGGTATGAGAGTACCTTTTTCCCCACATCCTCTCCAACACCTATTGTCATTTGTATTCTTGATAATAGACATTCTAACTGGAGTGAGATGATATCTTACGGTAGTTTTGATTTGCATTTAGTATCATGTTAAGTGAGATTAGCCAATCCCAAAAAACCAAAGGCCCAATGACTTCTCTTATAAGTGGTTCATGACACATAGCAGGGGTGGGGGGAAGTATGGGAAGAATAGAGAAGGGATGGATTGTATAGAGGAAACTGAGGGGTGGGGAGGGGTGGGGAAGGAAAGATAATAGAATGAGACAAACATCTTTAGCCTATGTATATGCATCAATGAGCAAATTGTATAATTCTACTTTGTGTACAACCAGAAAATGATAGTTGTACTCCATTTGTGTGCAATGAACTAAAATAACAAAAATAAATAAATAAATAAATAAATAAATAAAGTACTAAACAAGTAAAATAAAAGAGTGAATTGAACTCATGGAGCATTTTGTCATGAAAATATGTACTTAAAAGCTCCAGTAATATAGATAACATGTGGCTTTAACAAGGTGTTACAGTAGAACCTGTGTAACATCAATATTTAAGGGGTAAATGATGAAAGAGAGGGAGAAAGGTGAGAGAAAAACCAATCAGAGACCAATGGTTCTTAACTGGGGGTAGGGAGTAATATTGTACCCCATGGGATACTTGTCAATGTCTGGAATAATGTTTTATTGTAATGACTGAAGCAAAAGATGCAGATGAAGTGTGCTACTGGGTAGAGGCCAGAGATGGGCCAAGGATGCTGCTGAACACCCTGTGGTGCATAGGATAATACTCCACAGCAAAGAATTTTCCAGTTCAGTATGGCAACAGTACTGAAACTCAGAAACTTAGACTAGAAAATTTTAAAAATTAAATTAAATTTAAAATAGGAATATGAAGTATCCAAAAACGAAGACAAGACACCATTTGCAAGAAGAAACAGAGAAGGGATATAGGAAGAATTTATGTGGTCAAAGGTACATTGGACAATGGCTTGGTTGGAGTATCAGATGGCAGGAGACTGAGATGGGAGGGGATTATCATAAAGTGAAAAAAAGGCTTTCCCAGAAGATTGACAATGAAAGAATAAGGGATAGTAGAAAGAAAAAAGTCTAGGAACAAACCAAAGGAACTTTTAAAAGCAGGGTTTTAAAAAAATCTGGAAACTTCTGAAAGCTTGAAGTATTAATGGACATGTTATGAGATAGGAAAAACAGAAGGAACAAAATGGATATTAATGGAAAAGGGAAGTTGAAGTCATGAGAAAAGAGAAATGAATAGAAAATAGATAATGAACCTAGCAGTGAATGAAAAGGGATCAAACCTACAAGACCAGAGAAACACAATTTCTATTGAGAGAAAGAAGGAAGAAAAGGTGATTATGAATTCAGCCACTGTAGAACATTGAGACAGTTAACCAAGGCAGACCTTGTCTTTGTGAGCTTGGAGTTGTAGTCATTTGCTAAAAGTTGGCGGGGGGTAGAGGGGTAGCGGGGAGTGTGAGTGATAAAATAGATTTGATTATAAGATTGTGGGTTTACTCTGTCCTTCCCGTATGGTGAAGGAGGGCTCTGCCCAGGAAAACAGAAGCCTGCATAATAACTACAGTAATGTGGTTGTCAAAGAAAAACGAAATTCTGGGGTTAGAGGCTGTTACACATCCTTATCTTACAACTTTGACTCATGTTATCTGTGCACAATCTCTCCTATCTTTATACATCCTCCTATCCCCTGCTGGTCTCATGCATTATTATTTTTTTTCCTGATTGCTAATCGTTTTACCTGGCACTAGTGAATATCAGTATGCAAAGGGAAATGCTAGAACAGTGCAATAAACTACTTCCATGGATATTTGATGAATAAATCAGAGTTTAGTGCTGAATCTCTAAAGCAGTTGAATGTTAGCCATCCTCATAGATTTTCATTAATATTTCTGCCGAATTTCAGTATGAAGTAATCATCTCAATTCACACAGACAATCCGCATTTTGAATGAGCCTAAAGAGTTGAAGCTTGAGTTTAACATGCGTTCTCCTTATCTGGAAATACTGTTAGAAATGTTATTTGGATTATAAGCAGAGCTTTCATTTGTGAAGCCCATGGCAGTCCCTGTCATAAATATGCACATATCTTTGCCTCAACAAAGCTCTTCTAAACACATTTCCTGGTACTTTTCATATGCACTGGATTTGATTTGTTTTAGGGCATAATATAAATTCTCTGCTGTGATACACGATAAAGGCAACACTTTTTAAGAAATCCGTGTTTGTTATGAGGCTATATGCATCACCAAGCCTCATGATTTATTAACTGCCTAAATAATCCCTTATCATTACTGTTTGCTTTTACACATAACCACTCGTCGGGTACTCAGCATTGTATCAACCGTTCGTTGCAATGTCTCTGTGTTCATGCATTTGCCCTCAGTTACTTTTGTGAATTCTTCTGGAAGATAATGATAGCATTTCACATTCCATACCACTAGCCACACTACACGCCACAGAATACAAATGTGTATAAGGTGGTGGTTTCATTATCTTAGGGTCAGTAGAATTTCAAGAGCTTTAAAATTACCTCTATCAATGATGCAAGTGTCAGCTTAGTTTTAATAAATCTTTAGGAACAGCTCAAGTTACTTCTAGGACATCTTCCTATTTCCAGAAATACATCACTCAGCTGCCAAATCTACTATCAGAGTCTCGCTAAAGAATTTCCACTATTAAATGAATTGCTACACTACTGGTATATCAGTTGCTTTTTGATAACTTAAAAATAAGATTGACCTAAAGAATCCTCAGAATCAGTCCACATTTATGCTACTTACACCAAAAGAGATAAAGAGAATACAGTACAAGCAAAACAGAAGAAAGAATATACGAATGCATTTCTCATAAACAACAAATAAGACAGTAGAATTCAGTACCTATTAGAATTCCATTACTAAATGTGGGCACAAAAAAAAGTCCAGGCATTTGGCAAGGTGACTTTTTTAGAATAAATTAGAGTTGACAGTAGTGGACCCAGCCAACCAATAACTACAATATAAAATTTCTCATAATATGGAGCCAAATTCAGATGTTTCTCTTTTAATTTCCAATAAACTTGACCATATGTTCCCTTGCAGAAAAGCTAAATTGAGGGGGATAGCTTTTGCTTTTCTTTTCTTTTTTTTTTTGTATTACCATTATTTAAAGCCGATGATTTTTTTTTTAGAATGAACTATGCACCATTCTCAAAAGATAATGTGATATTTAAAAGACAAAATAGCATCTTTGTGTACTAGAAAGTAAATAGCTTTTGAAAAAGTCATAAGCACCACAGGATATCCATCTCATCCCATAAATACCTATCATGTGACCTATTCCAATTGCACAGCACTTTATATAGACTTTGTCCTGATATTCCTATTCCAAAAAAAGAGGCTCAGCATGGGAGTCTATAAATTATTTTTAAAGGAAAGGTGAAATGAGTCAAATTCGCTTAATCTTGATAATTTTTTAACAGAAACAATATATATACCATGATACTAATTTTGTACAAAAATTAAAATATTTTAGCTTTTAATAATTAAGTGGTATTGTTTCTTATACCTTAGGATTTAAAATAGCTAAGCTGAGACAAAAGACTATTGATGAGGTTAGAAACAAAATCTTAAAAATAAATCAATGTAAAATATTAGTGATAAAGCTGCAGTTGGCCCAGGTATGTACTAATAATGAGTTTTATAATCCTGAAACTCACATTTAAACCATCCTTATCTACTCAGGAATAGGTGGTAGTGGACAGCAACATGACTTTATATGTTGTCAGTGCCACTCTTATGGAATTTCTGCATGGAACTACACACCAGAAAACACAATCCTGGTAGGGATCACAAAGTTGAAGCAAAAGAGAGTTTGAGCTGCAAGTCTCCAGGCCTCTGACTCTAATGGCCAAAGCAGAGAAGAACAAATGGATGAAGAGAGCTTGAAAAATAAGCATGACACTAACATATGTCCCTCTGGAGAGGAAAAAACATCATGAGTGAGAAATAAGTGACACCCAACACATAGGTGGATTTTAATTGGTATATGTGAACCATTTTAATTTATTTTGACTTCTGATCTGTTTAATATATTTTTGTCATTTGTTGTTCTGCTTTCTTTTTGTACTTTGAATTACCCTCTTTTGGTTAGGTTCGTCAAAGTTTTTTGAAACGATAAATTTGTATCTGTTCTTTTAGTGTAACATCTTCATATTTTAATGCAAATATTTAAATTTATATTTTCTCTTCTAGTCGAATTTGAAGATTATCACTAGCCTCCTCTCAAACAAAGCATTTTGACATACTTCTCACTAAATGCATCATAAAAAGTCCTTGTTACTATTTCAGTTTATTTTCATCTGACTTTTTAAACATAATCCCCAAATTATGTGAATGTCTTTCCCATTGTTACTTTTATTAACTATATCCCACAATTGCCATTAATATAATGCAGTTGTTTACCCTAAAGGCTGACATAGATTTACCATAATCTCCCACTGATTTCCTTTTTTGCTCTCTTTTTTCTACTTCCCATTACTTTTGGATTCTATTTCTGTTGAAGGGCATATGGTATTATTTTTTTATTGAGGTCTGAAGACTTTAAAATTTATGAATAATTATAATTCCCAATATAGTCTTTTTTCTTTATGATTCAGTTACATATAATTAAAAAAGGAATATTCCTTCTTAGTTTTCAAGGAACTTTTTCATTTTCTTCTGTCAACTCTAATTGCTAAGGTCACGTTTCTAGAAACTCATTCTTTGCAGATATTCATACTTTGCCATGTTAACTTTTAGAATTTTACTTTTATTTTTGTATATACTTTCATGATTTAGCCAGGTATGAATTTACAAATGTCATTCTTCATAGAATTGAGGTGGAAATATTCAACTTGACCAATAATGCATTGTTTTATTTCTTGTATTTTCTCATCCATTAGCACTTTTAATATTCTCTTATCCAATCTCTTTCTGTAATCATTCTAACACAAATACTAATGGAGTGCTAGAAATTCACTTTCTCTTAAATGAACAGCTCTTAAATGCCCTTTCCAGATTTATTTGTTTTTAAATGCAACTATGTTATTTTTTATTATTTTTCTTTTCTTCCTTTTCATAATGGTTCATGTCATTTCTGAAGATGTTCTAAGACATGTAACTTTCTATAAAACTACTTTTCTGTGGTACATTTGTACAATGGAATATTAGGTAGTACTAAAAAGAAATGAGCTATCAGTCTATGAAAAGATGTGGAGGAATGGTATTTGTATTACTAAGTGAAAGAAGCCAGTCTGGAAAGGCTACCCAATGTTTGAATCTAATGTTAACAACATTCTGAAAACAACAAATCTATGGAGAGAACCAGAAATCAGTGGTTGCCAGGAATTGGGAGAGGATGTGTATGTGGATGGAGCACAGTGGATTTTTAGGGTAGTGAAATTATTCTGTATGATGCCACAATGATGCAGCCATGTCAGTATAATTCACAAAAAAACCCATAGAATGTATAACATACACAGTGAACCCTAATATAAACTATGAGCTTTAGATGCTAACGATGCACCCTTGTAGTCTCCTTATTTCTAACAAATAGATCACTCTGTAGGGGATGCCTGTATTGGGGAAGCTTATGCTTCTGTGGTACATGTGGTATATGAGGACTTAACTTCTGCTTAATTTGTTCTGTGAACTTAAGTCTGCTTTTAAAAAGATTTTTAAAAATAAAACTACTATTTTCAAAAATATGTAAGACTTTTTGAAGAAAGCAGCGGCATATACTTAATCCAAAGGTATTGGCATCCTGCCCAGAGGTGTGGTGGTTTCTTGTACCATCCTTTAATAGTTTATACCTCAGCTTTCTCTGCATTAGAATTACTCTTTTCTGTGGAGTGATGTGAACTGATCAGAAAATTCTTGGACCTATGTTTCTGTCCAGCTCAGAGAATCAGAATCCATTTAGTGATGCTGGGGTATTAAAGCTCTCGCCAAAAGAGGACTCACTTTGTGTACCAGTTACATTTCAGAACTCTAAATGGGAGTCAGTGGTTTATCACCTGAACTCACCTCTAGTTCAATTTTCCCTCTTTACCTTCCCTGTTTCTCTCATGCTGTTATAAGTTTCTTTAGAGATCTCTTCTTTCATAAATCTCTTGCCTTAGAAACCCCCTCTTAGAATCTGCTTTTGATATTGAGAACATTTATAAATTTGGAATGAAAAGGACCTTCTTAAGTATGATTTAAAACTCCAAAGACATAAAGGAGGATATGAATTAAATTGAAGAAAAAATAATTGATATGAGAAAAGATAAAATAAAAAAGGCAGAGTACACACTGGGAGAAAATCTCTGCAATATATTTTATAGACACAGTATTAATATATAATGCTTGCAAAGTCAGAAGAAATGGAACTTTCCTACAGTTCTTAGTGATGTTAATTAGTGCAAGATTTTCTGAGGCAGAATTAGGAAACTTCTTAGTGAATAATAGAAAAATCTATTAAATAAAAACTGGACATTCCCATTAAAATATAATAATTTAATAAATGAAGATATTTTCTCAAAAAATCCAGTTATGTATTTGAAGCCATACATAGCAGCACTGTTTATCACAGGAAAAATAAAACATAAATAAATGAAACAGTTAAATTTCAGAAAATATAAATCAGAATTATTAATTATATATGCACATATTTGAATATTTGGAATGAATAAGGTAAGTTTCAATATTAACTTCTCTTAAGAAAACATCAGCAATGAAAACATTGTATAGCACATATGTGTATGTGTATATGTATATATGTATATAAAAGTTCTATATTTTACCTATTTTTAAGTATTCCTTTTAAATATCTAAAATGTTACACATTAAACTTTGAAAGTCTGTCATTCATACTGGCTTGAATTGAAGAAGGGAAGATTATTTTTTTTTGTGAGTGTTTTACTATCCTTTGAATTTTTACTATAGCTAATATTAAGTTAATTCTTAATTATTAGCTTAAGACAAATTTCCTACATTAATTCATTTGCCCAAAGGTTGAGAAACAACTGAAACTTCAGGTTTTGTCTATCACTTCAGTGTGACACTAATAGTCACATGATATTTTGATGGGTTATAAAGGTGTGTGTGTGTGTGTGTGTGTGTGTTTATATTAATATTTATATGTATATGTATATGTGTATTTCTCTGCATATATTTTGCGTAAATACACTATGATGTTTCTACAATGACAAGATTGCCTAAGGATGCATTTCTCAACCTATGCCCATGATTAAGCAATGAATTGAAACCAAAGTTTTGAGATGAAACTTGATTCCCTGCTTCTGCTGGTGGGTGGAGTCTGTGTAAGGTTTCAGACCTCAGCAGCCGAGAAGTATTGCAGATCTTCATAGCAGGCCATGCCCTCCGTTGTTGCCCCAGACTGCAGCAGCTTACCATCAATTTCTTTTCTTTTTTGGGTTCTTGTCTTGTGAGTTAGAAGAGTGAAATCCACAAATCGGATGGATGAGTGTAAGAGTAGGAGTTACTGATAAATAGAAGCAGGAATGAAATGCTTGCAATGCAAGAGGGAACCCCAGAGCAGGCTTTCTCTGTCTACGTGTGCTGGTCTAGGGGTTTATAGACTCCCTAGACTTGGGTTACTGCTATTGGGCCACACTTATGAAAATTGGGGCCTGAAAAGAGTACCAATGCTATTGGTTGAAACTTATGCTAATTAGGGTTTAGAAAAGTACCAAGGCTATTTGTTCCAATTTATGCTAATTAGGTTTGGAATCATACCATCACTATTGGTCAACTCTTGGGTCCCAACTTTTATTCAGGTCTGCCCTACCTTCACTTTCTCCCTGCAAGTTAGAAAGCAGGAGGTTGAAGTCCTTGGTCTAGGCTCAGATGTTCCTGGCTGCAGCACTGTGTGGAGTGAGCTTATGCAGCAGGCCTCCATGCTGTTCCAAGGCTTGGCTAAGGAAGGGTGACAGGTCAGTGCACCTTGGCTGACAGCACCTCAGGCCAGCCATGCCTGCATGGCACCTCCATGTGTGAGCCCACCATCAACCCATGAGGGTGCCAATACTCTTCTCTGAACCAAGATTTAGATCCACAATATAGTTTTTATGTAACTCGTACAATTCCACATTGCATTCATACTTGTATGGAGATTTTAAGTGATGAAATATATCGGAATTATTAGAGTTGAATATTGCAAACATTCAAATATTCACAAAGCCCCATCGATGTAATTATAGGATCACTCTTACTCTTTCCAAACATGATAATGTCAAGTTGAAAATATTCCATGAGTTAAGGAAGTCAAATAAGAAAAACAAATTCCATGTAAAAGGGCATAACTATAAAAGTATCTAGATTAGAAAAATGTCTAAATGATTAAGTTAAATAAAACACAATTAAAACTAATTTGGTTTTCTTGTCTGTATGTTGTACTCAGATTTTTCTTTCTTAAGACCAAAAGACCTGACAAGAACAATTTTAGAGGAGGAAATGTTTATTTGGGGTTCATAGTTTCAGATGTCTCAGGAAATAGTCAGCGGACTTCGTTTCTCTGGACCCAAGGTGAGGCAGAACATTACAGCAGAAAGGAGTGAGGAGGAACATGGCTCAGGACATGGCTACCACAAACAGAGAGCCCTGCTCATCAGGTACAAAATATATACCCCAAAGGCACATTCATAGTGACCTACCTCCTTTGGCCAAACCTACCTGCCTATAGTTACTCTGCAATTAATCCATTCAAGTAGATTCATGCTCTGATTAGGTTTTGACTCTTATAACCCCATCATTTCACCTCTAAACTTTTTCGCATTGTTTTACACATGAGCTTTTGGGGGACTCCTCATATCTAAACCATAACACCATAGTTGAGAGAAAAAGGTTTCAAATAAACCTATGTGATGGCTAGTATTATTTTAAAATATAAATGGCATCACCATTTGAGCTTATAGCTATGTAATTAGTTTCTTAAGGTTACAAAACCACTTATACTTTTGTCAGTCCTTGGTTATAATTTTATACATTTTACATTTTATAAAGTATAAAATTTTATATTTTTACTTTTTTTACTAAAGCACTTTTAAGAAGTTTAAATAGTTTTTAAAAATTAGCATACCTCCTCATTGTTGCAGAGATAATTTAAAACTTACATAGGCTTAATAAATTGTCCTGGTTGACACTTGACTTGTGATTCTGACAAATGAGCAGGATTTGCTCTGGAGTTTCAGAAGATGTGACTACAGCATAACCTGGCTTCCAGAGTATTTATAATGGGTGAAAGACTCTGTGGACAAAAAAAAAAAAAAAAAAAAGATCAAGGAGAGTTGCTATATCCAGTAAATACCATTTACTAATTTTCCTAACCTGTGGTTTCCCTATTAATCTGTGGGCTTGATCATGGGCGTTTAAGAAATGAGAGCCTCAGACTAACTTAGGCCCCTTCTTGTATTTTTTTTTTTTTTTCATAATCGAATCTCCTCCTCCATGTGTGTCTTCATTCAGACAGTTCAGGTTTGTTTTCTCCACTAGCTACACCTGTAGTGTATGCTGACTGTTGCCCACAGGTACCTGCATGGGGTTTTCCTAATGATCTTTTTTAATCTTCCCCTTCTATGCATTGTACATGAAGAAAATTATACCGCCATTTGGATGTCGTTCTACATAAACATGAAGGTCTTTGTTGCCTGGATTTAGAAAAACCAGCTGGGTCACTGTGTCATTTTGAATGTGGAAATTAGCCATGACGCATGCCAAAGTTGCCTATACAATAATGTCCCCTTTTCCAAACATAAGTGATTTTGCCCTAATAGAATGTTCCCTTGTATAGATTTTCTGCAGCAGGTTATTTTCAGTATGTTTATCCAGGCTGCATGTGGCAAGTACAGTGCAAGCTGTAAACCAAGTATGTTATGCAAACTTGAACTATTATACATAAAATTTCACATCAAGCATAGAATTTTGCATCTTCTTATATCTTGTCCATCAACCTAATGGCTACAGAAATGGCAACTTGATTATGTATGCGTGTCGGCAGCAACAAAATAAACTCCAGCTCTTCTATTGAGCAGGAAAAGGGCTTTATGTGTCTGTTTGAGAAGTTTAAGGACAGTTTGCATTCCAAATTGACACTTGAGTTTAAAGGTTTTAGGATTTCAAAGATATTACTGTAAGGGTAAGTTTATGGGTTGGGCGCCAGGCGCTTCTCTGTGTGAATTATCGTTGATTGCCTAACCTTGTGCTGTGACTGGTGGAGCCTTGCTGGAGTGCTGTAATTCTCATGCTCGACAGGAGGCTCGGTGTTATCCAAATCCCAATGGTACTCAACTGAATTGATGAAATGACCGGGAAGGCCTAATTAAAGCTGTTCAGCTCAAATGTATTGATGTATTACATCTATTATGGCTTGGTTCAATAGGTCCACCCTGTGAATGCTGCCACAGCCTGTAAAGCAAACTAAACAGATTGAATAAATAATGCTGCAAGGAAAGGAGGCAGCAAAAGAATCAAAGCAACAGAGCACAAACTACAGCGGGGTGACCTATGAACTTCTTATCACATCATCCACCTCAAATTCCTTTCATCTTTATTATTTTCACATGTTGAACACGCAAAGAAAAGAACATTAGGATCCAGAATAATCTTTTAATTTATCCCGAGACCTGTTAAATAGTCCTCTCCTTCAGTAAACATTGCAGGACAATGTGCATTAAAATCATTTTGGTTTTGCTTGACTTTTCTTCTGAATTCACAGGTAGAAACTAGCTTTTTCTTTGACTTCTAAATGGATTCTTTTAGGAAACTTTTAAAAAATATACAATCTATTATCTTCCTTTACTTTTTGTCCCCCAAATGACTTCTTAACTCTTTTTACCGTTTCTGGGTTTGAATTGTGTCAGGTGTCCATAATTTCTATGCTGATCTGGATAATTACTGATTAGCTATTCCAGTTCATTCTAACATAGGAAATCTTCCTTATTATTCACATGTAGCATTCAATGTTCACATTATTCTGCTTGTACCGGAGAGAATATAACACTATTGTTGTAGTAACTCCGCTGACGCCAAAACAAAGGGAAGATATCTTTCTTACAAAATGCAGGCAAAAGATTTTTAAAGATTTTTTTTATTTCACATTGTTAAATATCAAAAAATTATTTAAGGTGATGTCTTCCAAATTTATTTTCTGCAGCTGAATTCTCACTGAATTCAGATATGTTCTTCTTGGCATCTGCACTTACATGTTTAAAAGTCAGCTTAAACAATGTTTAAACTTACCTCCTAAGTTTTCTCCCACAATTCCTGTTCTAAATATACTGCTTCTTCATTTTCCCCAGCTAATAATGACAGCTCCGATTTTCCACTTGCTTAGATTTAAAATGTTAGAGTGATCATTGACTGGGTCTCTTTCTTTCACACACTCCTTTCAAATGCACCAATAAACCTTATTTTTACCTTCTCAATATGCCCCAAACTATTCCACTTTCAACCATGTCTAAGCCTATCATTCCGGCTCAAATCACATTTATCTTTTACCTGGAATACTACAGTAGCCTTCTATGTGTCTTACATGATTTCCCTTTTATCCCTCTCTCAATGGCTCACTTGACCATTTTCCATACATTCTCATTGGAAAGGTTGGAAAGTTAAAAACTACATTTACCAAACTCCTTTACATTTAGGTATTAGATGATATCCCCTAAATTGTATGCAAAAAGTTAGATTTGGAAGTCTGAGCATAGGCACAGACTGCATTCCCTATCCCTTGTATCATTTTCTATAAAATGATCACAATGTTTGCTTTTCTTCACAATAGAATTCCAGTTTTTCTTTTCCACCTCTTCCACAAGAAGCATCATAGCAGAGGCAGTCAGCAGTGCTTTTGATTCTGGCTTTCTCATCTCTAAGATCTAGCTGTGGGTATCTGTTTACTGCTTTTCTGTATTTTCAGAGGAAACTGAGTGGCAGAATTCTAGGAAGCCACAGTGGGTTATGGATTCCATTATAACTTTACTGGTAGCTTCAGGAGAGTTGATCCCCTGTCTGGTGATTACTGTTATGAGGATCATGGCCACTATTCCATTCCTGGTGGCCTTTAAGTTACAGCAGTTTTTCTCACAATTTTTGCAGGCATCAAACTCTTGATAGAAATATACAAAGCATACCTACAGTAGTATTAACTCTGATACACATGACCTTGAAAATGTTAATTACTTCTTGTTTCAACATTACCAATAGTGACAATTAATAGCATTGACTACTTACAGATTATTTTTAGGATATTTAAAAAGTTTAAAAGTGTTCACCAGGTTTCTTGGTAAATAGTAAACACTCAATAATGTTAGCCATTATTACCTTATTTCTTTCACTCCACTAATACAATTCTGGCTTTAGTCACAAATTTTAGTTGCCAAAATTAGAAGAATAGACTCTAAAAATACTTTGCTATGTACATCCTTGCTACATTTTAGCATATTGCTCTCTTTGTAGCATGAAATTTATAAACTGAAATTTATCACATCACACTTTTAAAAGTACTTAATGATTACTGACATTCTTCAGGATAAAGTCCTAACTACTAAGAAGCTAATTTCATCTTTCATTATCTGACCTGTGCTTATGTATTCACATTTAGCTCTTGCTACTATTCCCCTTCCCATTGACAACTCAGCACACGCCATTCTGCTGTTTTCTTTTTTTTTCCTTACTTTCTCTTATCTCTGTCTTTTCACAACTTTTACCTAGAATACCCTTTCACCTGAATTCTCTTTGCTTTGTTAAATCAGAGTCTTTCTTTAAAACTT
Source organism: Glaucomys volans (assembly GCA_020662805.1). Lineage (NCBI taxonomy): Eukaryota > Metazoa > Chordata > Mammalia > Rodentia > Sciuridae > Glaucomys > Glaucomys volans. The sequence goes on from JAJEJO010004674.1 coordinate 220,742, forward strand.
CATGGTACAGCTCACTTCCTCCAGGAAGACCTTCCTGAGTTTGCACTGGTCTATCAGGTTTCCTATGGTATCCAAATCACACTACACCTCATTCATTATCACAGGCAATATTGTGAAAGCAATGACTAAGTTTTAGCTGTATTCCACACCAGGGTGAAAACTAATAAATATACAATTTGTTTTGTCTATTTTAAGTGTATGATATATGAAATGAATCCCTACTAATTTTAATTGGCTTTAGTTCCTAATTGGATCTCACATGAGTATTTATAATAGTCTCCTTCATTTTCTTTTTTATTATTTTTTTTTATTTTTACAGACTTCATTTTGATTCATTGTACACATATGGGGTACAAATTTTCATTTCTATGGTTGTGCAGCCACTCTCCTTCATGTTCTGCCACCCACTTTCTTATTCCTTAAAATGCACAATTCACTGTATAAGATAGAAAGATCCATCTAAACACAGTCGCCCTTGCTAACACCCATTAATGTTTTGCCATTGCCTGTGAGTTAAAATTTAAACCCTGTTTGCATTCAGCAAATATGTATTAATCATGGTCTGTGTGGGTCAGTGTTTTAAGTTGTTCAACATTTCCTCCAAATTCCTATAGGGCAAAACTGACCAACCTGTCTCATTTCCTCTCCTTCCATATATTCAAGAGTTACTGGTAGAATAGAAACAATGTGCATTCAATAAAAAGAATACATATTGTTACTCAGTTATGATAATAAATACATATTTTAGTCATTTTACTTGAACCAAAAGCTTGCAAATATTTTTAATTATTTATCTTTAATGTAGAGCTATCACCTTTTCTCTAAATATGTCAGGTGGTTTGAATTAGGATTAGTATTCATCATAAGCTATGCTTAAAAACATCTATGATTTCTAGTTTTTGATTCTTTAACTTAGAGCCAGAGCCTCAAGGCATTTGAGATGAAAACTGATAATTCTCAATTATTTAATATTTTCCCAACAATTTCTAGCTATTTTACCCACACTTACTTTGACAGCTAAGTTCTCTTATAATGATTGTCATTTTAGATACATTTAAAAAATGAATGTTTTGATTGATTCAATTTAATTCAAAAATTATATTAATAAAAATGGTTAGAAGTGAGTTTTGGAATAAATACAACTGGGTCTTAGCAAGTGTAAAACTCAACTGGTAAAAGTGGCACTGGTTGCAATTTTAAGAGTTATTTACTGTTATTTACTGTTCTGCATGCACAGGTTGGTATATGCTACAAAGGGAATGGAAAGAATTGATCTGCTTAGGAAGTTGATTAAATATGCATTTCTTGTGCAGAAGTTCAGTGGCTCATTCCTGGAGAAGGACTGAATGCATTTTGCAAAGGTTCCTATGTTAAAGATTTGGCTGCCAACCTATGGCATTATTGGGAGATGATGGTACATTTAGGAGTTGGAGCTTAAGGGAAGGAAGTTATGTCACTGGGGGAAGGTCCTTGAAAGGAATTGTGGGGCCCTGCACTTTCCTCTGTCTCTTTTTACTTCCTGGCTGCCATTAGGTCAGTAGCTTCCTCTAGTACACGCTCGCTGCCATGATGTAAAGCACTACCATAGGTTTAAAGGCAGATAGGCCCTAATGACCATGGGCTGAAACCTCTAAAACCTTGAGACAAAATAAATATTTCCTCCTTAGAAGTTAGCTTTCTCAGATATTTCATCAGAGTGATGAAAGTTTGACTAATATAGTTTCCTTTATGCAGCTCCTCTGTTCTCTCTTTACTGCTTGTATCTCTAAATGATTGTTCATTTTATCTGAAAACCCCATCCTTTCTGACACTGCATAGTTCTTAAACATCCCCAAACAATTTAGTTCTCAAATCTAGTATGCCCTCCTACATGCTCCCATTCTTAAATAGTGGAATTTCACGGGCTAATAACAATCTGGGCCAATGACCAATTAGGAAGTTCGTGGGCTGACAATCTGGGTTGTAAAGTGGTGTAGGGGAGGCAGAATAATGGCAGCAGCAAAATAGCAGATCTGATGACAATATTCCTCCCTTTTTGTTTTTATAGATATTGGGGGTTGGGATGATGGTCTTTCCTCTGTAGCTTCTTCTTGCTGGTTAGGGGTTAAGAGTCTCATTGCTGTAAAAAAAAGAGGATTAGGGAGGGCTTTAGGTGGGAGCAGAGCTTTTGGAGCCAGAGGTGTCAATAGTGAATCTCAGGTCTCAGTTTTGGGTGTCAGGGGATGGTAGTCTTGAAGGAGAAGCGGTTGATTGATTGGTTGGTGAACTTGTGTGTGTCTGCCAACTCCGGAACTTGTGTATCTGATCTTGTAGGAACTTCTGTAGGCAACTTAGCAGGCATGGTCCAGTTTAGGAAGATTTGTAGACCTTAAAATAACCAAAAATTTCTGACTCTGGCAGTATCTCTTGATGGTTATCAGGCACTCCTGCCTAAGAATCTTTTTAGTAGCCTCCAGTCTTATTCTTATTCTTGGGGCTAACATAAGTGTACATCTTATGTTTACCTATTGTTTCTTCCTTTGGTGTTTATGATGTTACAGTTATTTATCCCCTTTTATTTAACTGGGTTCTATATTATCTTATCTGTCCTATAGGTGATGGCTTATCTCAAATTAATTTAGGTTGTTCATTCTTGAAGTAGTACCTCTGAAAATCATTAATTGGACAACAGTTTTAGAGTTTACAAGAAATATACAAAATGAAATTAACAACAGTAAACAAAACATTTAGTTTGTGTAATAGCTATCTCGAATTTTGGCTGAGCTATACATTATATTCCCTGTTTGAGATCACAGTAATTTAAAAAAAAATCTTTTGAATATGACTCAAATGAGTTGAAGTCTGGCTTATTTTGGAGACATTCTGACATACATCAGGATGGGAGACAGACCCTTATCTCAGGTAAGACGGGGCTCTTTACAAATCTTAGGTAAAGTGTTCGATTTCTAAAGTTGATCTTTGCCTCCTCTTTAAACATCATTTTACAAAGTTTACATGTATTGCTTCCTGAGGCTATATGAATGTTGGTTAAGACAATGATATTACATCCAAAACATAAATCAAGGAAAGACTGAGAGAGCTTTTAACTTTCCTTTTGTATGGCAAAGTGGCAAACTGCTTTCATGTTTCATGTTATAACCTTAAAACAGATCAGGCTCTCATTATCCTTTAGAAATACATTTGCATTTTTATCCCAGTGTAGAAGACAATATAACGTTCAGGTCCAGTTACAGAACATTAAATGATATAAATAAATTCCCAATAAAATTTACTATTCTTAGTGACACAAAGAGGGGCAAGAGTGAAGAGAAGAGAAGGTTTGAACATAGGGAATCTCTACCCGCTTGCTGATGCGGTGACAGAAGTTGTATAAGTTCCATTTTCTGGCCAAGAGGAATCATTATCTAACTTTTATTGGGGTCAAACTGTGCTGCAATAAGAAAATCAGCCTTTGAGTTTTGAGATCTGGAGTCAAATGGAGCAGTTGAATGTTTTTGAGAAAAGAGCCAAGGGAGTTGGGGTCACAGAAAATTTTAGATTGGGCAGAGACCACAGCTAAGAGTTCTCAGGAGCCTGGAGAAGGGAAACAGGAGAGGAAGGAGTCCCCACAATCTCTCTGATTTCCCATATAGGAGCAGGCCATCAATGAGGGTCATCACCACTACTGCCACTGAAGCCAAAGGAGACCCAGTGCTGGGGTTGAGAGAGAGAGAGAGAGAGAGAGAGAGAGAGAGAGAGTGAGTTCAGAGCCACCATAGATGAGCTCTGAGGACTCACCACCAGTAGAGGGAAGGCTGTTCAGACTCAAATTCTGTGGTGGGTGAGGAGGTCAGCAATGGCAAAAGGCAGAAATGCCCTTTGGTGGATATTGACCAGGGAGGAGGGGGCACAGTCAAGGCAGCGTGGATCTCCGTGAGGCGAGAGCCAGCAGGCAATGACCATGGATCCCATTCTGGGTTTCTTCTCCCTTCTAGTACATAGAACCTTTTATTTTTCTTTCCTATATGTTGACCTCCTTTTGTTCACATTCTGAAACAACTCTTATGAAATTTCTGAATTAAGATGAATTACTCCATTTTAATAAGATGAAATATTTTGTGTTATTTATTGTACTTTTATTGAAACACAGTTGAAAATTTTGGATCCTTTTGTGTATAGAGTTGTACCTGTTAGGACTTAACTCTTAGTAACCTTGTTTATAGTGATAACACAAAGCACTTTTAAACCCGTTTTATTTACCAATTTATGAAAACACAAATGATGTTCAAGTATGTTACCCCATGGAATCCAAGGAACCAAGAGTACTTGATGTTATCCAACAACCTGTATTTCAACCCTGAAAATTAATCAGATGGCTCTAACAAAAACATTTGAGTAATTCTGTACATGTCAAATCTAATTTACTTATTTTACTGTAAAAACAAAGATATCAGGGCCAGGCATGGTGATGCATGCCTGTAATCCCAGAAGGTAGGGAGCCCGAGGAAGGACCATCATGGGTTCAAAGTCAGCCTCAGCAAGGGCAAGGTGCTAAGCAACTCAGTGAGATCCTGTCTCTAAATAAAATGCAAAATAGGGCAGGGAATGTGGCTTAGTGACCAAGTACCCCTGAGTTCAATCCCCAGTTCCAAAAAAAAACCAAAAAAACAAAACAAAACTAAGATATCAGATAAGAGTATTGAGTAGTATCTGCCATCTCTTTCCTGCTGAAGAAAAGTTCTAGAAACAATTGATATTAGACATTTTATAGACATCAACATTTTATTAATTAGACCATCTTGAGACTTGTGAGGTAAGTAATTTCACTTGTTTACCCAATTTAAATTGAATCTTTTTAAATCATGTGAATTAAAGGTATCTGGATCCATGTCTTAAATTTTAATTTTATGAGTGTTCATTATTTATGTCAATTTTGTTGTCATGTACATACATAGACAACATGACATTAGACAACACAATATACATATAACACAAAAGCAAAGACCTTGTAGCCTTTTATCTCCTTTGTAATGTAACAAATGTTCAAAATAACTCTAGAGCTGAATAAAAATAGAACTGATTGTGAGCTCAAAAAATATAGTGTTTAAGAAAAACAAAACAAAACCAAGAGTCCTAGAAGAAAAAATGATAATGGCCATTAATTATTTTAGTAAAATAGCATGAGAGTCTGAGAAAGAGAAAGGCAGAAAGAGGGAGGGAGAGGAAGAAAGAGAGAGAGAAATCTTAAAACAATTTTTCTGTGTTGCAGCCCAGGAGAAGTTTAAAATGGACATTTTTTTTTTCTTCAGCCTAGGTCCTTTTAACCCTTTTTCCTGGTTGGTAATAGGTCAGGCTTGGATGCAGAAACTTATGAAACATTATCTCCCACTACGTTTGAGGAATGGGGCTGCTATATCATACTCCTTACTGCAACATGCCACTGGCTGTTGGGCTATTTAGGGTTACTCCCTCCATACCGGCCATCTCCTGCATGGGGGCTAGAACATGTGTTCAGAACTGGAGGACTGGGTGGGGGAGCAGAAGCAGAAATAGAACAGGACAAAGGAGACGGAGGAGCAGGGGCTGGAGGGGACTCTGCTGCAGGAGACTGGTATGGGGATGGTTTGTTAGCTGAGTTAGTCAGAGGAGGAGGAGGGATTAAGAGGGGGAGAAGAAGCCAAAGAAGGTGTTCAGGTTTTCAGGAAGAGCAAAGATCAGGTTTAGTGCAAAAGAAAGACAAAGCTTAAAGACAAGGAATCCCCTTCCATCTGCCTGCTTGCTCACAGAAGTTGTATGCCATTAGGCAGCCATTTTTGATCAACTATCTAAAGGATACTGTGGCCAAATATAGTAGACAAGTGAATAAGTGTTGGTGGCTCAGGTGAAGGGGTTTAAGATTATAGACACACCAGGGGTGAATCTGCTGGAATGGAGGACCCAGATCCCATGGTGGAGACTGATACAGCCAAGTCAGTGTCCAAGGCATCCTGAGGTCACAGACTAGTTGGCTGGAGATGAGAAGGCAACACAGTGATGGGGGTCATTAGCTGACCATCAGTGTGTGCCAGGCAAAAGTCAATAGAGTTGAGGACCTGACATCAGGATTTTCAAGAGAGAGAATAAAGAGGAACCTCAATCCTGAGAGAGAATCTCCACCATAAAGATTGGGGGCCCACCTGTCAGATAAGGTCAACTAAGGGGGCCAGCCATAACTGTAAAAGTCGTGGCTGGGGTACCCCCCACTCCCCAGGCACCTCGAGGGCAGGAGACAATCAACAGTCGCGTCTCAGGTCAGAAGAGGAGTATTTAAGTCAACCCAGGGAAAAACTCACCAATCTGAAGCCAGTGTCTGGATATGGAGGAGAGCATCTGGGTGAATGGAAGGTGAAAGCAGCATCTCAGGGTCTGGAGTGACTGATGGAATTCCACTCACCTAAATGGTGGTAGAAGAGCTCATCCAAGTCACAGCACCAATGAAAGCACCCAGAAAACCACTCCGAATGCAGAAAGTCATGCAAGAGATTTTATTAAGTAGACAGGCAGAGTGTCTGCCCTGAAGGGTGAGAGAGAGACAGAGAGGGAGAGAGAGAGAGAAAGAGAGAGAGAGAGAGAAATACAGTGAGCGAGAGTGAGAGTAAGAGTGAGTGAGAGAGAGATGGGGGGGAACTATTCTTAAGTAGTGGAATTTCATGGGCTAATAACAATCTGGACCAATAACCAACTAGGAAGTTCGCAGGCTAACAATCTGCATTGGTGTGGGGGAGGCAGAATAATGGTAGCAGCAAAATAGCAGATCTGATGCCAATAGCTATAACCATAAATTTTCTTTATTTGCCTAGCACATCATTTTGATTAAATTCTCTCATCAGTTTAAAATCAATTGTTTGAATTTTCAGAAAAAAAACAGATTCACTAAACCATATTCTCCTGTTTCTTTTCTCTTTTCCTTCATCTATACTGGCAAGGATTGACTGTGGGATATCCACTGCTCTATGTTTTTTTCCTTTTCTTACAAATCACATCAGAAAATCAAAAGTCATTTCAAAAGTTGCTTTCCATTATTTTGCTTATAAAATCACACTACATGGGGCCAATACAAATTCCTGGTAGCAGCTATGTGGGAAAACTTGGTAGTTGTTTTCTGCTCCTCCTCCTCCCTCTCCTTCTTCTCTCTCTCTCTCTCTTTCTCTCTCTCTGTTTTGAACAAGGACTGTTATTCTTCCTTTTCAAACTTCCCCATCTCCCTTTTGATTCCACCTCCTCTTGGAACTCACTTCATTAACTTTCTCATGTTTCATTTGCATTTTCAATTTCTATTTCAATTCTCTTTCCCTTATAATTTTCATACGTTTGTATACTTTGAAAAAAATGTTCTACATAGTCGTATATTCTTCCCCCTTTTTCTAATACTAAACTTGCTGAAACACAAACTAAAAATTTCATTACTATCTATCTTTCCTCACTAACTATTCCCTTCCTCTTTTCAGTAAGATTAACATAGTACTTCAGATACACAAATGTTATGAATAACCATTATTTTGATGCAATGAGATGTTTTGCATTCATTGCCTTATTTAAATACTAAAAATATTTCTATCTATAAATTACTTTCCTTTCTTCTGCTTTGCAGGAAACTGAGTATTTAAAAACTAGAAGTAATTTGCCAAAGACTTACAATTATGTCACTGTTACTTCCATTTAACTCTAACATTTCCACTTCAATATTTGCTGGTGACTACTTTTTCAAAAAATTGAGGTGAAATTTACAAAACAGAATGAACATTGGGAAATGTTCAATTCAGTGTTGTTAAGTATATTGCTAATATAGTTCAGTCATAACCTCTATCTACTTCCAAAATATTTTCATCACCTCTAGAAAACACCCTGCACCCATTAAGGTTTAAGTTCCCATTTCTGAACTTTCCCCAACTCCTGTCAACCATTATTGATTTTTCTACATATGAATTTGTCTACACTGGAGAGTCCACACAAATGGAATTATGTTTGACTTATTTCACTTAGCAGAGTATTTTCAATGGTCACCCACACTATATTCATTTCTGTGCTGCAAAAAATATTTCTGAAAAATGTGTGTGATTATAATACATTTGGTTTACAAATTCATCTGTTAATAGACATTTTTCTGTGTATGTGTAGTTGTGTGTGTGTACAGGGCTTCAAACCTGGTCTCACACAAGAGCTTTACCAGAGTCACATAAATTGAGCTTTATCCTCAGTCACATAAATTCTTTAAATATTTTTTATGCTCCTTCTCTTTCTTCTTTCTTCTTTGGAATTCTATTATTTACATGTAAGTTTCATGATTTCCCACTGCTTTCCTAGGGATTGTTATTTTTCTCTCTTTACCTTTCAGTCAGCTAATCATCTGACATTGACTTCCTCAAATGATTAGAACCCCAACAATAATCTCCAAGTCTTTGTGGATTGACTTTGTGAAAGACGTAGTAATGATTTGTTGGGACATTTGAAACTCTGCCTTTGGATTCACTTATTTGTTCAAAGTCAAACAATCAGCTAGACTAAAAAAACTAGGGATTTTTCTAGTCTTTCTGAGCTTGACTAATCTTGCCCAGTCATGTGTTCTAGCTTTACAGATTCCCTTTTATAGGTAGAAGATTTTCAACTACCTTATTTTCCAAATCCTCTCCCTAAGATATTTTCCTGACTTTCAGCATATCTAACTCTTTATGGGGGAAGTAGCTTGTTCATTTGTCTTTCAGTGTTAATGAGGAATGCCTTACTTTAGCAACATTTTTTTTATAACCCAAAAGAGTTCAAAGTGGGGGAAACAAAGGCACGAGCATTGCATTAATTCTATAGGGAACTCTCAGACAGAAAACAAAAGCAGAAAAACAAAATTTGGGAGGAACACAGTGTGCTCTGGGCCCTCTGGAACACAGTAATAACATGGGCTATTGTCTTCAAGAACACAGTCATGATGAGGCAAGGGCTGAAAAGGGGGAAGGTCTATTTATAAGTCAAAAAGTTTTCCCACCATTTTTAAGCTGCTGTTTTATTGATTCAGCATTTTCTTGGTGACTGTAAAACATCAACAATATAATAAAGTTGATCAGGTTGTTTCTTACCGTTTTTGTGTGTATACATGTGAGTTTCTATGAAGGATCAGGCCTTTAGAGTTTCTCAGTTTGTCTTCTTGGGAATAACTTCTTGATAACACTTCTAGACTTCTCATCTTCTAGCAATCTAAATGATATAGAACATGTAGACCTCATTCAGTTCCCAATATCTCATAATATTAAAATTTGTGCATACGTGAATTGAAACGAGAACATGTTTTCTCCTCTAGTCAATGTAGGACAAATTTTACTCTAATTTTGTTGCTATTTTTCTTCGACAATCACTTTTTCACTTATTTCTCTGTTGCATCTGTTCATATTGTTCTAATAATTCTAGATTGCCATGAGAATTATTTGCACTGTGTCTTCCTTCCTTCTTTCATTACTCCTATTTTATTCTCTTTTCCAAAAAGATTTATCAAACCTCTCCTACATGTCAAGTATTACACTAGACTCTAGGTATTCAGACACAAAAATCACTTATTAGCGCAAAGCCTGTGCAGTGTGCAAAAGTCTGTGCAAAAAAGAAAATGTTAGCACTGTTTAATATTGTAGTAGCAATTATTGGGAGGTTACATGGAAACTCCTATGGACCAGCACGACTCAAACCAGGAAGGTAAAGATCAACTTAATAAGGGGGCATTTGTGGAGTTAGGTTGATGAACACAGATGGAATTGGTCAGAAGAGATAGAATCACAGATAATAGCATACACAGAAGGTTGTGATTACAGTGTTTTTTTTTTTTTTTCTTCATAAAAATAGTGACATGATTTAGGGAGAGGCAATAATTAGAGCTGAGAATGAAGAAACTTGGTTGACAGTTTTATCGTCTACAGCCCCCTTTTCATTCACCCAATCTACCAAGGCAAATCAATTTACTTTTCCATGTGGATTTTCATGGTATACCATACATGCTTCAATACTGCAATTGATAAGTAACTATATACTAGTCTTCTTTAGTAAGACAGAGGAATCACCAGGGGGGAGACCATTTAATTCTGTACTGAATTCCAATTCTTAGAAAATTCTCTGGCACAGAATAATGATTCAATAAAGATTTGTTGAGCTGAAAGCACTCTGTATATCTTAACATATGACCTTTTCTATGAGATTTTGAACTGCATGCCACCATGTGCCAGTTGGCTCCCTGACAAAACAAACCCAGCATTTCAAAGTTCAACCTTATTCTTTTCCCAATTCTGAGTAAGCTGCACCCCTAACCTGTTCACTTATGTAGATGTCACCATGAATCTTTTAGTTTTATAGTCTTTCAGTGTCAAAACAAGAATTGACTTGTCCAAAGCACTCCAGATCCAATCAACATTTAAATATTGATTTGATCTTAGAATAAATTTTGAATCTATCCTTAATTTTTCCATTCCCTTGCTGCTCCTCAGGGTGAAATATTTTCTTTTCATTTTATTTTGTTTATTATTGAAAATAATAACTTTAAACCTTGGGAGTGGCTCATAAGAAAAGAAATGAGATGATAACTTAAAGTCTATCAGTAAAATATTTATAGGCTGGAATAATGGTAGGATTTCAAATCAAATCAAGAAGTTGAAATTTTGTAAGTAGAAGATAAAGAAAAAGAAAAGGGAGAGTTCACATGATATATCTGAGAAGAATTTTTGACATGATTTAATGAATATGCTTTATTTATTTTTATTTCATAATATGAAAAAGATGCTTTTGGGTTGATTTTATTTTAGGCCAAGTAAGTATTCTGTTAAGAGTGATTGGAGGCAGAAAGATACAGAAGATTATTAGTTCTTAAATCATTTTTTAAATTAAGAACTCTTTTCCCCTTGTACAAATGATGATAGAAATGGATATTGGATTTCCTGACTAGTCAAAACATAAAAACCTTAGAAAATGAAAGTTTGGACCAAAATGCATTTTGGTCCTTAGAATACTCAATCTGTCATGGCCCCATGTTGACAAAACATTCTTTCATAATTTTGATTATTTAATGATTTATATATTCATTATTACTTATTATGCTTTATTTATATATCATTTCTATTAATTTGTCCAAAGTGGAATAAAAATTGGCTACCTAGTTTTAAAAAAGAAAACATATCCTAAACAATAACAACAAAACAAAAACATTGTTTCATAATGTAGACTAGTAGTTCTATTGATGATTTGATGATAAGCTCCATTTGTTTGCTAAAGGCAAAATTCACTTTCTATCATTGTTTTACTTTTATATGTGGATAAACATGTTTTTACAGTTTTGTGTTTCTTATTTTTTATTCCAACTGTGTACTATAAAAAAGCTGAAGTCAATACAAGCATTTGTGTATTTATATAGATAATATAAATCTGATATATTTCAAAATACCTTGAACAACTCAATTTTATAAGATCTAAGAGGAAAATTACATTAAAAATACTTATAATTCTTTTGATCCTTAAAATGCAAAATTCTGTTACTATTTCTTTTTATTTTCAAAAACATTTAGAGCATGAAATCCTAGTATGAAAATAGTTGGAAAGTTGTTTAAATTTTTGCTTCAGGTACACAGTAAATATAGTCATCACATAAATATACCATCACATAGATTTTCATAGTCACTTAAGGTTTGTTGGAACAGAACACCTGTTGAAATACTGACTGAACTTGTAAAAATATCTAGCTTCTCAATACTAGGTCACTAAGTCAATCTATAAGTAAATACAGAAAAAGCATCCTTAAATTATATTATGTTATTTGAGACTTTTCCACAGATAATACTAATAATTGATTTTTAATGTTCAAATTTTAAAAATAGCACTAACTTGGTACTTTTAAAAGACAGAGGTCAGGAACATATTAATTGTAGATTAAAATGAATGAGTCTTTTAAGAGTATAGATGTCAGGTTCTATGTTACTGCAATGTTGCATCATATGTATATATGTGTGAATAGAACAACCTACTTCTAGTTGTGACATTTTCTGCTTTGTTCTGTTCATATTCTAGGCAATTTTAAGTAACATATGAGCCACCATATCTACAAGAGATCGCTGATCATAATTTTTACAACTTACAGCAGTGTATCAGCTACCTTAGCCACAAATGGCTTTTGAGGTACTGACATCAACCTGTCACTTAGGCTGTACAATGGCTTCCAATTATCTCCCTGTATTACCTTCTCTCTTTTTTACCATGCTTTCCCACCCTCCCTATTCTCCTCTCTTCCAGTAATGTATTATTGATTGACTAAAAGCTGTTCTCACAGTGTAGAAAGTCAATTGTCCAGTCCTGAAGTGAAAATTTTGTTCACTTTTGTCCAAACTAACCCATAAAAAAAGGGGCAACCTCAACCTAGTTTGTCTTGAATCTTGTGTCTTGTGAGTGGGCAGTTTGGAGGACTCAAAGCAGTCAGTACTGACCAAGGCATTAGAAGGGTTTGGGACAAGAGGCCAACTTTGATTTTGTGTGAACTGACAAATTTCTTTAGTCTATAAAATAAGACAAGAGGACTAAATAACTCAGAGATTCTTCCTTACTCTAACATTCTATGATTCTTATTTAAAAGTCAAATTTTGGGAACATATTAAGGATAGCAAAAATGAATGCACTTATGTAAACAATCTCATCTGATAGATTTTTTTGTGAGAAAATTCCAAAATAATGATATCACCTCATTATCATACTTCCTGCTTGATCATAGATGAAAAGCAACATGACCATTGATGTGGCACCTGGACTAAGATAAATGTGGACACCAATACCAATGAACAAAAGCTTTGTTAACTTGGTCAAGTTACTTAAGACTTTTGAAGCTCAGTTTTGTGATCTGTGAGAAGGAGAAAATATATGAATCTTTCAGGATTGCTTGAGATGATTTAAAATAATACACATAAAGCTTGTCTCTATTTCTGGGATATAATAGAAATATGATTTAATAAACTTTTGATGGATTTTATTATCAAAGTTCTTTGATTATGAATCTAGTCAACCTTCTCACAATGAGCAGTCCTTCGATATTTTATGTATGAGTAAATGCATCTAAGTGAGGAAGATACCCGTGAATAATTCCACCTTATTCCACTATTCGATGTAACAGACAAATCCATACATACTGGAATTCAAAAAAGAAGAAAGTCCAAAAATATCTGGACGTCTAGATTACTGCCATAAAACTAGGTGAATCCACCCTTATTAAGTAAGTATCACTATTACAAGCATATAATGCTTTTCTGCTTGAAAACTTATTTGATTAATAATTCTTGAGTACTAAGTACAAAGCCTTGGAGATAGAGCAGTAAGTAAGAATATCTGCTCGTTTGATCTCTGCTTTCAAATGGAGTATATAAACTATAAGCAAACCAACTAATTAATATGTAACATTTTAGCTAGATGGAAATTTGTGTTAGGAAGAAATACTAGGAGACTGGTGAATGCTACTTTTGTATGGACTTTTTAAGGATGCTTCTCTTATGAAGTGACATAGAAGAGACACACAGGAAGAGAGGGAACGGCCCCATTGATAGCTAAAGCAGAGCGTTGGAAGTAGAGCAGAGAACAAAGGCCCTGAGATATGACCATACCTAAGTTACCCAAGAATCAAGAATTCAGAGGGAAATTAGAGAGGGTATGCAATAAGGAGAAATAAAGTGTGTGTAGTGGGATGTGCCAACAGCTTAGGACTTTAGAACCTAGGGCACCTGAAACACAATTTTGGAAATTGGCAGTGTAAAGACAATGACTGCATAGGCAAACATTGTTGTTCCATTGTTACTAAAAGTTATGGCATTTCATAATTTTCATTTAATTCCATATTCCTTTCCTCATTTCATATCCGTGACAATGGAGCAAAGCAGCGCCATATTGTAAGGTGTACATCACAGATGAGGAAACCAACACACCCATGGAGGGAGGGATTGCCCCCAACTCTGAACTGATTTCAAGTGAGGAGCAGGAATAAGAATACAGAAACTCTTCCTGCCAATGCCCTGTTATTTCAATATAGGCTTATCCTACTAGGCTTCCAAAAACCTGCTCTGAATCCTTCTTTTGCCCACTTTTTTTTGGAAAACATCCATGACTATTTTAGTAACATGTTCTCAATTGTCTTTTTCCTGATCTGAGAGTAAATTAAACAAACAACATGACTTAAAAAAAATGGTTTGTTGAATATCAGTGATGAAAAGTTGTGTGTACTGTATTACTAATGGAATGGGTGAAACTGTAAGCTATGCACTCATAACAAGTTTCATATTAGAAACTAGACCTGAAATGAATCCCTCTTTCAGTTATTATCTAGGTTATCTTGAGCAATTCTCTTAACTATTTTATTTAGTTTACCCCTTACTAAAAGGAGTATAGCAGCATAATTATTGACACAACCGAGATGATGTAAGAGACAAGGTTTTACATATTAGATCATTATTAATAAATATAATTCTCACATATAGAGTACTATAGGTGACTAGCTTACAATAAAACAGCAGGGTGTATTGTGTCCTAGTATATTTAACCATACTCATATGAAATTATAGGTAGACTATACTTAGAAAGACAAAAATCTATCTTTTCTGTTATGTGAATATCTCAAAGATTTCTATGGTTCACTCTATTGTGGAGGCTGAGCAGTCCCATTTCAGGCTGTCTGTAAACTACATAACCAGGGAAGCCAACAGCATAGCTTATTTCAAATGTGAAGCCTCAGAACCAAGAATTATAATGGTATAAATCTCAGACAAGGCAAAAGCCTGAGAACCTGAGAGGATATTGATGAGAGTCTCAGAGTCCCAAGATCAGAGGACCTAGAGTTCTGAGATGAGCAGGGGAAAAGGGCATCCTGGATCTCAGTCTGAATATTCAGCCAATTGAATGATGTCCACTCAAATTGTAAGCATATCTTCCTCACTGGATCAACTGCCAATCTCCTTTGGAAAATCCTACAGATCCTTCAGGGGCAGAACAAGCATTCTAATTCAATGCCAAACCACAGGAATTTTTCTTTCAGCAGAAGAGGGATGGACTCAGGGGATACTGAAACATTAAAAATGATGAATGCTTTACTTTCTATATGGATTTCTTTAACTCAGTAAAGTGAACAAAATCAACCTTCACAATACTAAACAAAGTTCTCCACTACAGGTACTTTTTATTCTTAGCCCTAAAAGCAAAGAAATAAATTGATAAGTTGATTAATAAATAAATATTCTTAATCAATAACTTATCACTTTCAAATATAATCTAAGTGTTCAATTTATGGTTATTTTTTCATACCAGTCCAATAATTTGGAGTGTTAATGTATATCATAAGTAAATGTATTTGTATCAACAAAAGTAGTGTGTGTAATTGGTGGTGTGTGTTAATAGTTGTATGCAATTTGTTCACTCTTTAAAATCATTGAATCAATATTCTGCTCTGTAAAGTTTGAAGATCATCCTTCATTTTCCTCATTCTCTTATCTCAGAATTTTTTTTTAAAAGTGATCTTAAAATGAGAAGGGAAGGGGAGGGGTATGAAAAAATGGTGGAATGAGACAGACATCATTACCCTATGTACATGTATGATTAACAAGAATGGTATGAATGTACATTGTGCACAACCATAGAAATGAGAATTTGTACCCATATGTGTACAATGAATCAAAATGAAGTCTGTAAAAATAAAAAAAATAATAATTTTAAAAAAGTGATCTTAAGAAAGCCAATAATTAGCAGGGCCCGGGGAACACACCTGTAATTCCAACAACTCGGGAGCATGAGGCAGGAACATTGAGAATTCAAAGCCAGCCTCAGGAAAGTGAGGTACTAAGCAACTCAGTGAGACCATGTCTTTAAATAAAATATAGAAAAGGGCTGGGG
>JAJEJO010004674.1:236732-286339 GCA_020662805.1 Glaucomys volans
TTGAGTTCAATCCCAGGTACTCCCCTCAAAAAAGAAAGCCAATAATCATAAGGTACTTGGCACAATTACAACATTTGAATGACTGTTAAATCAGTTTATGGATGCACATGTGCACTAGGGCAACCTGGCTTATTTGGTTTTACAAAACATTAGAAATAGTTTTGGTAAAAACAGAAAGTAAAGTAAGCAAAAAGAAAAGTAGAAAAAAAGTCTATGTATGGTGAGAGAAATATCTTATGTTGTTATTTCTTTAAATGTCAGCAAAATATTTCTGAGTCTGACTTGACTGTAATGATACTAGATGTGATCTAAATTTAAGGCAAACTATAATTTTAAACTAATCAATATGTCACTCTGAAGTATCTGTGTATTTGTTTTAAACTAAAGCTTATTCTCTCTTAATTAGATTTTAAGAAGGGAGCTTTTATGAGCACTATAATTGCTACCTGTCATGGTCAGATTATCCTCAATGCATGGCCAATTAGGTTCATATTGTTTATTTACATGTTTTAGGCACCTAAAAGAGAAAGAAAAAAATAGTAGGACATATTTCATCATCATAAAAGTGTATGTTAAGAGGTCAGATTTTTACATGAGATTAAATAATTCCTCCTCAAGCAGGAGGAATTGCACACATGGTAAATAAAATTTATGAGAGACCGTTGATTTGAACTGAGTTCTTACACTAGGTTCCAACTGATCTACACAAAATTGAATGATTCAGGTTAAGTTTTTATATGCCCAAACTGAAATATATGTCATTTATTTATAAAATCTGATCTTCTAAGAAATCAGGAGAGAGATGATAGCTTAATTCCCAAGCAAGACAGTTTCCAACAGTAGGATGTTCGTAAGGGGCCTGGTTAATCTAAGCCAGCAGTGAAAGAAAATACCTTCTGTTTAGCAAGGAAGGTAATGTGATCCTAACCAATTTCTTTTTTGTATGTGCTATTTCCTTGTTCCTGTTCAACTAACTCTTTGACCATATCTGTCAGAGCTCTTGTCTGTTTTGTACACTGAAAGTAACTTGGTTCACGAATTGATAATAAAATACAATCAAAATTTTAAAACCCAATTTGTTGAAATTCTTATTCTTTAGCAATCAAATGAAAATTACTCAAAAATGTTCAAATACAGATTTATTTCTTTTCATATAGCCCATATTTCTTAGAGTTTATTCAGTAGGTACAAGATATAATTTTTGTTTGTTTGTTTTTATACTGGGAATTAAATTCAGAGACGTTTTACCACCAAGATACATTCCCAGTTCTTTTTATTTAATTTAATTTATTTTTTTTTTTAATTTTGAGACAGTCTCTTGCTAAATTGCTGAGCTTAGGCCATGAACTTCAGATACTCCTTGTTGAGCCTCCCAAATCATTGGGATTAAAGGGATGGACTACCACATGTGACTTAAGTAGGTTTAAGGTAATGTCCAAGAACATGCATTTCATGAGGAATTCAAGTTATTAAATGTTTAACACTCCAAAAACACTTGAATTAGATAATAAAAATGATGTGTAAAATAAAATATATGTTTTAGAGGGGCATAAGATAATATAACAAAATTAAGGAAATATATTAATATGCACTATCTGAAATAAAGGAGTGAATTTCAAATGAAGCAGTCATGGAAATGATTTGAATGTAATTGCAAATTCTTTAGTAATAATCAGATTAATTTGAATTTTTTTGTAGGTATTTGTCATTATTTTTTTCTGGATTTCATCTTACATACAAAATGCTCATAAAGAAACACTGGAAATTTGAAAACTTGAAAACAACAATCTACACACACACACACACACACACACATATATATATATATATAAATATTTATGAGTGCATCTTAGTGCTAGTAAACCAGTTTGTGCTGAAATGTGACAGTTACCTGAACTAGGACCCTTTCATGCATGTTGTTTCTATTAGTGACTCTCAGACTTTAAAATGCATTGGAACCACTTGAAGATAATGAAATGCTACTGCTGATTCACGAGGTCTGGGGTGGAGCCTGAAATTTCGTATTTCTATCAAATTGGTGCTTCTGGGTCCCGGCAACATTTTGATTATTGAAGGTCATAGAATTACAATGTCTATTTCAAAAATTATTGCCATAGGAATTAAAACCAATGTAGTCAACCATATCTTAACCTTTAGACTGATAAATTTGAGAAGGAAGGGCCTGGAAGTATTTTACCAGCAAAAGTGCCTAGTTATACTCTGAGAGTTGGAAGAATGGTGTCCAAAATGAACTTTTAGAACCATTTAATTGAAGTGTTTTTTCAATCTTTCCAAATGCACTGTCATAGCTACAGAACAGCTTCTAGAAATATTAGTAATCTTTGATAGTCACATAGCACGTGACTCACAATTTCTAATATTTTATATGCCATTGCCTTCAGTAAAAAGAGAAAAAAATAAGATGATCTTTTTCTCAAGAGTCGATTGGTAGATTTGGACTAATGTGAATCATACTTAAAGCACTTAGTGAAATTTTTTCCCAATTTTTCTTTTGAGACAATTTGGTTCTATATTTGTATTTTCATTTCCATATAAAGTTAATTTCAATAATATAGAATTTTCATTGACCCAAGTCATAGAAAATAAAAAACCTCTTATTTCCTTGAAATTCTTAGCCTAACAGAATTTGCATATTGAGCATTTTGATTCCTTTGAACAAATGGAATCATTCTGGAGTCCATAGGAACATCCTCTACACTACTAAAGGAAAACTGTTATCATTATCCCAATTCCCATTTCATGTCTTGAAAATCATAAAAGGTGATGCCAGTGTGAAATGTAATTATAATATTTAACCAATGTTTGTTAACATAAAAGGTATTATAAAGTGGCTAATATTTGAATTAACTGTCTTATTGATACTGAAAGCATTGTCTTTATTGATCCTTTTTATTCAACAACAATACTCAAGAAATCAAGCTTCAGATCTATTTACATTTCATTTCTGTTTTAAATTATATTATCTTTAGCTATTCTCCAGTTCATTCAATGAAAGTAACAAATACTATGCAATAAAAATGTTAATTTTCTTATATTGTTGCTAATGTATATTTGCAGGGAAAAGGTATTGATATTTTTCAAAAAGCAAAAAAGAAAAACTACAGAAGTACTGGTTCTTATTTCCAAAGAAATTTGAATGTGAGGTGCAGTTCTTCCACTCAAGTAACAATTCTTTATGGGCAACATTCTTGGTACTATAAGGAACTGCATGAAATAATGGTGGAAAGCAACAGAGAGAAAGAAGGAAGAGTAATAGAATGCAAATGGGAAGAGGGAGGGAAGGAAGAAGGAGGGAAGGAGGAAGGAAGGAAGGAAGGAAGGAAGCCAAGGAAAGACAGAAGAGGGAGAGAGGAAGGAAAAGCTGATTAGAAAGTATAAGAGCAAATTTAAGTACAAAAGTGTCAGTTGAAGGAATTGATTTCTAATTACTCAGTAAGCATTCAGTATGGAACCTAATTCCTTTCTGGAGGTTTGTCTTATTTAAATACTGATGGAGTTTGGAATATGGAAGAGGAATCAGGACAGCATCCTTTATCTGCCTATCACTGATTATCCTTTCCTGTTACTCATTAGCTCTCTGACCTTGGAAATGTTTTTTAACTTTATCTTCACTGGATATTATTATCAAGATCTAAGTAGAATTATATCTAAAAAACTTTCTTAGGGAAGGGGATACTGGGGATTGAACTCAGGGGCACTTGACCATTGAGCCACATCCTTAGCCCTATTTTGTATTTTACTTAGAGACAGGGTCTACTGAGTTGCACAGTGCCTCACTTTTGCTGAGGCTGGCTTTGAACTCATGATCCTCCTGCCTCAGTTTCCCGAGCCTCTGGGATTACAGGCTTGGGCCACCACTGCCTGAAAAACTTTTTTAAAAATCTAAAACACTATGCAATCAATAGGTGTCATATAAATATCAATCATCATTAATAAAATAAAACAGTGTTACAAATAAACAAAGCTTAGTGCCAGGATTTGTATTATTCCAGTTATAGTCTGCACTAATCTCTTCATGTTATTTGATCTTGGGCAAGTTCTTACACTTTCGTATTGTTACCCCTAAAGTGCTAAATTGATAATGGATTCAAAGAAACACTTAAAAATTATGCAGTAAATGAGCTCTGAAATCCATGTTCAATAAATACAGGAAGATAAAGTGGTAGTGGTATTTTGTGACTAGTACATACTTTAGAAATTAAATTGCTAATTTTTCTTTGAAAATGTCGTATTAGCAGTTTAAAGTGAGCTGGATGTAAAATTGGTCATACCTAGTTAGCTAATAGTGTGATGCTTCCTTTGTTTATGTCAAAGGAGTTTAAAATCTCATACATTTACCTGAAATGAGGCTAGTGTTTGGGAAAGACACACTGTATGTGTTTCAGTTAGAACAATGGGATCCACAGCTGAGAAGTTATCTGGCCTAGGAATCAGAGAGCCAGGGCTGGAACTCAGGACTCCTATCTCGGGTCACAATACTCTTTCTATTACATTGTGATGTGCTTGTATTTAGTACAGAGATTAGCTGTCAAACAATGAGAAGTCTTTTGTCATATTTGGATTAAACAGCCATGATGTGGCTTGGAAGGAAACAGCCGACATAAGGTGGAATCATCTGTGAAAAGAAAGAGGTCATTATTGGCTATTTCTGTGAGGTGGCTTGAAAAGAGGAGGGGAAGAGTGTCACACTCTTCATGGATCCTTGAAGTTTTTCAGGATAACACTCCATTAGCAATGACAAGTTGCCATCTGTTAGTGAACTCTTCCAGAAGAGAGCGAAAGCTACCCAAGAACATTTTGCTTCAGTCAAACTGATTCTCCAAATCCAGCCCTTGGTTTTGCTTCATGAGCCAACAGACATTCATGGTCACTGGTAAACTTTCTCAGTAAACTAGATAAGTGTCAAGGAATAAATTACAAGTTTTCTGAATTAATATCTGCTACTTGAAAAAAGTTGTCAATTATTCTACTCATAAAAAGCCATTTAAACTACATTTTAATAACTTTCCCTTCAACTTTGTTCAGCAATATAACTTTTTGATTATTCTCTACCAAATTGAATATTTTATAGGAAGTATTATAGTATAGCTTCTTGAAGTAGCACCTCAAGATAAAAAAGTGAAACTGACCAGTTTATGCATTAACCTAAAATTGCATTTCTTGCAGATTTCCTGATAAAGATGGGGGAAAACTTAAAAAATGGGGTAAATCATGAATACATCTCTATTTCATGCATGCTAAATCTAAGAAATGTGAGAGAATAAAATATTTCATGTTAATATATGGATAGTTTTGTAAATATAAAAATCTTTTAAGAAAGTAATATATTCATTTATTTGCATGTGATTTGTATGAGATGGAGCTAAATACATAGTATAGTTTCTTCCTATTACAAAAGACATAAAAATTCCAGGATATTTAAAAAGGTGGGGGTCTAAAAATAATTTACTTGTGTTAAGAATATACTTTATTTTTTAAAAAAGTACTACCTAGACAAGAAGAATAGTGATATTACAAAAATACCTCATTCTGAATGTGTCAATTATACTGAATTTTAACTGAGTCTTGAGCTCCTGTAAAATACTGAAGGATAAAAATTTCCCCCCATTTTGTGCTATGGGAAGCCTCTTACTAACATGAACCACTTCCTTTATGACTTAGAAAGTCTAAAGGCTGTCCCCCTTGTTTACCTATGACCAGGACAAACATTGGACCTCCACATTCCCATTTTTTGCCTCATAAATGATTCACTGAAGTATCTGTCCCCACTGACCAACTGGAAGAAAATGCTTGTTGACTGAATTTTGGTTAAAATCCCTTCCTTTTCCCATGTTGCTGAACTCTTGCCCATTCGCAGTTGATCAGTGCATAATCTTTCTGTAAACAGCCCACCCCAAGAACCCCATTGCCTCCAAAATTGTCTTGGCCACAGTGCAGAAATTCTCTGACTTCTTATTGGATCAGTCCACCCTATCATCTCATTTCCCCTGCACACTTTTTTTTCCCCACTTTTGTTTACTCCTCTTTGTGAAAGAAAAACTTTTGTGACCCTAGAGATGCTTGCAGATCTTATTAGTGTGCCCTCTATTGCAATAGTGCCTCTGCCTCTACCACTGCGACACTCCCTTCCTCCATCCTGGTAGTCATACTTCATAGTCTTTCCTTATGAAATCTGAATTTATTTTTTATTTTACAATAAAATGCACTGAGGATGATCCACTTGCAGATGGCATTGGATGGTAAAACTGATACTCTTCTCTGCTAGTTATTTTTACTAACCTTTGCCCCTAGACTAGAACTGTTAACCAGGATCATCTCCAAAATTTAACCAGTCATTTTCATCTTTGCATTACTCCAGCGGCAGTTCTTTCTTTGTGATGGTTTTATGTCTCTTTTTGAGGAATCCCAATGTTTGACCTGTGATCCAGTACATTTTTACTTTTGACAAACATCTATAAGGATTAGAAAAAAAGAGTCATTTTTCTATTTTGAATGGCAACAGGTGATACACCATGCATGTTTCTTAATCACATATTCTAATACTTCATATAAGCTCTGAATAAAGCAAAACACACACACAAGCACTTATCAAAGCAATCTGCAAGAACACATGGGGTAAGGTGTTTCTCATCTTGGTTAAAATGGGAATTGTGTTTAAAGAAATGTTTTCTCTTCAAAATGAACAGTCCATTG
Source organism: Glaucomys volans (assembly GCA_020662805.1). Taxonomy (NCBI): domain Eukaryota; kingdom Metazoa; phylum Chordata; class Mammalia; order Rodentia; family Sciuridae; genus Glaucomys; species Glaucomys volans. The sequence continues at coordinate 243,447 of JAJEJO010004674.1, forward strand.
CAGACAGGCTATTCTGAAAGGGAAAAAAATGAAGTTCTGTGACACCTGTGTACTGGAACCCAGTGATAGAGTCTGCTATTTAGTTTCTTCATTGCATTAATTAATAAATTAAAGGAAGATGGTGCATAATGATAAACCATTTTTAAATAAGTGGATTTCATAAGAAAATTGCTGCATGGTTCTGCTTTTCAAGCCTTATCTGATTTGTTTGTGCTTGCTTCCACAATTTGTCATGGTCAAATTGAGTTTTAAAACTATTCTCCAAGGTAGCTGTGCTTTGTCACAATATCGATGTTCTCAGAGAATTTAATGAGAAGGTGCTAAATTTTAATATCAAAATCACTGGTTGAACTAATAATGGTCAGAACAAGGACCAACCCTTATAGACTATGAATGCAATTTTTATATGTAGGTTTTAAGCAGTTACTAGTACCCAGCACAGTTCCTCTGTGAATTAATTGTGACTGAATGGTTTAAACAAAAGCGGTAGTCCATTCTAACAAAAACTTTCAATTCCCTGTATCTGCACAAATGGACCTTTGGGGAGGTTTTCTGGGACAGGGGAAAATGGAGATTACAAAAGAGGTATTTCTTATTTGCCTGAATTATAAGATTGCTTAGATCTGGGAAGAAGCATTTTGGCATACTGCTAACTGATCAACTCAGCTAACTTGCTTTTCTTTTTTGTTTTTTTTCCTCTTTTAGATCTGTATTTTAAAATTCATTGTTATGAGATTTGTCTTATGTATCTATAGTTCATTCATTTTCATTGCAATAGAGTGCTACAGTATGTATTAATTTATTGAGTAATCATACATGTACATAGGATAATGATGTTTGTCTCATTCTGTTATTATTCTTACCCCCACACCAATCCCACCCCTCTTTTTTCTCTATGCATCTATCCTTCCTCCATTCTCACCTCCTTCCCATCCCATATTATGTATCATCATCATGTATGTATCAGAGAGATCATTTAGCCTTTGGTTTTTTGGGATGGGCTAATCTCACTTAGCATGACATTCCCCAACTGCTTCCATTTACCTGCAAATGCCATACTTTTATTCTTCTTTATGACTGAGTAATATTTCATTGTGTATATATACCAGTTCCTTTATCCATTCATCTATTGAAGGGCATCTAGGTTGGTCCCATAGTTCAACTATTGTGCATTGAGCTGCTACAACATTGATGTGGCTGTGTCACTATAGCATGCTGATTTTAAGTTCTTTGGGTATAACCCCAAGGAGTGGGATAGGTGGGTCAAATTGTGGTTCCATTCCAAGTTTTCTAAGGAATCTCCACACTGCTCTCCACAGGGGCTGCACCGATTTGCAACCCACCAGCAATGTATGAGTGTACCTTTTTCCCCACATCCTTGCCAACACCTATTGTTGCTTGTATTCCTGATAATAGACATTCTAATTGGGGTGAGATGAAATCTTAAGGTGGTTTTGATTTGCATTCCTCTTATTACTAGGGATGTTGAACATTTCATCATATATCTCTTGATTGCTTGTGGATCTTCTGTAAAGTGTCTGCTCATTTCCTTGGCCCATTTATTGATTGGATTATTTGTATTCTTGGTGTAAAGTTTTTTGAGTTCTTTATAGATTCTGGAAATGAGTGCTCTATCTGAAGTGTGTGTGGCGAAGATTTTCTCCCACTCTGTAGGCTCTCTCTTTGCTGATGCCTGCTATAGGATGTGGTCAAATGTGCACAGCGATGCACATTTCCCGCTGGTTTAGCTTCTCAGTTTAGTTCTCCTTGCTGCTCAGGGCTGGACACCACTCTTGTGCCCAATGCACATTCACCTGTATTCCTATATGGGTTCTCATTCTGTAGGGCTTTAGTCTATGGCCCCATCTTTCCAGTTTTCTGCTCCTGTTAATGCATAAGCAGCTGTTAAGCTGTTAAATTGTTTTTTAAAATTTTTATCTTTGGTATCCTCTTGTGAAACGGACCCCATTTCTTTCTTTTGAACCCCTTTAACAAGTTAATTAGTAAACAATTTGCACATGTACAGAACTTTTTAGTGATGCTACTTTGCTCTATATCTTGTAGATATACCAATCATCATGTTCTAACCAGTTCAGTGCTCCCCTGGAATTCTGGATGGTCCTTTACATTCTCCCCTTCCTCCTATCATACTTGTACTGTTTCATACAGAGCCTGATAGATTTGCAAGTGTTAAAATTTACTCCTTCATAAATATTACATAATTACTACCGTATTTTTTCTGAATACAAGAGTTTATAGTCTTGGGAAACTCATGATTATTAAATAACTACAAAAAAGAATGCACATCTCAAGGAAAATATAATTTCTGTGAACTTTCTATGCACAAAAGGGATTTCTAACATAGTCAATTTTCTTTTATGGCTATGAGTATGGAAAAACAATAGTTAACTGTAATCATAATATTTGTTTTAATTGCTCTAATTATTAAATAATTGTCTTTGAAAACTTTGAGTATGTATTATCCTATTTCTAGTTAGCCTAGGATGATTAAAATGAGATGACTTTATACTCTTACTCAATTATAAGATTTATAGATATAATTTATTTTAGGAAATACCTTCCAGAATTAAAAGCATCAAGTAGTTGTTTGTGGGTGTGTGTTCAATTATTATGTGCTGAGACTTTCAGTGTGCTTCAATATTGGCATAGTGGATTCAGTGTTAAAGCATTCACATAGGATTTGGGGATTTTAATACTATGCCAACTTTTTATGGTGGTCTTTGATTCTGTTTACTTCAAAATTCTGGTCCATTTCCACCTGTCTTTGTAATGACTCATATCTTCCCTTTGGCGAGAAAGCATACTGAGCAGCTTCCAACAAAGTGCGACCAAGGATGTTTCACAACCAACTCTACGGGAAGGGCAGCCTGGAGTTCAGTTGTCTCCTCCCCTAGAGTCAGCTCCAAGCCATCACTTTACTAATGAACTCCGTTTTCACCAGCATGCAGAATGCTCTGCTGCTGTTTCATATTGTTGCCTGCTTTGTTAACTTTTAAGTCTGTGTGAATTCTTTTTCTTTTTCTCTGTGAATGCTTTGCTTCTTCTGTGAGGCAGAGGATTTTCCAAAATCAATGAAGAATAAAATTCAACAATCCCTTATTTCAAATTTTGTTTTTATGGGTTTTTCGTCTCTTTGTAAGTATGTTAGGTTGAAAGATTATTTGTATTTACCGTAACACTCTTACAAGAAAATATACCTGAGAAAGAATGTGAGATTTTCTTTGCAAATAACAATTTCTCATATTTACCATATCTTGAAGTCTCTTTAGTCCATTCCCACTGAGCATTCTTTTAACTTATGTTTTAAGTGTTAATTTCTCTGATGATGGGTAAGTTGATTATTTTTAATGCTTGTCCCCTTGAGACTTTTTAAAAATTAAGCTATAAATTTATAATGACATTTTATCAAGTTTTGGAATCATTGTTATTCATTTTTTTCATTTATTTAATGTGTTCGTTTGTGTGCACTTTTTTAAAGATCATTTTCTTGATCCAATGGAAATAGCATAGAACAGAAGAGACCTATCTCCCACCCTACCTCAAAGCTTACATGCTAGAGGGAATAAGTTGGGGAGACTGGCAATAAACAAGATAAATAACTATTTAAATTCAGTTGCCATCCATAGCCACAGATTCAATCAGTTGCAAATAAAAAATATTTGAGAAAAAGTTTCATCTGTACTGAACATGTACTGACTTCTTTTCTTCAGATTATCTCTGAATACTACAGTACAACAACTATTTGCATAGAATTTGCCTTGTATTATGTATTAGAAGTAATCAAGAGATGACTGAAAGAATACAAGAAGATAATGTACATTATATACACCACCATACCACTTTATATAATAGATTCTAGAATCCTCAGAGTTTAATAGACTTGAGGGGCCCTGGAACCAATCATCTGTGGATATGAAGGGATGACCATAATATTAATGTCTAAAGTAAAATAGACCATTTGGCCACTATTGAATTTTGAATAGTGACTAAAGGATGACTTTTAGAGATACTGGCATTTGATTAAAAATAGGAAGAAAATTAGGGATGAGGTATTCAAGTATCTGCAAGAAGAGTATGCCATGAAAAGTAAACAGAAAAGACAAATGTCTTGAGACAGAAGCACATGGACATGGTCAGAAACATCCAGGACACCAGTGTGGTTGAAACAGAGTAGTCCAATGAAGCAGAGCGGAGGATTCTGGGAAAGAAGGTAATTCAGGGGTCCTGCCATAGTCCAGGTGAGCAAATGGTGCCAGCTGGTAGCAGATGAAGAATGAAACAAGCAGAATGGTAAATGACTGAGGTGGTACAGAGAAGGACTGTTGTAAAGAAGAATGAGATTTTGAGTAGAGAAGAATGAGATTTTGATGTCTATTCTCAGATTCATTTCCAAATCTCATTTTACACTAAGCAAACCTTTCCGGAGATGATGATATTTTAATGTCTTCTGCAATATGCTGAAATTTCTACCAAAGCAATTTTGAAATTCAAAATCTCCTTATGAAACTATTCATCTCTACCACTCTAATTTTATTCAGTTTATATTATATGTCAAAGGTTTTCCATTTTTCTCTTTGGTAAGTTTATAATCACACAATTAAGTGGATTTAGATGAATACATGTCCAAGTATACCACTTTACAACTTCATGTCTGAGACTATTTCTATTAATTGTGTAAACCCACTGAATACTGAATGCTTATAAAGCACTTTTTAAAAAGTATATTGATTGCTAGGAATAGGACTGATTGATAGGATTCCTAAGGCATTAGTCAAATCATAATGTCATTCATAAATAGGAATAAAAACAACCTTTCACCTCTTTACAAAATAATACATTATATAAGATCAAAGTACTATAGATTAAGGAACAACGTTTAAAGTATGTTTGTGTGTCTGTGATTTGTAGTCTTCTGATCATGAAGTAACATGTTTTTATATAAAGTGTTACTTAAATCTTTCACTTGATTCTATATTCCCATTATTTTTTGAAAAAAATTACATAATTTCACTTTGAGATTTTCAAGGAAAATTTTCCCAATGCAAAAGTTATACTACATCAGTTTCTTTCTTTCTTTTTTTTTTTTGGTGTATAGATAGAAATGTGGAAATTTAACTGAAAAATTTTAACCTCCTAGGGATTAGCTCTGAAGTATTACAGAATGGTACTGTGTTCCTAAAAGTATGACATTTGAAAAGTAAACCAGAATTCCTCAGGGCAGCAAGCTAGGGTGGGTCTGGAGAGTAAAGACACAAAAAGATGCTTGATATGCTGTAACTTAAAAGAGATTTCTCACAGTTTGGAAAGTAACAAAGAATATCAAAGAGGCTAAGTACCTGGGTAAGTGTAAAACATCTCAAGTATCTTTGATTTTGTTGTTGTGGTTTTTTGGTTGTTGTTGTTCGTTTGTTTGTTTTTGTGGTGCCGGGCTTGAATTCAGGGGTGCTTTAACACTGAGCTATTTTCCCAGACTATTTATCTGTTTATTTAGAGACAGGATCTTACCACGTTGCTGAGGCTGGCCTTGAACTTGCAACTCTCCCACCTCAGTCTTCTGAGTAGCTGGGGTTACAGATGTTTGCCACAGTGTCCAACAAGCTTTGATTATTTAAAAATATCAGTGCCCATGTAAAATGATATAATAAAAATGCTTTGGTCTAGTACATTGGTAGATGGAAAAGGGCTAAAATATTATACCATGGGCAGGTTCTTATATTTTGAAGTTGCTTTAATACTGTATAAATTTAGATAGTGATAACTAAAAATGGAAATGAAATCTCAAAACTGAAACAAGGAGGTACTGCTTAAAAATCAAGAGGGGAAATAAAAATGTAGAGAGAAGTAAGGAGGAAAGAAGAGTTAATTCATAAAGCAACAGGTATGTGTTACATTTTTTTCTTAAAAATTTTCAAACTGTTAGTAAAAGAAGGCAGGTTTAAAAAGACATTAAAAGGGGAGATGAAAAGTTAATGAAGTCACAAAGTTACTCAGACAAAAATAATGACTTTTTCAAGTACTGAATCAACTTTTTTAAAAAGTTAAAATAAACTGGATAACTTCAAGCCCTATAAAATAATATGAAAAATTATAACAAAGACTGGCAAAATTAAAGCAAAAATGCATTGTTTTTATCAATAAATGGGGAAATGAGGTCAACATAACAATCTACAAAATGAAAATATTTATCAAAAAATTGTTGTTTTACTAAAAATCAAGAGTGAACATATAATGTGTGCAAAGAAATAAATATTTTTAAAAAATAACATGTTGGCTCAACATTTAAAATGTTTTTGTTTTGTTTTGCTTTTGTTTTTGAACTAGAAAAGTCCAAACAGTCTTATTATTCTGAAAATAATTCAAAGTAGAATTCTAGCCAAAGGCATGGAACCTAATAGAATTGCTCCAGATATTTCTTCAGTTTCCTTGCCAGGTTCTTGCAGAACTTGATTGGTTCTGCTCTAGTCCCCCATTACTTTCTCACTTCTTTTCTTTCTCTCTGATCATCCAGTGACTGAGTTGCTTTAATTTTACATTCTTGTACCTTTAGAATTCAGCTTTTAAATATGTAGATCAATTCAACTTGGCATTTTCTGTTTATCTCATATCCAAATTCTGGATTATATCATAATGTCCTAGGAGCCCATAGAGCAAAATAAGAAAGTGAAGAAGTGGGTAGGGATGCCAATACTGATATTTTAAACATTTTTTTCCCAAGATCTCTCCCTTTTTCTTTCATCTCTATTAATTATGTCAGTCATTATCTACTCATCCTTCATATATAAATTAGGAAAAGCTGCAAAAAGAAAGTAATTGCAAAATTCTGGGAAAGCATGTAGGACTAACAAAACCAAAATTCCGTGACTCTGATATCAGTTGCCACTGTCCCTGTACTTCCCAGGAGTCCATCCTCATGTCCAAGTTGCTGGCGGCATAGCTGCTGCAGCTGACCATGCATCTTGTGCACTGCCCTACTGGGAAAACCAACTGTGCTGGAGTCTATAGTCACTTCCAGTCATTGGTCTCTACTAAAGCCCTTAGCACTGCTAAAGCAAAAGGCAGAATGGCATCCAATCTTCTTATCTATTGCCAGAGTCTTTTATTGGCCAATACTAACTAGAGCCCAGGAGGCATGGTTATCTGAAAAATGTAATTCTAAAACTTTCAGGCCCCTACTATACAGAGGATACTATAAAAGGCAGATTGTGAGGCTTGCAGATTATAGATTAATGCAAGTATACCATCTATCAAGTATACCATGTATCATTATCATCAACATCCATCTATATCACATGCAGTTAAAAGCTACTCAGCAAAAGGTCAGCCTCTTTCTAAGGAATTAATGGTGACTTAAATACTTACAGGTTAATGTTAATTGCATAATTACTTGTTAGTATATACAATTTCTTGCATTTCTATATAAAACTAATTAGGCTGAGAAATTAGGTAAACATGTAACTATATACAATATTATATAAAATGTGCAAAAATATTCACATAAAAAATAAATGATTGGAAGACCATCTAATTTTAATTGATATAATGATTAAGTTTTGTCTTGGTCATCTATTTTTTTCTTCATTTTCCACATTTTATACCTTGACATAGAATAATTTTACAACCAGAACAAATAAATTGAAAGGTAATTAATTGTCTTTAATGATTTATGGCTTTTAATTTACTACCTTATAGAAAAACATGCTGCAAATGCTTAGGTTGTGGTTTTTTTATGTTTGTGTATTTGAAAAAATATAATGTGATTTGTACAAATACCCATTTTAGTAAAATTACTGAAATAGTCATGATTGTAGTAATAACAGTTTCACAATTTATATATTTACTTTTCTGAAGACTCCTTTTTACTTTGAGGATTTCTGATATTGAGATTCTTTTTAAAATCATAAAATTAAAAGGCATATGCTTATTTTTAAGGGAAAATACGTTACAAAATTGGTAGCATAACTTATGGCAAGTTATATTTACGTTTTAAGCAATTCCCTTTGTGATTAATGCAAATACAGCATCATTGACTCAGTTTATCTTAATGTCTTATGATGAAGAATTTTCTTTAGTGAGATGAAGTTAATTGTTGATTTGAAGAAGGAAAAAATATTGAATAATCATACTAAGTATAATATTTAGAAAGGATATGTTTATGTGAATTTCTCTGAATGATTAAAATATTGCCTATTTTTCTAATACTTGTAGGATTATTTGAAATGTCATGCTTGCTTTACTAAAATAGTATCTTCAATAATATGGAATAATTAACTTAGTGATTGACATATATACCTGAAAAGTCATTCCAGTCTTTAAAGTGGCTACATTTAAAATTTGTTTTTAGATAATATGAAATTCATTACTAGCACTTGTTCAAATATGATCAATATCTAGTTTGAATTTCTTTGGTTTTTGATCAGCCATTGCTCTTCTGACATGATTGTTGGAATTGTTATGATTCTTGGATCCTAGTCTATTGACCTTCCTGAAATGCTGATTCATGAATGGTCAGGCTCCTTATGAATCCCAGGATCATATGGTTCTAAGTTTCCTACTGACTGTGTCCCTTCTATTCTTCCTACTTTTCTTCTCCAGTCCTGCTTAATTCTTCTCCTCAGGTAGTCACACCTGCTTCCTGTATAGGAGAAAGTTATTTTCTGTAGGCATGTCTCCCTGTGGACCTGTTCCAAACCATTGATTCATTCCTACATTCTCTGCTGCATTTACACTTAGACTCAGTATTGAGTTCTGTGTTTTAGTGTATTTCACTGCCTAAAAGCACAGCATGTGAATAAATTGCTTTCATTCCAATCACAGACCTACCAATTACTAGATGAGGTATAAAATAGGAATTTTACATAATATCATAGTTCCAATTTTTTAATTTGTAGTATACACCTAATAATAATATATACTGCATAGGGTAGCTGAGACCTTTAAAATTAAATAAAACTAGCACATTACTTCATTACTGTTCACAGTTGTCCTTCATATGTCCTTAGCATAATGTAGCATTGAAATTTACCGTCAATTTATTTTCCCTTGTAAAAGAACTCTGCAATAATTTCAAGACAAAAAAGAAAGAAAAAAGGAAGTCTTATTACTATAATCATCTATGTTTTAAAAATTAATGAATATTTAATTTTGTTATAAAATTATTGTTAATATTTCTGATCATTTGTATTTTTGCAAAAATTTAGAAATTCATCCTTTTTTTTTTTTGGGTACTGGGAATTGAACCCAGAGGCACTCCACCACTGAGCCACATCCCCAGCCCTATTTTTTGTATTTTACTTAGAGACAGGGTCTCACTGAGTTGCTTAGGGCCTCGCTAAGTTGCTGAGGCTGGCTTTGAACTCGCGATTCTCCTGCCTCAGCCTCCCAAGTGCTGGGATTACAGGTGCGCACCACCACGCCCTGCTCATCCATCTTTGAATTGAAAATATAACATGCTTAAACTGTTAATGAGCTAACTATGAAATAACAAAATGGAAGTTTAGATAAATACATAAAATATCAAAAAGAGAAAAATTTCAACTTTAACAAGTTTTTGTTTCTTATTTTTTTAGAATTGAAATTTGCACATATTTTCAATAATAATCTATCTACTTCTAATAATAACACTGCCTAAAAACATAATTCTTCATGGAGACTCATGGACAGGAAGTTAGGGCCAGTTATCTTTCTCAGTACTATCAGAAGAAACTATCAATTTCAAAACCTAAGTAATGAAGGCAAGTTGGTTCTTTTGTGATTTTTCTCCCTAATAGTTCTTTACACATATTACATCCCACTAAAGGGCAGCTGAACCCATGTTAGGCTTCCACTGCTTAGTACCACAAATAATGCAAGGACATTTGCTACTTAAATTACTATTCATTTGACCATTTTTCTTTTGTGCATTTTTTCTTCTGCCACACATTCCATCTCAGACGTGCTATGGGAGTACTTCACTCTATCTGGGTACGTTGTTCTTTCCTCCATAACTCTGTAGGTTCAATTCTCTTTTACAGATTGCATCAAATGTTAATAAGTAGTTGACATTGTGGCATTAAAGGGAAGGTCATTAGAATTTAATAGCAGTTTTAAATACACAGTTTTAAACTCTAGTGTTTATTGTCCTGTTTTAATATTGTTAAAATATACTGTTCGTGTTCTGGTTACAAGGCTGTATAGATTCTCTGCAATCATATTTTCCCGACAAATTCTATTATTTTGTGCCCAACTTTCCACACCACAAGATTTTTAAAGAATAACACATAGGTGATATCATAGCAGAACTAATAATATTCGCCTCCAAAGAAAAAGCACTTTTAATAGATGGTGGTGCTATTAGCAAAAAATGTATGAAGCAGCAAGGTAGCACTTTAATCTCCCTTTCTGAGATTAAGAGCCTGTGCCAGCTTTTGACGCCATGACAGGTCACTGTGACTGGAGCCCTTAGGGCCTCCCCCTCATTGGGGAGATCAGTAGACTGTCACCAACATCATGGTACACTTGGCTGAAGCTCAGAGAAGGAAATCAGTATTTTGAGAAAGAGACAGTAACCTGGAGAGTGATATTTGGCGCTTTGCCTCACAGAGGCTCATGGAGCATGTGTTACTTTGAAACTGTACACAATTCAGTGAGTGCCCTGTCAGTAGCAAAAGAGATAAGAGAGATAATAAATGATAAATGATATCATGCTAGCAAAATGTTTTAGACTGACAAAATGTACAAAGGCCAGGTAATAAATATGGATAAGAATAAAAGAGTCATCTTGTCGAAAAGATATGGAGCTCATTCTTGAGACTCTTATGAGTAAAAAAAATAGATTTTCATTTGAAAAAGTTGGGAAAGTCTGACAATCTTGTAGAAATGCATCAATTAACAAAACTGAATAAATGGACTCTTCTAGAACCAAAGAGCTGAAGAGTGTGTATTAGATATCATCAGTGCACTCCAGAGAGGTATTTTCTGTATGCAGAACTTGTAAAACAATTTCATAAGATTCATACTTTTTCACTCACATCATTGGCAAGTATAATTCTCATTGATGGCCTAAAAGACTTTTATTTCTTCGTCATATTTGAAAAGTTTTGCTTAGCTAAACAGGCAACAAAGAGATCTTCTCTGGAGTAGCCATGAAATGTTGAATATTTTCCTCTCACTTGCATATACTTTTCAATCTCCTATATAGTTTTTCACTTTAATTATTTCATTAGGTAAATAAATACAAGTGTATCATGCTGACTGCTCTCAATATCATGCTAAAAATATCATTTCGTTATTACTGAGTGAAGTCACAGTGTCTTAGTGGCTGGCCAATTGGGATCACACCAGGTAAAGTGGTTACGAAAAGGGATCAATAATACACATATTCAATTTGATTTTCATATCCTTTTCTTTTTCTTTTACTGTGTGACATGTAAATTTAGCATACAAAAGGAAAAAATTAGCATATTCTTAATAATATGCTCTTATACTTTTATAGTACTTTCTACATCGTGTGTTAGTTTGGCTCTTCCAAAAAGCAGGAGCCCAAGATGAGATTAAGGCTGCAAGATTTGATTAGAGTAGAATTTATTTCTCAAGTCACATACAGAAGTCTTACCAAAGCCAATCCTTGCTTGCCCTGTCTCAACTGTAGGAAACCAATGATATAATGGATCAGAGTAATGTTTTATGGACTGTCCAGTTGATCCAGATATCTTTGGATTTTATTACTTCAAGTAATGGGATATTAATGCAGCCTTAAGGAAAAAATGTAAAAGAATATTATTGTCTAATCCATGTCAATGTGCAATGCTTCTGATATTCTTTTCTAATTGGAATGGTAGCAAAAGCATTCACTAAATCAGTGAATACATACTTAGTAATTTGTTCTGGCAACAATACCACATCCACTGTGGAAGCTGAAATGAGGGCTAATACTAAGTTGAATTTTCAGCAGTCTACCCTCATTCTTTAGGATCCATTGAGTTTCTTTAATTTATATGTAGCAATATAAATACAGATATCATAGGGATCACCAACCTTGCATTCTTTAGAGCTTTAATGGTGGTATTAACATCCCCAAGATATGAACTTTCGTTGATTTGTTTATTTTTCTTTCACAAGTAAGGGCCAGTTTCAGAAGGTTTCTATTTGACTTTTCCACAAGGACACCTCTTACTTCACAGACAATTATGGGGATTATTCCATATTACCTAGTACATTAATTTCAATCATACCCTTGGAACTGGAGAAATGAACACTGAATACCCATGGGACTGGAGAAATGAACATTGAATGGGTTTGTGAACTCAAGGACTAATCCCAGAATTTAAGCAGGATTCCATTTATTACTTGGTTCTCATAAAATCTAAATTTAAAGAGGAGCTGCAACAATGCTTGGTATCTCTATAAAAGTCAACTGAGACACTGTGTCTAGTAGGCTACAAACTGTCTGATAATATCCTTAAATCTCTCCTCGGTGCACAGTGAGGTAATTAAAGGCTGTGGGCCTTTTGAGGGTCAACTCAGTGTATCATCATGGTATATAATTGCCAGGGTACTCCTTGGCCTTCCACCCGGGGAGCTGGCCATCTCTTAGTCAATGGATCAGGTGAGGAAACTGAGCAATAGATAAAGAATCTTTACAGGAGAGACCACCCTCAACCTTCTGCTTCTCCCTTCTGGCTCTTAAAAATAAACATTATAAACATTATTATAACATATTATAATATTACAACATAAAATTATTATAAACATTAAATAGTATCTTTATTGAAGTTCATCTCTTTTTCTTCTGAGGACAACATGCCTTATTAATCATTTACACAACTTCCTGTAACTCAAGGTGCTCTGCCTTCCTTGCTGACCTTGTTGGTCATTATACCCATTGAGGACTCCTGTCACTTTAGGGGCTCATTATCTGTTAAATGTTAGCAGGTTCATCCCTGTGACTGCCTCTCTTATACTCCTCCATGGCCTGTAAGGAAGGCCAAATGCTACCTTCTGTTTGACGGTGGTCCTCTTCTTACCATCCTGCTTCTGATGGCTGTGGTAAATGGTGAGTCTGCTCTGCCTTCCTGTGAAACATGATCCCTTGTTGCTTCTTCTGGCATTACATGATGTATCCACACCATGTGGATAGCTACTCCTTGCTCTGCCAATCCTTCTTCTAGTACCTTCCAGCCTATCTCTGGTGTTTCTCTATGTTGAGAGTCATTTTTTTCCAAGACTCACACTAACAATGAGTTTGCCCCAATTTTCAGGGTTCTTTCGAGGTTCTTAAGTATCCTGTCCTTAGAAAATGCTCCCAAGTAAATATATTCCTTCTTCCCCAATCTTAAAATTCTGACTCTTTGAACGAGTTTAAAATCTAATCACAGAAGGTCTGCCTTGCTTCTGCTAGTACAAGACAATTATGCCTTGCTGTTACTTAGGCATATAGCCTAGTTGTTGCATTAAGAGACTCAACATGACTATAGTCTCGCTGAGATGGAATTTAACCCCGTATAGGGCATGGTGATTATGAGGTATATAGATGCAACTCTTGAGGAGAATCTGTTACTTTGTGCAAGGAGCACCCTCTGCAGAACTTTCCAGTGTAGAAGTGCTATCTCTTACCAAGGAGGATGGGCCACATATGCAAACAAAATATCCAGGAAGGCATCAATTTCCTACAGTTGCTCTAACAAAGTACCATGAACTTTCCTTAAAAGAATATAAATTTATTGTCTCACAGTTATGGAGGCCAAATGTCTAGAAAGAAGATTTTTGTAGTGCCATGCTGCCTCTGAAACCTTTAGAAAAGAATATTTCCCATCCTCTTCCTAGCTTTTGGTTGTTTGCTGATATTCCATGTGTTGCTTGGCTTGTAGCTAAAGCCCTTCCATCTCTGACTCCATCATTACTGTTTTCGTTTAGATAAGTGATGTCCCCAAAAGCTCATGTGTGAGATACTTCAAGAAAGCTTAGAGGTAAAATGACCAGGTATGAAAACCTGACCTAATCAATGTGTTAATATCCTGAAAGGAATTAACTGAGTGGTTACTGTAGGCAGGTAGGGGTGTGACTGGAGGAGGTGGGTCACTGGGGACATGCCTTTGGGATATATATATTTGTTGAGCTGAACTTAGTATCTCTTTCTGCTTCTTAACCTGCTTTCTGCCACCATATCCTTCCACCACAATGTTCTGCCATACCTCAAGTCCAGAGGAATGGAGCCAACTACCTATGAACTGAGACATCTAAAAGTATGAGCCCCTTAATAATCTTTTTCTCCTCTAATTATTCTACTCTTGTCCTTTGGTCACAGCAGCCTAAAATTGACTAAAACAATTATAAAGCCTTTTCCTCTCATAGGTCTGTATCCCTTCTCTTTTTGTAAGGATCCCAGGCATTCTAACTTGAGGGCCCAGTCTGCGTCATTATATTTCATCTTAACTAATTGCCGCTACAGTGACACTATTTCCAAATAATGTTACATTCTGAAGTACTGTGGATTGGAATGTCAAGATATATTTTTGGAGCAAACAACTCAGCTTCTAAATGGGGTGTTATAGAAACATCATTTAGTACATCAATGCAGATGACCTTGCATTCAGGATTCTTAGGCTTTTCCTAAAGGGGACTGAGTTTTGCATAGCAGACACACTGTGGCAGTGTGTTTAAAAATTTCTAGTTACTATTGTTAGGATTTCTTAGCCTGCTAAGACACTCATCTGTGTCTGCTCTTTTACTGTGTGATAACAGCCTGTTGGTTGGCTACCAATGAGAATTTTTGTTCTCTCACTTGGCTATTAACTGTTTGCTATCAGTCATTTATCTCTTATTATCCTTCAGATCATCAGTATAACTTAGCAGAAATTGGTTGTCTTTGTAGATATTGTTAATCCCATGTGTTTTATTATCACTTGTGTAGATTATGTTAATCCCATCTGTCACAACATCTGTATCCATGAAGACATTTTTTCATGTTACCAATTTTTAGTTATTGGTCCACTGTTTTGTCCAGGGACTATCTTTGCCTCTTCTACTAGTGACAATGATGTCTTCTTAGCCTGAAAGGTGGTACATGAGGTAGTGCCAAGTCCCCATATTCCCAATGCCTTCTTCATGGATCACATCTCTCCCAATTTTTTTAATGTGAGAAAGAGACTCAAAGAGGGAATTTAGAATACAAGAATTCTATTATAAGAAACACCACCCATGTGAGAGAGAAAATGAAGAAAGCACTGGGAAGGCCGGAAGAATAATGCAATTGCAAAGCAGTTCTGATAGACATCATCCCAAGAAGACAGTGAGGAATGTTGATGGAAGAAAATTGAGACAATAGGCCCTGCATCCTTGAACCATAGGTAGCCATCAGGGGAGTTCATTTGTGTTCTCGCCTTGCTCATTCTTGGGCTGGAAATAAGCCATGGGGTGTCTGAGCTTGGTGTAAATAGGGATGGATTTCAAGCATGCAGAGCCATTACTTGTGCCCAGCATGCTTTCCTAAGTCCTCATTTTTTTATCTGGCAACTTTTTCCACCAAAAATGTATGAGTGTACCTTTTCCCCCACATCCTCTCCAGCATTTATTATTTGTATTTTCATAATCATCATTCTGACTGAGGTAAGATGAAATCTTAGGGTAGTTTTGATTTGCATTTCCCTAATTGTTAGTGATGTTGAACATTTTCATCTATTTGTTGGCCATTTGTATTTCTTATTTTGAGAAATATCAATTTAGTTCTTTTGCCCATTTATTGATTGGGTTATTTGTCATAATAGTTGAATTCTGGAATCAGCCAAGATAACTTTCAATACATGAATGAATTTAAAAATGCGGTATATATACACAATGGAGTATTACTCAGCAGAATGAAGAATGAAATTATAATATTTGCTGGCAAATGGATGGAAATGGAAAACATCATACTAAATAAAGTAAGCCAGATTTGGAAAATCAAGGGTTGAATGTTTTCTTTCATATGTGGAAACTAAAAGAAATAAGAGAAAGAACTGAGAAAGGATGCTTAGGTATAGTGACATGAGCTCCTGGTGGAACTACAGTACATTGTTGTAATGGTTATTGTAATAGATAAGCAGGAGAGAAACCATGCTTTGAGCAGATACTCAGCCGTGGAGAGAGACAGTGCCCATTGCTCCCTATCTCTTGAAATTTGACAGTAAAGGAAGAAGTCAGAGCAGTAGAGGGAAGAAGGTATCAAGGAGTAGTTTTTCAAGTAATTCTTATGTGTCACATTAAAACAACAAAACAAAATAGTTGGCAGAAAGTCTTTGAAGGGAGAGATGATTTATTTGTTGTATAAGATTCCTGGGGAAGTTCAAGGATAAACAATCCAAAACTCATATAGAAGCAACTTTCTTAATAAATGTATTACTATTGTCATTAGCAGTAGCAGTAGTAATGGTAGTCACAGTAGAATAGCATTATAGTTGTACATAGTAGCTGCTTTGTCCCAACCAAATCAAACATGCATGGCATCTGATCCACTCCATTTCAGTCCATTTGTCCCTTCTCCCCTTCAGCCTCACCTCTCCTCCAGTGATCCTACTCTTACTTATTCATTTATTCATCTTTATCAGTGCATTCCACATACACATAAAGGTGAAATTCCCTGCGGTTTATTTACATATGCATATAGTATCATTTTGTTAAATGTAGTCTACATTTCCTCCCTTTCTTGTCACTCCTCCTTCCCCTTCAATCTCCTTCTTCTGTTCCACTGATCTTCCCTTTATCTGATATCCATTTCCCCCTCCCAATTTCTTTCTCTTATTTCTCAGCACGTTGCAAATACACTAAGAACAAAATAAAGCACCAAATTTTATACTTTCAGAATATAGTTCAGATTTTATTGTCAATAATGCATCTCAATACACCTTTTATAAAAACATCATTGACAATAAGATAACTGAAAAAAAGCAAGAATATTTGTAAACTAAACAAAACAATAATAAAGAGTCCATGGGTAAAAGATAAAAGGAGAATTAAGACAATATTTCAACTTGAAATGGAAGGATCATTTGACCCAGTCATCCACTCCTAGGTTTATACCCAAAGAACTTAAAATCAGCATACTACAGTGACACAGCCACATTGATGTTTATAGCAGTTCAATTCACCAATAGCTAAATTATGGAACCAACCTAGGTGCCTTTCAACTGATGAATGGATAAAGAAATTGTGGTACATATACATAATGGAATATTGCTCAACCTTAAAGACAAATGAAATTTTGGCATTTGTTAGTAAATGGATGGAACTGGAGAATATTATGCTAAGTGAAATTAGCCAGTCCCAAAGAAACAAAGGCCAAATGTTTTTCTCTGATACGTGGATGCCAATTCACAATAAAGGGTGGGACTAGGGAATATAGGCACTTTGTATTAGACAGAGGATAATGAAGGGAGGGGAAGGAGTATGGAGTTAGGAAGAAGAGAATAAATCAAACATTATTACCTATGTGCATATATGATTTCATGCCCTGTGTAACTGTACATCATGTACAACCAGACAATCAAGTTATACTCCACTTATGTATAATGTGTCCAAATGCATTCTCCTGTCATGTGTAACTAATTAGAACAAATAAGATTTTTTTTAAATTAAAATATTTCCAACAGAGTGATAATAAGAACACCATCTATCAAAATTTGTGGGGTGCATCTAAACAAGTGAAATGGATAAATTTGTAGCTTTAAATGCTTATCCAAGAAAAGAAGTCAAAGCAAGGGTTTACATCACAGAGGGCAGAAAAGCAGTCCTTCACTGAGAGGAAATGTGTTTCCAAGCAGTGGAGTCCTAAAGTGTTTGACTTTCTCAGCATATAATTTTTACAATCCTCTCCTTCTTGACAAATTTATTCCCTGTAATAATAATAAAATGAAACAAATAAATACAAAAATATCTCTAAGGAAAAATAGTAAATATAACTATAAATAGATGGGTAAATAAAATAATATAGTACCAAAAAGAGGAGAATATAATGCATTCAATGCTTTTCAATCTCCACAACAAAATTTCTGAAAAAAAGGAACAAAAGTGGATGCAATAAACATTGATGTGGCTGCATCACTGCAATATGCTGATTTTAAGTCCTTTGGGTATAGGCCAAGGAGTGGGATAGCTGGGTCAAATGGTGGTTCCATTCTGAGCTTTCTAAGGAATCTTCATTCTGCTTTCCAGAGTGGCTGCACCAATTTGCAATCCCACCAGCAATGTATGAGAGTACCTTTTTCCCCACATCCTCACCAACACCTATCATTGCTTGTATTATTGATAATAGACATTCTAATTGGGGTGAGATAGTATCTTAGGGTAGTTTTGATTTGCATTTCTCTTATTACTAGAGATGTTGACCATTTTTTCATATATCTGTTGATTATTTGTAGATCCTCTTCTGTGAAGTGTCTGCTCATTTCCTTAGCCCATTTATTGATTGGGTTATTTGTATTCTTGCTGTAAAGTTTTTTGAGCTCATTATAAATTCACTATAGCGAGGTTGTGGAAACAACCTAGATGCCCTTCAATAGATGAATGGATAAAGAAACTGTGGTATATATACACAATGGAATATTATTCAGCCATAAAGAATAATAAAATTATGACATTTGCAGGTACTTAGATGGAGTTGGAGAGTATCATGTTAGGTGAAATAAGCCAATCCCAAAAAACCAAAGGCGGAATGATTTCTCTGATAAGGAGTTGATGACACATAATGCAGGTCGGGGGAGGTAGAGGGAGAATGGAGGAAGGATGGATTGTACAGAGGAAAGTAAGGGTAGGGGGTGGGGAAGGAAAGATCATAGAATGTGACAAACATCTACTAGGTATATGTATGAATATGCAAATGATATGATTCTACTTTGTACACAACCAGAAAAACGATAGTTGTACTCCATTTGTGTACATTGAACCAAAAAAGAAATTAAAATAAATAAATAAATAAATAAATAGATAAGTAAATAAATAAATATTTCAACTAGAAAAAAAAAGTGGATGCAGAAAAATTTATGCTTAGAACATCATGTATACATACAGTGACAGAATTTGAATAACCCAGAGTTTTGTTTTCATGTGTGTGTCATTGTGCTCTCGTTTTTCCTTCTGGATATCTTGTTTAACCTCAGATATAGTGGAGGACAGTGTAGGATACAAGAATTCCACCTCAAGCTCAAACAATGTCAAACTTTTATTTATTAATCCTCAAAATGAATGTGTGTACTTGTATGCTCATATATTGAATAAGCAGAATATTTTAGAAAATGCTTCCATGTAAATATGTTATAAAACTGCCATTGAATATGGTAAAGGATAAGAAATAAAATATTCTTATTTTACTCTCATACCTATATAATATATATGTACTATAATATAATGTATTGATATATATTTTTAAAATCTGAAAATAATCAAAACAATTGTTTAAAAGTTGTACGGTTGGTGGTGGAGAGTACTTTATTATTGACATTGTTTAAAATTAGAAGGTATGGTAATTAATAAAAATTTTTACTTGTTTTTATTATCTTAAAATTTATTCTATACACATAGTCATCTCCTAACTCCTAATTTTTTTTATTTTTTTTTTGGTGGTGCTAGGGATTGAACCCAGGGCCCTGTGCTTGTGAGGCAAGCACTCTACCAACTGAGTTATATCCCCAGCCCTCATCTCCTAAACTTGTCTGTACTCTGAACACATTGCTTCTGTTGCCCCACCATGGGTATTCCACTCTGGTCAAGAAAAGACTTTTTTGTTTTAAGATGGCGTGCCAATCTTTTAGGATATTTAAATGCCTTGATGTATTTTAAGTAATTTTACAGAGGTGCTTTAATATGTTTTGATGTTTTCATGTTTGGTAATGTGAAATGATCCAGCACATAAGAGAAAAAAAAATTGCTGAGATATGGAAAAGAAAAAAACATGGGAGTATGACCTCACATAGTTGAGAGTGTGTGGAACTTGGTGTCCAAGAGGAGGGTGGATTTGAGGTAATTACTCAGAGGTATAATCTATCTACAAGAGTGAAAGCAAAACTCATAGGTACATAGGAGGAGGAAGGTACATGTCTTTGCCTGGCAGCGTTTGGTTAGAAGATTTTCACTTATGATCATGTACCACCAGCTTTGAAAATCATAATAGGAGTCAGTTTATTAGCATATTAACCCCACCCATCTTAATTCATTATAGGAAAAGGGATATGACAATTTTAAATGCTGACTATAGGGTAGACATTGTGTATGATGATTCATATATGTCATTTTTTTTGACCCTTAGAGATATAATTATGCCATTTTTCATATAAGGAAACTGAGGTTTGGGAAATTAAGGAGCTTCTCAGAAGCCAAATTGTCAATAAGTGCAGATCTTATCCTCCAAACCTGTTATTTATAACTCCAAAGCCTGTGCTATGCATTCCTCATTACAATCACTTTTTCCTACAAATGCATATTCATAATTTAATACTTTCCCTTTCCTTGAGCTTATGTGATAAAACAAAAGAAAACTACCAGGCTGCTAACTATAAAACTTGGTTATATTCTGATTCATGTAGCTGAATTTTTGAATGTTTTGGACATTCAAATATACTTTACTTCAATATAGAAGTAAAGTTTAACGAGAAAAGCAAGAAAAATAATGCCAATTATACAGTTAATAAACCTTCAATAATTCTTCAAGAGAGGATCAGAAATATGTCTGGGTGTTATCAGTGCCAAGAATGCTGGCTGCTCAATCTAATTAAATGTTCAACAGCAGAGTGAGAGGGATTGTTCATTTCTGTAGCATTGTTTATCAAAATAGTCTTGAAAAGGATAGCTATTTGTATTTGTAATTTCTTTAAAAACGTACTTCTTATAAATTCCTCAGTTCCAATTAATCTTTGTAGCTTAAAATTTTAAAACATGAAAGGAATTAGAAATGAGTGAAAGCAATATATTGTCTGTTTTCTAAGAACCACAGATAAAAATGGGAGTAGGACTTCTATTTCATAAAATTTTGAAATAAGTATTATTTGTATTTGGGAGATGCTTTTCTTCATATAAGTCACATCATGACTAGGATGAAGCCTTTTCCTTAAATGAGCAGAACCTAACATTGATTGGAAAATTTATCACTTTCTTTTCTTCTGTGTTCACAAGTTAATTAAAACTAAAGCCAGTTTATTTTTACATTTTCTATTTCTTTCTACTATCTAAGAGCATACTATTGCCGCCATAATTTTGCACAAAACTGTATAAAATTGCTTTGCATATTTTACTGAGTGTTATGGAGCTAAGTACAAGATTTCTTTACCAAATTAGATCATCATTAAAATTTTGTAAGGTCTTCATGGTCAATTTTTAGATTATATTTGGTCCTTTCTTATTTTCAAGGCATTGTTCAAAGATTATAAATTTCTTAGCATGGAATGTAGTGTATGTAGTGAGATCAAATTATTTCAGAATATGAGATAAGGTAGACTTCCACTAAGCCATGCTACTGAAGACAAGTTAGAGGTGAAAGCAGTTACTGGAGCCCCTGGTAGAGGCTAAAAACACTATCTGTCGACCCCTGCAAAGACAGTGAAATACCACAGGGTTCTGAGCAAATGTACTTAAGCAGTCCAAGTGTGAAGGTAGATCATGATTTTTCCTCTCTATTCCCTTGATGAGTAAGCCTAGCTTGTCTTGAAGCCTGCTCTCCTGGGTTTATTTTCAGAATCTCTCACTATCTCTGATGCATTTTATGGCTCCCACGTTGTAAGATGCTGTGAATAATCCCACTGACTTGTTTTTAGTACTGTGTCTTTAAATATTTGGAAATAGACTTAGTGAATTTCCAACTCTATCAAATACTAATAGCAACACTCTGAGCAAATTCTTTAATCCACTTGAGTTGCAAAATTCTTCTTTTAAAAGGAGAAAATTATTTACATAAACTATATATAAATATAAGAAAAATTAAATGCAAGAATAGAGAAAAAACTCTAAGCATAGATCCTAACACAAAATAAGTGAAAAAAATAAATGATGTGGTATGAAATTTCTTGTGGTATAGTATGAGATATTAATAGAAAGCTAAATTATTCATTTTCTTGCATAACACATACTATTCAGAAGTTAGGACAAATTAAGAAATAAGATGATTTTGCTGCATTTCCTCAAATTAAAATGTATTTATTCTACCTTACAGGAATGTACTCTAAACTGAAATTTGACATTTAGTTTAATTTTTTGTTAAATTATTTGACTTTAATAATATGGACAATTTGTTATACTATATGAAAATAACTTTTACTATGAACTTAATGCTTACTCTATGAAAACTATTATATAAAATGTTTACCTATCTCTATTATGAACATGAAAAATATTTTTTTGCTTAAATCACAATGCTGGACTTCCTGCCTTTGTCACAGGAAGTCCTGAGGATGCTAACTCTGAGGTTTGTGCACTATTGGTCCTCCAAATCTCCTTTCTAAAGACTTAAATTCATTACTGAATGCTAATCATAGACCTGAGAACTTACTACTCGCATTATCTCTTTAATGTTACTTGCTGTTTGGAAAGTAAATAGATTATTCTCTCTGCGTACTGCAACTATTTTGTCTGTTTTTGGGATCATATTGTTACCAATGTTATATCTTGGTAAATCCAATTGTAAACTGTGTTCTTTTGAAAAAGCACTGGCAGTAATGGTTTCTCTGTACGGCTCCAGTCACCACCCCCAAGTGGGTCCCTGCACGATGGGAGTCTATCCTCCTATCTCACATCCTATCACCCTATCATGCTCATCTAGGTCTGTATATGCAACTTCATTTTTCCCCCTAATTTGGTTTATACAGGCTAAATAATTTTTATTTTACATATCATCTAAAATTAGACATGAGGTTAATTTGCCAAATGTCATGTACATAACTAGTACATACAATGCACTGCAGAGAAAACAGTGATGGATGTGTCACAACAGAGATACTGGTACTTTCTGAGAACAGAAAGGAGAGGGAGTTTCTTCCAATTGATTTGAGAATAAGTAGTAGACTGTATGTTCAGTAGGAACAGAAGTCCCATATTTTATTTGAATTACTTTCCAAGCACCTTACAATGAGAAATATTCTAGCTGAATTGTGAAAGAATAAAAGCTTATAGAAAAAGTGGCTTTAGTCTGGTGCTGAAGGCCAGGATGAATTTATTCACATGGGTTTATTCTATTTGGTTGATAAAATAATTTAAGTGAAAAAGAAAATTCACCAGACATGTTCGGAATACTGAGCGAAGTCTCATGTGGCCTACCTCACTTTCAGTTACCTGAAGAGTTTCAAAGACATGACAGGTTGAAAGGTTTCAGTTAAGAAAGAATATGGTTCGAGATTAAGCCTGGAGATGCCAATTTAGGAGTTTCCATGGAGGTGAGGTTTGAAGCAGAGATGGATAAGATTGCCTTTTTGTTCCGAGAAGAGGAGAGAAAAGGAATAAATTCTTAGGAAATACATTTAAAATGTGATATAAGAAAGAGCGTCCTTAAAAAATAGAATTGTGATCTCTTGGGTCTGATAGATACCTCAAAGTCATCTTTCTACATGAAGACATTAAGGGGAAACTAAGTTGTGCTGACAGAATTTGAACTTGCAGTGAAGAAAAAAAGGCAGCAAGTGGAAATTAGAAAGCAAATCAGAAATTGCAATAACAGGCGTGAACACAAGAGGATTTTCAATGAGAGCTCTGAAACATCATTAAATAAAATAGAAAGATGGAAATCCTCTAGGCCCTGATTTTTAGGCATTGGCACTCTTTGAGAAAGGACTTTAGTCAGGTGACAGGCTGAAAGGCTTATTAGAAATTTTGACATATGTGAATGAGGATGGGGAGAGACGAGTGGTGATAAAGCAGATAATTACAAGTTTTTTTTTTAAGTACATTATTTAGTAGTAGGCATCAACAATCAGTGTTTTCGACCTGAAACAGCTTTAAATGACATTGAAGCAATAAATGTTTTAATTATGAAACAATGGATTTGCAGTCAAATATTACCTGTGCATACAGTCTTCAAACTTGACTTGATCTTTACTATTTCAATTAGTCAAACTGCTACAAGTAAATCAATGAGTAGGCTTCAGAAATTATTGATGATCAAAGAAGGGAAAGTTAGCAGAAAATTTGGCTACTTGAGAAAAAAATTAGGAATGTATCTTTGCTTGGAAACATTATATTCCATTAAATTTATGAAATTAGATAATTCTGCAAGATCAAATTTAAAGAGCTTTTTAAAAATAAAAACAACCCTGCAAGATGGAGATTAAGGCATTTTCTAAGTGTTCTAATAAAAATATTTTTTATCAAGTTTAGGGGGATAGTTCATTAGGTATAGCATATTCCTTAAAAAATGTAACCTTCTTCCTTTCAAAAACAAACAATCAAATGCTGAATTTTAAAATCCTTACCAGGAGTGAAATTTCTTATGTGGGCAGATTCTTCAGAATGAGAAAGCACTCAGTAGCACAATTGAACTAGGTCATAACCAGCAAGAGACAGAAGAGGCTCAATACAAGAACAATGTATCATGATTTGTCTATCATCTAATTGACTAACAAATTATGTAGTTCATCATTTGTTAAATCCTATATCATTCTGAAAATACTAAGCATCAGTTGTGTGCCAGTAGGCACTGCCATGGTAGGCAGATTCACAAGAATGTATAAAAGATGCATATTGGTAAATCAACAACAGGAACTATCTGTTCTTCCTTATTTTGCAATTTTACATGATAACTTTTTCTTGCTCAAACTACTGATCCAGAAGATTAAGCTTAGTATTCAAGGGTGGCACTGTGCTGTTCAATTCAGCTCAACAAACACCTATGTGTCAAGAAGATTTTTAGGTGTGATGCATACAGAGGTGAGAAAACCTGGCATTATCTGTTTTTCTTATAATCACAGTCTAGTGGGAATACAGATAATAAAAATGTAATTTCAAGTATGGTGAAGTCTACGAGGGAAGAATTAAAACATGAAATGGGAACAAACTGATCAGCTTCAAAGTCTTACTTCCTAGAACTTTGACAACTGGAGAACAATGATATTTTTTTTAAAGTAAAAATTAACCATGGTTTCATTTTGGGGAACCAGATTTCTTCATTAATCTTCTAAGACATTGAATGAAAAGGCAATAATTTGTTTATTTATCATAACTACTAAAATTAATTTTCTCAGTAATTTTGCATGTAACAGAACACAGAATACACGGGACTGATAGGATATTCCAAAAGAGTTTTTTAGGTCAGACTAAGAAGTGATGTATATGATCGTAAGAAAGCACCTAAAAGCTCACAGTATATTCTCTACTAAATTATAAAATGAAATATTGAGAAAAAGGTTTGAATAATTTAAAATGTGTGTTATAGTTTAGATGTGAGATGCCCCTCAAAAATTCAGATGTGAGACAATGCAAGAAAGTTTAGAGCTGAAATGACTGGTCATGAGAACCTTAACCTAATCTGTGCATAATTTGAAGACTGGGATTAATTGGGTAGTAACTGTAGGCACGTAGAATGTGGCTGGAGGAGGTGGGTGTCCTTGGGGTTTATATTTTGTCACAACAGTAATTTCCTCTACCTTCCCAACCCTCCTCATATATTTGATCCTTTCTGTTCTCTTTGAGAACTCTTCAAAGTTTTCCGATTTGCGACTAGTATTTTGTTTCCCATATCACGTTGTACATACCTATTTTCAAGGTACTTCAAAGGACTGAGGCTATAGCTCAGTGGTAGAGCACATGCCTTGCACGTGTGAGGCACTGAGTTTGAACCTCAGCACCACATAAAAATACATAAGTAAAATAAAGGTATTATGTCCATCTACAACTAAAAAAAAATTTAAAAAAACATGAAGTACTTCATAAACTTTTTAAAAATGCACACTTAATGAATGAAAAATTATTTGTAGACTATTTAAAGGTAATTAGCATCTACATTAGTTATAATTTCTATAATTCAGTTGAGAAAAATATAATGACCTTAATAGGAAGTACATAAGGATAAGAATAGTTGACTTAAAGTGAGGGAATTTAAGTGTCCAATAAATATAAAAATGTAGTCTGGCTTAATCTTTTTTTTTTTTTACTAATTTAGATGGTTTTAATTTGTATGTTGTGATTATATTTTTATATTTATTCACTCTTTCAACTCATGCCACGTACACAAGTACATAGTATAAAATCTCATTTTTTTCAAAATTCAATTTTTAGTTTTATTTTAGTTGACATGTACTAATTTACAAATTTACAAGGTACAATATGATGTTTAATCTTAATAAGTAAATTGACAAAGAAATAATAACTACTTTTATATATAATGTTTATAAAATTAAGGAAATGCATTGTATCAAATATTATAGAGAATATAAGATAAAAGGGCACTTCTACACCACATTGATAAAATTAAAATATATATTAGTAAAGCCACTTTGAGAGGCTTTGTCAAGATTTAAAATTAGACTATGCATAACCTTGACTAAGTAATTATATGTTTTCCATATTTCTACATAAATATATGCATGTAACCATTAGTATCCATGTTTGGATATATTTAATGTATAGTGCTTCTAAAAAAATCAAACCAACTAACTGTCCACCAGCAGGTAAAAAAATTAAATATGTTAACTCAATTATGCTGACTAAATTTTATGTAAAATTTTCAGTTGTTACAAAAATACTACACTCATGGAGTGTCTTAAAAGAGCTTTAAGATATATTAAGCCCTTTATTGTGTTATATACAATAAATATTTTATATATTCACCCAATGACTCATTTATTTCCTCAAATACACATATAATAATTCTTTTCCTATTACATTCCTGTTAGTGTCCAAACTTTTGCATTACAAAGGTAACAAAGAATCTTGGTTTGTGCCCTTATGGAATTTAGAGTTTGTGGGTGAGAAAGACACAATACAAACTGTTACAGTAATGAATACAAAATTACAATCATGGAAAACACAATTATGTAATTTAGTTTATGTTAAAATAAACTGTGTGTGTACAAAATGAAATGGAAATAAATACACAAAAACATTAATTTTGTGACTTAGGAGGGGAAAAAGTGGGTAAAATGTATTGATCATATCTACCTCATAGTTTTCTGAACTATCTAAATTAATAGCAATGGCAATGCATTTACATGAAGTTTCTATAGTTAGGAACTACATGAACAAAGTGGAATACAAAGCAGTACAAAAATCTCCATTTTCTTTCTGCATACATGACTGTGTATCAAAAATACGACATATATTATCCCCCAATAGTGGAATTATGGCAATGCTGTGTCTTTATTTTTGCTCTTCTACATGTTCAGAATAATATTCATAAATATACAGTACATTTATGAGAAGTTGTATCAAGAAAACAATAAAATATGTTAGGAAATTTTTGAGGGAAAACATTTTACATGCGACTGTTGTTGCATCACAGTAGCACACTTTGTTAAAGAACTCTTCATTGACTATTATGAATGCAAATGGAGGACTGTTTCTAAATCTAAAATGATGTGGCTTCTTTAGTCTTTCAATAGAGGTATGTTATTACATTATGAATGAAACAATACAGTTATGATGACTAGCACAATTCTTGAGGTGCAGCAATTTTGGTAATTTTTCATCAAGCTTCATTTTTCTTCTTTAATTCCTAAAACCTCTTGTCATTTTCAAGAGGTTCCAGATACAGTAAATTCTGCCACACCCTTTGTTCAATATGAAAATAATTACATTAACATCTCTCAAAATCTAAAAGAAATCTGATTTTTAAAATGGAACAACACACTTTATATATTAGTCAATTAATACTATGAAAAGGAATAGCTTCATATAATGAAACATAGTTTTTTGAAATAATGTAAGAAAACAATTTCACTACCCATTTTCAGTTCCTGGCAATAAGGCTCCTAACTACTTTACCAAATTCCATATATTTCTTTGTTTTTCAACTGTCTGCATGAAGCATATCAGTAACTTTGGTTGACATATATCGGGCAGGAGGCATTCATAGCTTTATCTTTGTGTATGGCTTATGATTATATATTGCAATAAGCTGAGGAATATTTGTTACATTTCTAGAAGACAAATATTATGTCATGTGATATTTCTGGCACTTGCCCTCCACCCCCAGAAAGATGGTAGATGAAGCTAAAAGGAAGTTTTGATAAAAGTGTAAAAATATTCTAAATTTCACATTAACTAATTTGATAGCAACAACATTAAAGTGTGTAGGATGAGAGTCAGTAACTTAAAGTTAATCAATAAAACATCTATTCTTACTAAAGTTTAGAAAAATCTGGAGGGAAAAGTTATAAAACTTACATTTGTTGCATATGCTTATTTTAGAACTAAATTAACTAAAGTTACATTCATTTCAAAGTGCTTCACTGGGATTTTTAAACAATGTGATCACTCTACTATACAGAATGCAGCTTCGAAGGCCTCAGGCTTGGTTATTTGAGTTTAGATAAATATTAGTATATGTGGTCCTAAAATTTTATATCTATATTAAATTTTAGAAACTACTACAATCCTTTGGTTGAGAGATACATGGAATTGACCCTGCTGAATATTAATTAGATCCAGGTTGAATACCCAGGTTTGATTCTCCCTGATATGATGTTATTAGAATGTAATGGTTTTAAAAAATTGTATGTGTATTGAAAAGGCACTAAACCTACATGATATCATATTAATTGGGACAATAGCAAGCAGATTTAATTTTTCCCATTTTTTCAGACCTTCAAAATATAAAGTACCATTTTATAAACTTTAAAATGCTATAAATGGATGTTTCCCTGTGGATTGTATTCCTTTTCAGTTCAAGTGCTTTCTATTTGGCATTCACAACCACATTTATTGTCTAAATTTATTTTGGGGTGTATCTTCATAGCTCTTTGTATCCTCTCTGCCCTATTCTGTTCAATTTACCAAAAATTGCACTTCATTCAGTTCAGGCAATTGATGGATGGTCAATTATTACATTCTGAGCATTTTCAGTATTTTTGAGGTCTAGTCAGTTGAAATTAGATTTCATAATTATTTTCTTAAAAGTTCATATTCCAGGAGCCCAAATGAAAGACAAACTCTCATGCTTAGAAAGAGTAAAGTGAAAGCAAAGAATTGGTTAGTTGACTAAGCATAAAACCCTGGGCTACTTTTGCATGGTGTAAGTTGAGTTCATGGTAGATTGAGTTAAGCTGCCTTAAATCTGGATCTACGTGTTTTTTTTTTCTTATTTGACTTAACATAATAAGAAATAAATATTTTCTGCTGTTTGCTTTCTTAGTTGTGAGAATTGGAAAATATCAGTGAACTTGCAGGGGGAAGAATCACCAGGCATAGCAGAGCCAGGCCTCTAGACAGAAAGGCTAGAGGCATGATAATCTGCCCAGAGACTAAACAGAAGGCAAAATATTGTCCTTTCTCTGCTCAAATAGGCCCTCACTGGAGGTGAAGGAGCATCTCATGTATACACTTGTATTTAACAGGCCTTGCCCTTGTATGGTCCACTGCCAGGAATAACAATAAACAGTAGCTCATTACACACAGTGCCATCTCATTATATGAGGAGCTACTCTTTCATATTAAAAACAAAACACAGAAAGCCTAAAAGAAAACATGACTGAAATTAAATGCAAACAACTGTGCCTTTTATTTTGGAAATATTGATCTCCTGCAAAAGAATGGCATGTTTAATGAATAGCCTTAATGATTTTACAGTAGGACAAATCATCTATGAAAAGTAACATGGTTAAAAAGAACGGTATAATCGGTGCCCAACAAAACTCAATATCCTTGTAAGCAACAACAGTCGCTATGTCAAAACTCTCTGGAAGCAAGAAAACTACAAACTCAGGAAGGGAAATAAAGCTAATTTATTTGAGCTTTAGTTTCAAAGTCAACTAAAATGCTTACAGGGATACCATGAAAATATTTCCCAAACTCATCTAATCTGGTTCATAGTAATTATTTTCTTCCTTTCAGGCAAAACACAGTTGACAGAAAACAGCAAATGGTTTTTCGGGGATTTAATAGGGATGAGGTATCATATTCAAAGAAAATTTTTTTATTACTTTGAGCCATATCTCTTAAGATTTCATTTTCAGGAGCCCTTCCAAATACTTTAGACAAAATTTAGAAAAATAACATAAGATTGTCCTATTGAAGATTACTTGGGACTGCGGTTAAATCAATCAGAGGTTCTGAGATTGGTGCTGTGCATTGGTCTATTGAGGTTCAAAGAATTTGAAAATGGGCCGATGAAGAAGTCATCCATCCAGAGAAATATATGTGCATACTTGAAGAGAAATACATTATTTTTTTTTATTTTTACCAAAACAACCTCAGCAATGTTTTGAGCATTACAGATACAAATCAAGTAACTTCTGTTCTATAATATCATACTTTATCAAGTCCTGCACAGAATAGAGTATGATCTAGAAAGGATACATATCCTTCTGAAGTTATACCTGGGAAAGTATTTTTCTGCACAGAAAAGAAAAAGAATCTGAATACATAAAAGGGCATTCACAAATATTTCTGAATCATGTTTGTTCTATCTACAGTAAGAAAATGGGTATCAAATAGATTTCTGAACACTTCAACTCCTTTTCATCATTGTCCAGGTTCTGTGAAAACACACACTCAGACCACACAATATGATCAAACTTTGACACCTCTGTCAATCCCAGGTAGTTTCTGGGTACAAACCTTATTCCTATAGAATTATGAAAAACTGAAACTAAGAGAACATTTAGCGCTAAAGCTGTTAGGCCTTTTGGATATACAAAGTGGCAAATAAAAAAGCACATATTAGGGAAAAATAATGAATCAAACATTTCATTAGAGAAATTTATTTAATCTTTAAATTAATGAAATGCATGTTGTTGTATTGACAGAAATATGAGGTTCAAAGCAATTAAAAGACTTGTCATAGGTCCCTCATCCAGATGATGACAATAGATTTCAAGTTCAAACTTTTATTTCAAGTTCAAACTTTCTGAACTGATTTTCAAGTTCAAACTTTCACATTTTAAATACCACAGCCTTATATTCAAAATGTGTTCGAGATGAGTCTAACACTCTTTTGGTTGAATTCCAGAGATTTTCATTGCTTATAAAAGGGAATATTTTTTTAAATAAATTAAGACATACAGTCAGAGCCTAATTTATTTTTTTACCCCTTACTCTGTCTCACTCTAAGATAGAGGTAGAAAAAAATCAATTTGCAAACATGTACCTTAGAGTAAAAAAGGAGAAAGAGAAAACAATTGAAGATATATTGTAATGAAATGCTTATTTTTTTCCAAAAAAAATCTGAGAGAATTTTCAATTGCTATCCACCGTAATGACTAACGGAGCCACAGGAACAATAGGGATCAGGAAGACAAGAAGGAAATTGGAAGAGATAATGGTGTGGCTTGAAAGAGAATTCTTCTTCTTTGATGTTCTCCTTCAACTGGCTGTGTGATTTTAAATGATTGAGAAGGACCAACCCAGGGTTACACCTACTGATTTCCATGTCTCAGTGTTTATGCTTTTATGTAAGGCTCTCTTTTGGAGTGTGCTGATAAGTTCTATTTGACAAAAATGATGGGATGTTACTTTTCTGATTTGTTACGATTCCCACCTTCCTCTTAACAACCTGGAGCCAGACTCTATTTGTGGCATAAAAGTAAGTGGGCCAGATTGGAGAATTTCAGGAGGCAGAGAACTGCGAGCAGATCCTAGGAGTGACAAAAGGCCAATGTCCTAGACATGCATCTTAAGGAAATGAATCCTGAGTGAAAGACTGTCATTCATTATTTCTGCACTTTGACAAAATAATCCACATATTCCTGGAAGATGTCTGATGCTGTATCAGATGACCCTCTTGAAACTAAGATAATACTGGATCCTTAAGTTTATGGTTATGTAAATTCAGACTTCTTTCCTCAGAGTTATTCCTCTACTTAAATTAAATTCATCTTCAAGTTATAGGATATATAGAGCTACTTCAAAATATATTATTCCAATGCTGTAAATTAAAAATTAAAATAATTATACATCCATTAACATAATACGAGGGTATACTTTGCTTTTATAATGAGTTCCCTTTACCAGGTTCACTAATGGGAATTTTATTATTTTTTCAGATTTAGACAATATAAATGATCCAGATCATGTAGTTTTTATTTTGTTTCCCTCCATGCTTATCATTCAGTCTATTGTTTAAAAATATAACAGAATATTTTCCCCTACTATTCTGCAAAAGCAGAAACTCACAAGATACCATTTTTGGTGCTTTATGCCTATTATTTTGTGTCTCTTTTACTAAATGTTAATACCATATCTCATTTGTATTCTGATAACTTGGCACACTTAGGTTGCCTCATGATTTTCCTAGAAATAAAAAAAAAAAAAAAAAAAAAAAAAAAAAATTTTGGAATTGAAAAATGTGAACTACTATATAAAAATCTCTATTAAAAGTATATGAAACATAAATATCTTCTCACAATTTGTGCTTCTTTATTTGAAAGTAAGTTAATTTAATGAGAGTTTATCACCAGATCAGTAAAAATTGCATAATTGCCTTTTTTATTTTTGTCTTTTCACTTACCATTTTCTCTTTTCTCTTTTCTCTTACCATTCTGTCTCCAAGTACATTGGGACTGAGATTCTATAAAATGCATGTAATTTAAACCTTGCTTCTCTTTAACAGTTCTTCAGGGATGTTGGAGGAAAGCAAAGTTTTATACACATTAAAACTTAAATGTGAAGTACCAGTTAGGAATATAGACGAGAGTTGGTAGAGTTATGGGAGAATAGGAAATGGGTTTCCTTCCTGCGATTTTAATTTAGTGGTATTTTCTGTAAGGTGCCTGGAGCACTTGTTAACATTCATATCATGGAAATAAGATTTATTTTTCATAGAGAATATAAATTGGGGAGGAAAACCTTTGGGAATGCGCAATGGACTGTTAAGGGGAAATTCAGGAAATGTGGTTCTACCTCCCTTCTGTTTTTCAAACCCACATGCACACCATTATGCCCAAACTCTTCTTTCACTTTCCCTCTGCTTATTTATTTCTCTGTTTCTCTCATCATTTCCATGTTTAGTTTCTTTCTCTCAAAGCCTTTTATTACATAGCTCAACATTGCACGTCTCAGTCAATCCTACCAGCCCTGCTGTTTCTTTCAGTTTTAATTGACATATTTTAAGAATCAGCACATATTCTAGTTTATTAAGACGTGAATTCAGATATCTGTATCAGTTACAATTACACTTAAAGCATTTAGCCTAATTGATATTTTATTTTATTTTCAGATGTTTTATCAAATGAAGTACATGTACATTTGATAAATCCAATAGCATTCAATAAAATGGACATTATTTTGTACTTTAATTATAAATTTCCTAACAACAAAATATCTAACCTTTTAGGTTCAATATTTGTTTATGCCATGCAATATTTTTATCATTATATTTTTATGAATATTTAGTGAAACAGGTTCTTTCAGAGCATTCTTGGCAATGTACTAGTCATTGATTATTTCTGACCAACTCAAAAAGTATTCTTATATTCTGAATTAATCTTAGGCTATATGAAGGTATTTTAGTTATTTATAAATCTCAATTGTCTTTTCAGTTTTGTATTGTTTTTTCTCATATATGGCTTCATTTTCAGAAATTAGAAAAATTTTAGAAAAAAGAAAAATTCATGAAGAATAATTTGTAGAACCAGGTGGACTCAAACATTAATCATACATTTATAGCTTCCTTATGGTCATAGGAACAGATCAGCTTGCTCCTGAAATTCTCATTTTACAGTGAGTTTTTAGTGAACACCATTCAGTTTCAGTTTCTTAGGAAACTAAGCCACAGTGAAGATGCAGATACCTCATAATTAAAAACCTTCTTGAAATTTACATTCCATAAATCAGCAACAGAAAATAAAGCATGATTCATATTCACTAACCACTTTTGAAATTATGAATTCGTTTTATGGCAAGAGCTGTGTTATTCTTTAAAAATCTATTATTTCTTCAATGTTAGGGCAGTTTTGCAAAAAGAAAAAAGAAAAAGAAAAAGAGTCTCACAATACCATCTTGCCATCTGTTCAATACACATGTTCATTTTGAATCTAAATATCTGGGTTTCTACGAACAATTAAACGAAGTTGCCTTTTATTATCTAGAAAATATAATGCTGCACTGTTGGTCATTTCCTATCATTTTAAAAATAATACATGCCCATTGAAAAATCCACCACTTTATCTGTGAAACAATGGTACCTTTTTAGAAATTGGAAGTTACCTTTCAAGGAATTTCTTTTTTAGTTTAAAATATTTTGAATAATCAATTCAGGAAACTATACCTGAAAATCATTAAACTAAAATCATGCTAATTTTCCTTTATTTAAAAATATCATTGAAATGTTCTAGGTAGTGATAGCTAATGTATCACCTTCGTAATTACTGGAATATATAAATACATAGTTTCAGAGATTTTGTGGGGGCCGATTCTAGTGATCAAACCCAAGGTCTCATTCATGCTAAGCAAATTAGGCAAATGCTCTACCACTGAGCTGCACACCTACCCCTCCCCCCACTTTTTTTGGGTACCAGGGATTGAAACCAGGGGTGCTCTACCACTAAGGCCACTGCCCTTTTTTAATAAGTAACCCAAGAGTTACTTGCTGAGTTGCTTAGGGCCTCACTAAATTGCTGAGGCTGACTTTGAACTCTCCATCCTCCTGCCTCAGCCTCCCAAGTTGCTGGGACTATAGGCCTGCACCATGGTGCCTAACCATACCCAGCCCTTTTAAATTTTATTTTGAGATAGGATCTCACTAAGCTGCCTACACTGGCCTCAAACTTTTGATCCTCCTGTTTCAACCTCCTGGGATTATAGTTGTGTCCCACCACGTGCAGCCATAATTTCAGTTTTAAATGGGTTAAAATATCAAGATATTTGGAAAACTCCATGGATTGAGGTTTAGATGCAAACAACATCTCAATATTCATTAAATCACAAGCCATTTCCTTTCCAAAGTGCAATCTCATTGCCCAATTTTCATCTCACACAAAGTAAAGAATTAAACAAGATCATATTTCATACTCTTTTCATTTCCAAATTTTTAATTCTACATGCTATTTTAAAATAGAAGTTAACCTTGTATATTTGATACCATAATCTTTAAAAATTTTAATGAAAAAAATCTATAATCTTATTCTATGAAAAAGAAAATGAATAAGAATTTTCTGGACAGAGACTCTGTAGGGAAAGTTGCCAAATTTTAAATTTTCACCTTTAATGAGTCACAAATGTGAAATAAGAAGGTGTGCAGGATGTGTGCATTCCCATCCACAGTGATTACACTGATCTGTGGTATAACACTGAAACCTTTTTAGTCAAGAAATCAACCATATTTATTCCAAAATCACTAAGACTTTTTTTGGATGGGATAGCTTTGGGAAATTCTCTTTTGGAATACATTTGAAAAGATTTCAGCAAATTTCCTTGATTAAGTTGGATTTGGACTGTAATAATTAAGCTAAATGTATCTAAAAAATTGAAAAGCCTGATGAATGGTGAGAAGCAGACTGTTTTTTTCTGCTTTGCTGGAAACCTTGAAATCAATGTGAAAAAAAGAGCCAAAAGAAAAGACATGAAGGTTTTTCCTTTGGATTAGGCAGTAAATTGTTTTATTAACCAATTGTGAAATATTTGAATCTGCCCTTGCTAGAAAAATAATGACCAGAGCTGGTATAATTTACACATCTCTGTGGAAAAGGGAAGGGAATTTGTATTTGAATATTTTTGAGCTCATGAGGACGATTGTGTAAACAGTGCTGCATAGATTTGCCACAAGAAATGTGTAGAAAGAAACTTTTGGAAAGAAGTGGAAACAAATTAAAGGGTAAAGATAGAATCTGAAGGTAAGGAAAGATGCCAAGTGAGACAAGCAAATGTGGAGAGGAAATGATAAATTAGTGTAGACTTCAAAAGGGAATCTACTGAAACAGAGGAGAGTGAAAAAACAAATTCGTATTTTTATGAAGTACTAAAAAGTGAACAAATAAGATTGCTAAGTTGTTAAGCACATTAAATTTTTTTTTTGCCTTGATTAATCTTGTGGTTGGGGGAATAATTTTCATCAGTTGCTTAGTAATCTAAGTAATTTCTAAATTCCAGTGGGTGAATGTTGGGCAACCCAGTAAGCCCTCAAAACATCACTTGGGTTCTTCAAGAATTTATAGCTCCATGAGATGGCAGGGCATATTAAATGAGGATAATTGGCAATCTATACTGAATCATAACTAATCCTTGTGCTCACTGAAGAGCTTCTGAGTAGACCAAGAACTGGAGATATTTAGCATGGTAATGGGCATCTTCAACTAAGACTCTGGCACCAATTCAAATTATGAGAAAAAAATAATTTTCATGCCTCAGGTAGTAAAGCTTATGCCAAAGTGCCAGCATATGTTCAGCAAAAGCAAAGTGAGAATATAAATAAACAGTCAATAGTTCTAATATTAGAAATTTACTAATTTTTGCTCAAGTAAAATAGCTTACAGGTTCACTGTGATATAAAATTAGGAGTCCATGGAATTTATTTTGTTGTTAAAACAAGAGACAATTAGTGAAATCTGTGTCTCCTTAAAAACATCTCCTGAAATGGAAATGAAAAGTTATTAAAAATATAAACTTTATAGAATAATGAAAATTTCTCAGGGTTGTACTATCTCAACCATGTTCTTGCCTGGTGTTTCCATCAGAAATAAATTTATGAAAAACATTAGTATGTATTTCCAATGCTAGCATTAGAATTTGTCAAGTTTGGAGTGAACATTTAAGTGGAAATTATAACCATCATCATGATTACCTGACAGAATTTCACCAGCTCTATTCCAATAAAATTCTCAAAAATATATCAGTTCCTTTTCTTTATATCCACACAGGAAGTTAATTTTTTTCAGTGAGTTGAGTTCCCCAAAATGTACCCCAAACCCACCAAAGTCTCTTGATATATGCATTGCCAGATGACCCCATGAAATCTAAAGCCAAAGACTTTGACAAATGTTTTATTGGTAGTATTCATTTAGCAACATTTGCAACTATTATCTTCAATATTAAATTTTTACATGCCAACTCACTTAATGATTATTTTTTCTTTATCACTGCTCATTTCTTAGATAAATTTTTTAAAAATAAAGAAATCTAACAAGAAAGTCTGTCAAGCACAAATGGGCTAGATAGAGATAAACATTCTTATTCAGTGGTCATCTCAGTTGGTCTTCTATTACTGTAATAAAAGAAGGTTGCTCTTTTTAGCTCTGTTGTGGTTTACTTTGTGATAACCTGGGTTTTTGAAATATTATTTTATTTGTGTTTGAAAATCTATTGTGATAAATTCAATTTTTTTATTGTATTAGCTTTTCATGTTACAGATTAATGAAAGTAAGTGAGAAAGTTTGGGGGGTTTATGATGGCATTATAAAATTACAGAGAAATAAATGCTAATGTTTTTGACAAATTTAGACTTTCATTACATGATTTGCTTTATCATGTGCCTGTGTAGAGATTTACACTCTTATTTTATTCAGTTCTAGTGCATTCCTTTCTGTTTTACATTGTCTAATCAGATGGGAGTGTTGTGTTTTATAGAAGCCTGTGATTCAGCCTACTTGTAGTGAAAGTCCTGGTTGATTTGTGGAAGTAGACAACATATTTCATTGAGACTAACTCAGCTTTTGAGACTTCAATTCATAGTAGCCTTTCAATGATGGCAGCAAGCACTGTCAGAATATAGCTTGTAACACATGAAAAATAAATGAAACTCCAAAGACATATAAATGAAAGGTAAAATATTTTGGAATCATTAAGAAGTCTAATTCTACTAACAAGTTTCTGGAAGAGGTTGGGGAATATTTATTTTTGTATAATTTCTGCTACTAAAATTTATTTTCTAATGCCCAATTAGTCACAGTTATCTTGCCCTTTTCTTAACCCCAAAAGCATTCCTACATGTACAATGTCATTAACTATTGAAAATACACTCTCTTGTGATAGCACTTTATTCCTGTCTCACATTGTTAATTATCTTTTCAATTCAGGCTTATAGTTTCCTTAAGGCAGGGACAGTGTACTATACTAATATATTCAATGAATAATTTGATGAAGGATTGAGTAAATGGATAGTGAATACACAGATAATACTGAGCTAAAGCACATAAAATTAAGGAAGTTAATAAAAAAGGCAAATAAAAACCTATTTATATTGTTCTTGCAACCTTTGCCTCTATTGATATAATTTTAAAGAATATGAGCAGCAAGGTATAATTAAAATCTCATGAATAATGGAAGTAATCAGACCTGACTCCAAGTCCTGCCTCTACCACTTG
Source organism: Glaucomys volans (assembly GCA_020662805.1). NCBI lineage: Eukaryota > Metazoa > Chordata > Mammalia > Rodentia > Sciuridae > Glaucomys > Glaucomys volans. Next base: position 281,837 of record JAJEJO010004674.1, read on the forward strand.
CCAATTATGTCATATTAGGGTTGACAATGATTCTTGGGGACTCATCTCTTACCTCATTGGTATGATATGGAGACTAGCACTGACCACATTTTTCTCCAATAAGAATTTTATAACAAAAGTATACATTAATTTTTTTTCTTGAAATGTGCTGATTACAACAGAGCATATAAGAGGTATTAAATACAGGCAAAGTTTTTCCTATTAGTTTATCTATTTCTGTATAATTCTTCATTATAAGAATGGCCTTAAGGAAGGAAATGATACTTAAATAGAAATTTAGTATCAACTAAAGAATGAGTTTCTAGATTATTTTTTTCATTGCCTCATAATGGACTATTAACTGCATATATTTACTATATTCATTTTAATTCATATTATCCTTATCAAGATGATGTTTGATATTTTGTGATACTCCTTTTTCCTATTGTTTATAGCTTATCAGAAGCATTTCTACATTCTATATATCTCACCAAATATCACACCCAAGAAAAATATGATTTTCAGGAAATAACGACTATACATATGGGGGATTGGGATCATTTTAATGATAAGCTAAAATCACTAAGTGTTTTCAATGTGTGGCTTCACAACCTTTGAACATCGTAGTTTGCTAACTGATGACTACATTCAAGATCTATGCTCAGCAAAGCAAGATTTCCAAAAGCACTTAGAAAATTGTGACCACCAGAAAATGAGTGTCACATATCTCATCACTACTTCATTCAAATTGTTCTTCCAATAATTAGATCAAGAACATTAATAGATTAAGCTATGGATCCCTAAAAATTCCATTAACCAGGTGAACTTATTCCTCCATTGCTTCTGGCAATATGTAATAGATAGAAAGTTGATTGAATTTTAAGCATGATGATAACTGAAAATAAGGAAACAATTAAAAAGTACTCTTATTTTACCCAGTTATCTAATTCTGCATGGTTAAAATGGTGCTGATCTGTCTAATTCTTTCTATCCCTAGTGCTACAATTCTATTAGAGGCCTCCAATGTATTTAGCTTGGATTACATCAATTACCTTCTAATATCTCTTACCTTTATTAACACTTTCTTCCACTCAATCCCATTCACTTTACCTCAGACGAAGAGCCCCTTTCCCTTCACAACTATTCAAACACCTTCACAGTAATTTTAAGGCACAGAGATTTGACCTCTGCAAACTTCTTTAGGCTTCTCTCCCCACTTCATCAGTGAATCTCAATTTCCATAAGCCAAACTAAACTTCTTTTATTTCTTTGTATGCATTCTTCTCTCTCTCCTTCAGGTTTTCCCACACTTCCGCTGTGACATTTTTTTCTTCTGAAGTTAACCTAACTCCTAATCATCACTCAGGTGTCATCTAGACAACATTTTCTTTACTAGGTACTAACACTTTCCTGACCCTGTGATTCTGAGGCAGATGTTGTTCTTATGAGCTCCCATAAAACAGAGTTCTGCTTTTACTCTAGTGAGTGATTACCTGTTTAATTGTCGGTACCCCTTACAAGATGATAAAACACCTTATTCACTCCTGAATTTACAGTCAGGAGTGTAGTGCTTGGCATATTATTAACAAAAATTAGCTATCGAATGAAGAAACAAACTCATGGGGTGGCTTTTGATTTTTTTGATTTGCTTATTTGGGATGAAAAGAATAATTTTGAATGGGAGTTTGATTTTTAGTTTTTAGTTCTACAAGATAATGTAAGAGCACATATACATCACTTTATTGATTTTACTTTTTACAAATAAACTGTCCTCACACATATTGGGCCCTGTTCCTAGGCTCAGAAACAATTCATGAACAATAAAGCAAACCAAAGCTATACTATAGCTCTCAAATTAAATGAACCCACTGAGTATGTGTAAGCTTGATATAAATGGAGAAGGCCTGAAAGAATGAGGCCTGTGGAGGATCACACAGACAAGAAAACCATCTCACCTTAGAGAAATGTTTTACATCTCAAAAATTGAAAGGAAAAACTTCAGTGGAAGACAAAGATGAGGTAGTGTTGGAAAGAAGGGATTGTTTGAATGATATCTAATGGAGTGGTGTTGGAGATCGGTCCTCAATAACACCTAATGTGACCCCAACAACCACTCTAGACACCTGTGATTGAGAATATGCACCTCAGGCTTCAAAGAGGAACAGATTTACAGGATGGGGCAACAAATAAAATAATGAAAATCAGCGTGAGAAATTATGTGACCACAGCAACCTACCCTTACTGAGGACCCAGGAGGCAGGTGGGATTCTCTCACACCCACCAATTCTCCCTCTTACCACTCATTTCTTCAACCTGTTACAACAGAGTGGAGGAACCCTCTGTGGATAAAAAAAGGCCAACAGAAACTAGTTAGGGAAGAGGCCCACTAATTAAAAAAGAATAAAAATGATCTCACCACTTGACACAAAGAGGCCACCTATGGGAAATTTTCCATTTGCATTTTAGGTTTTTATTCTCAAGTATGAAAATAAATAAATAAAAAACAACAGACTTTTAAGTGAAAACCCTGAATGAATGGGGCAAGCAAAGGAAACCATGAAAATCATTCAGAAGAAAAAAAATATTTCAAGGTAAGTTCAATTATCAGAGGGGGAAAAAGTGAGCTGTTGTAAAATGGAATGAAAGAAAATAAGACTATCAATCAGCAATTAAAATTATGAAAGCTGACATTTTATGAAATTAGATAGATGGAAAGTTGGTGTTCATCTTCCAAAAAGTAAAAGAAAGACTTTAGAAGTAAGGAAGAAATTTCAGAGAACTGAAAAAGCATCAGCAATAAGTGAGGAAATTTCCAGTGAAATATTACAAGAACATCGACCAGAACTCAAGGGCATAAAACTCCAAATGGATATAGGCTGCTACCTTCAAAGACAACAACTGGGAAATAACTGCAGCCTTTAACATAATTTTGAAATTTCAGATCGCAAGGGAAATTTTAGAATTTTCCAGGGTAAAACTAATGTCACAAAAAAGAATCAAGAATGGAATTCCATTCCTCAGCAAAGCTCAAGCTCAACACCTGGCTTGAATGGATCACAGCTTTCTATAGTCCAAGGTGAAATATAGTAAAATAAATTAAAACTATATTCAAAAACATGAAATATCAAAACTTTATTCCCCACACATTCTTTATTAGGAAGCTATTGAAAGACATGCTTGACCAAAGGATGGGAGAAAAACAATCAAGAGTTTCCCCAAAATAATGTGCAAGAGTGTGATAACAGGTCAACAGGTAAAACAAAATATTATGAATAAATACCTATAAGCATATTGACATTATACATAACTAGGGAAACAAAAGTCATACCTTTCCCAAAGAATATTTAAAAAGAGTTGAAACCAATCAAGTCAAAGGACAGAATACATTAATTTGTATATGCAATAGGGAACTGGAGAGCCAGGGTAATTCTGTTTTTTTGTTTTTGTTTTGTTTTAAGTTTTCAACGCAAATTTGCATTTAAGACACATTCAAATGTTTATGTAAAACGTAAAAAAGATTACAAATAAAATTAGCATTTTTTTCCATTCTCTAAAGAGTTAGAAATAATAAAATAATTTCTAAAGAAAACCTCAAAAACTGTAAGAGATTAGAGCCCATGTCCTCCATACAGTAAAATGCACATGCTGAAAACAAATAATGAAAATTTATTTTGTCGGAATTGTGATATGATTGCTGACTTAAAATTCTTCTTTCATTGAATTCATTAATAAAATAAATTGGAATATGGTGTTAAATTCATGATATAAGAATCACATTAAATCCTGGGAATACTTTCAATTTGATTAAATTTGCTTATTATCTCACCATATGTTGAATAGATTTTTAAGCATAGCAAAACGTAGTAATAAATAACACCGATCAGTTGTACATAACAATGTAATGTAATTGCAATGACTAGAGACAGGTTAATACTCAACTTGGAATGTATATATATATATATATATATATAGAGAGAGAGAGAGAGAGAGAGAGAGAGAGAGAGAAGTTAGACCTGTAGCTAATAGTGAAAATCAGGAACACCAATTTTGTCCTAGAGCAAGGAGGAGCATTTACAATATTCCTAACAAGGCAGAGGATCACTTCTTTCACAAGAAAGAACAATACTATTGTAGAACTAATTTGCGCACATTTCAGAGTTAACGACCTAAAATTAGAGTTTAATAAAGTGAAGTAACAAAGAAAATTCATTTAAACTATTTTTGTGCTTTCCCCATGCAATTTGTATTTTGCAGGTTCTTCAACAGATTGAACCTGCTTCAAACATCCAATTGGTGACTTTTTACTCACAGGGATAAATATTTTGATTATAGTGAGAGCTGCTCATATCTCACACCACTGAAAGAACTAGGCGGACTTCCCTGTGTGTGTGTAAAAGAGATGAAGATGATTCGTGGTGGCAAATTGCTTTAATAAATGTCTCACAGGAATGGATTTGAGGGCTGGGGATATAGCTCAGTTGGTAGAGTGCCTGCCTTGCAAGCACAAGGACCTGGGTTCAATCC
>JAJEJO010004675.1:0-11288 GCA_020662805.1 Glaucomys volans
TTGGATTGATCATTTAAAGCTAATTACCCCTGGAAAGCAAATCTCCCAGTGTAGTCCCACTCTGAGTTAATGGGGGTTAGGACTTCAACATAAATTTCGGGGGGAATATAATTCAGCCCCTAATATTTACCTATTTCCCTTTTAATCTTTCTGGAAATTCTAGAATAAACAATTTTGAAATAAGCTTCTAACACAGACTTGAAGTGGTTTAAAAGCTCCTTGGGGTGCATACGATTTGCTATTTCCACTTCACAGGAGAGGGGTTGAGAGAGGAAGGCCACAGCAAGGTCAGCCCTGGGATCGGGGCTGGACTCCCAGCGCAGTGCTTGGTTCACCTCTGGCCACCTCGTGTCCTTGCCATCGAAGGCAGAAAGTCATCAGGAAGCCTCAGCTGATGGACCAGTGCTGCCATTTCCAAACACGTGCTCCAGAGCCTGGGAAAGAGACGGTTGGCTGGCAGGGTCACTCTGGCCTTGCATCTCCACCATCTGCTCCGGCAAGTGCCCAGTGGTCTTGCTGCAGAGAGGGGCAGTGAGAGGAAGCCAAGGTAAGTCATCATCCCAGCGGCCAAGCCATGCTGCTGCACAGGGTCCATCTCCAGTGTCTGAGAGAATCCCAGATGTCACCAGGAGGAGGTGGACACTTCAGGGTTAGGGTGGTCCACCTGCCCTCTGCCCTCCCCACCTTGCAAGGGATGAAGAGTCTACCCTTGATGAGCAAGTATCTGTATGGACCATCCTTCGGGCAACTGAGATGAGCTGCAGGAGAGGGAGACCACTGCCTAAGAGCCTGAATGCACTCTGCAGCCCTACCTGCCCCTGCTGCGCGGATAGGACCACCTGCCGTGTGTCATAGTTCCTTTTCCTGACACTGGAAGGTTCTGTGGTCGCCTCTCCTCTTTCTTCATGTGTGATGCAGTGCCTGGAGCCACAGAGGCCATTTTGTGACCACAACACTCTAACCATAAAGTATATCTCTAATAGTGACAATGAAAGTCAGCTTTGGGGGGATGATGGGATGCGATGATAGAGAAGCTGAGTTCTCTGACATCATTGAGCACTAAATCAATACCATCAAAAGCTACCTCTGGATTACTTGATATTTAAGAAAAATATCCACTTTGTAATTTAAGCAGTTTGGTTATGTTTCCTGTTAACTGCAGTTAAGTGTATGCCTAACAACACAATTGGTGAGCTAAAAACAGTCTGTCTCTGAAGATCAGCCTCTAAAAGCCAGCAGATCTTTAAGGATTCCCTGTCTGGTCATTAACTGAAGGGGCTGGAAGTAGGTTCAAGGATGTGGTATCCACCAGGTCCTTGTCAGCTACAAGCCTCTTTCCCTGTCCTTTCCTCTCTGTAAGGGCTAGAGGTGGCCCTGGCCCTGAGCAAAGTGAAGGCCCTTAGATTCTTGCCACCTTAACTCATTTTACCCAACACTGCCTCTCAAGGGCTGGAAGAGGTCCTGCCCTTGACTCACCTCTTGACAGCCATTGACGCCCATCTCCTCAGAACCTGTTCTTTCCAGCTCATGAAGAAGGAGGAGCAGGAGGAGAAGGAGGAGGAGGAAGGAAGGAAGAGAGGGATGGAGGGAGGGAGGGAGGGGAAAGGAGAAAGAGAGAGAGAGAGAGAGAGAGTCATTGGTGTATGAGTGTGTCCAGAGCCTCCTTGAAGGGGGATGTTTAATCTGATATTGTGGGGGAAATGCCTTACCTGGACCCAAGGTGGACAATCCCTAGTACTGAGACGAACTTCAGAGCTGACTTCACTGTTTGCTGATGTTCTGACTCTCTGGCTTTGTTCTTAGAAGACCCTGGGCTCCTGAGGGGAAGGCCACAAGGGCAGGACTTTCAGGAATCTCAGCCTGGCTGTAAACCTTCATCTGCTTTTATACTTCAGGAATGAGGTTTCTGGATGGCGGCTGCACCCTGGGAACTCTTAAAAAGTTTGTTAAGCAGCTTCCCACCAGTTGAATTGGGGGGATACTCTTATCTACCTCATTGTTTGAGGAAACTGGAGCTCAGAGAAGTGAAGTGTCTTATCTAAAGAAACTCAGCTTTCATGGATAGGGGTTGAACACAAGTCTTCCGATTCCACATCTCCAGGAGGTGACAGTTCCACCATTGTAGAGACCCCAGGCTATAATGCAGATAAGATCTGGACTTTATCTTGGAGCTCCTGGTCAGGAGAGGAACAATCTATATGGGGGAGATCAAAGCTCTATTTTTGAGGTGTCCACGGACTTCTGAAAGAGTCAAAGGACCCAGAAAACCACCAAGAGTGGAGAGGACATCAAGCCAGGCGAAGCCCATGTCTGCAGCCCTGTCCAGCAGCCAGCCCTAATGTGTAATGTGGGAGGCAGAGAGGGACAGCCACCCCCACAGCTTCCTGCGCTCAGCGAGCTGTAGCAGGAAATCGGCAACTGCGTTCCAGGGGTGGAGAGAGGACTAAGAACATAGGTTCTGGCCAAGAAGAGTTCCGGAGGAGCTTGCCCCTGGCAGGCCAGCTGCTCAGGCTGCAAAGCTCTGCTGCACTGGGGCCCATCTTTTCCTTGTAGCTTTTCTCCCTGGCGTGACAATGGCCCATTCATCTCCAGAGCCAGTCCAACCTCAGGCTCAGTGGAGCGAGGACAAGGACGAGCGCCAAGCCACCTGTGTCCATTACAGCTTCACAGCCGCTCCAGCTGGTTCCAGAGGACACCTTGGCAGAGAGGGCAGAGAGCTGGGCAGAGGCAGAGAGAAGACCCTGAATCCCTCATCTCTTGGGCACTCTTGAAGATGGGCGCTCTCTCTACCCCGTTGGACTAGAGGCTCTTGGAAGTCAGGGGCTGCGACTTCATCAGACCCCCGTGGACAGGGCTGTGCTTTCCCCACCAACTGGAGAGCACAGAGATCGTTTTCTGCCAGCTGTGGGTGCAAAGAAAGACAAACTGCCCTCCGTGGTGGCAGGCAGGCTGTGTCCGTCTGGGGGCTGCCCTGCCTCTGCCATGCTGTGGTTTAAGGGACCAGTTGCCAACAGATGGTTCTGGCTTGTTTTCTCTCCTACACCAGCCTTTGGAAAGCTCAGCCCTTCTCCTTCCCTTCCTCACTCCCACCCCGAGTTTCTCGGTGGGACAGATGGTACCACCCTCAGTTTCATTCTCTGATTGGCCTTTAGAGCTCAGAGAAGGAGACTCTCTGCCCACTCAGTAGCTCAGGCGACGGCCAGTGCGAGTGGAAGCTGGCGGTCAGCCGAGTTCAGCTGCAGGGGTTTCTGGTTATGAGTCCTCTGGCTCCTCCTGCTCCGGTGGCAGGAACTGGCTGCCAGTCCCAAAGTGGCTTCTGTGAGGGGCAACCCTTCCTCTTCTCCAGAACTGACGGGTGTCACTATACTGCTGGAGCCATGGGAACTTCTTTTTATAGCCTGACACGGTCTAGTGATTTTCAGAAAGGGAAGGTTGCTTTAATACAGACCTGCCCTGTTGGTTTTGATAACATCCTGTCCCTCTCTGTTTCCCCACTGGGTGGGGCTGGGGCTGGGCTCCCCAGAGGGATTTGATAACCAAAGCCCGGCTGTGCTGTCCATGGAGACCCTAGAGTGGCGTACCATAATGCTCACTCCCCAAATACTGGTCCAGTGGGTGCTTATATCACAACGAAGTTTTACCAGTCCACGAAGAAGTGAGAAAATAAACCAGGTGTGGTGGTGCACACCTGTAATCCCAGCACTTGGGAGGCTGAGGCAGGAGGATCACGAGTTCAAAGTCAGCCTCAGCAATTTAGTGAGGCCCTAAGCAACTCAGTGAGATCCTGTCTCTAAATAAAATACAAACAAGGGTTGGGGATGTGGCTCAGTGGTTAAGTGCCCCTGGGTTCAATCCTGGGTACAAAACAAAACAAAACAAAAAGTGAAAAAAAATTTTAAAGTGCAATTTGTCATAAAGGTAAATATATTTAATTTAAAGGACCATCTTTGGTTTGTTTTTTTTCCATCTTTTGTTTAGAAATGTACTGAGGACATGGGAGAGGGCTCAGTGGGAAAGGGGAGGAAGAAGTCACCAGTGCAGTGGGTCTCTAAGCGATTGGTTATTGTTGTGGCTTGGATATGAGGTGCCCCCCAAAATCTCTGTGTTAATGCAGGAAAATTCAGATGAGAAATGATTAGATGATGATGAGAGCCATAACCTAATCACTTCCTCCTAGTTTGACTGGGTAGAACCTGTAGGCAGGCGGGGCCTGACCAGAGGAGGTGGTCAAAAGGGGCTGGATGTGAAAGTTCATCTTCCCTACAGTCCCTTCCCCTTTCTCTCTGCTTCCTGGCCGCCATGCACAGAGCATCATGTCCGCCATGATGTTCTGCCTCACTAGGACCCAGAGCAATGGAGTCAGCTGACCATGGACTGAACCTCTGAAACCACGAGCACAAAATAAACCGTTCTTCCTTTAAGCTGTTCTTGTTGGGTATTTTGGTCACAGTGGGGCAAAGCTGAGTCTCACAGTTATGCCTTGGGATGTTCACAGATGCAGTGTTCATAAGTCAAGATGCGTTGCTAATTATCTGTGAATTCCTAATCACCTGTGCTGAAGTAAAGGAGATGTGGAGATACCAGGGAATCATTCAGTGTTGGGGATGAAGAAAGAAAGGAAAATAACATTTATCAGGGACTAATTCAGAAAGGACAATTGACTTACCCAAGGTCACCCTTATAGTTAATATTAGGTCTGGGACTGGACTCGACCTCTTCTAGCCGAGTCTGATGCTCTCTACCTGAACCATAGTCATACGGTAATGATAACAGCCAAGGACCGTGGAGCACATACCAAGCATCTTCACGAGTGTTCTTTCTCTCCACGTTCACAGCAGCCTTAAGAGGCAGGCCGGGGAGTTTGTGTATTTACAGAGGGATGATTCAAAGATAATCCCAGTTCTATTCAAGACGCATTTCCCTGAGTACCCACTAAGCTCCAATTCAGGAACTATGGTCCAAACAGGACACTGGAACGTTAATTACACGACAAGGTTCCTGCTCTGACACAGCTCAGTGGAAAAATGCATGCACCGAAAGGATTTCCGTGAAATGTGGCAATGTCTCAAGAGTGATTTGTATAAATCAGGGAGATATAAAATTTATATAAAACAGGGAGATGCGTAGGAGCACACTGGGGCACATGGCAGGACAGAAGGCTTCCTAGAGGAGCTGTGCCACCTCTCCCACAGGGAGCAGCAGTGAGCAGGTGAAGCAGGTGAGAGGGGAGGTTGGGGGCACCCTGAGCAGAAGGCAGAGCTTGGGGAAGGACCCTGGTGTGGCCACAGCATGGTGTGGTGGTGCAGGGGAAGTGGCGGTGTGAGAGGTGGGGAGAGGAGGCTGCCTGGTGTTTCCTTTGGGCAGTGGGAGCTGCTGAAAGTTTTTAAACAGGAAGTGGCATGATTCCATTTGTAAATGGTAAGTGCTCCATGGCCGCTGAGCAGGAGTCAGCAGGAAGGGGCATTCCCATCCTAGACTGCCAGTCACAGGCTCAGGTGGTGGAGAGGAGGGGCAGGCACAGAGACACTTCCAAAATGTAGTCACAGGACCTGGCGGTGGTGGAGTGTGGGATGAGCACAAGAGAAGGGTCGAGAGGGAGGGATGTGGGTCTCTCATTTGGATAACCAGAGGAGTGGCAAACCGATGGGGACCCTGCAGCCGGTCAGGTGTGGGATGTGGAATGCTGGGCTCAGATGAAGCAGGGTGAATCTGAGGGGCTAATGACACTGTCACCGTCACTTTCTCCTTCCTGCCTTCTGTAGGTCCCTGTTCCACCTCCCTCTCCACAGCGCAGCCAGTCTGTGGATGAGAGGAGGGGCAGGCAGCTGTGCCCCTTGCATCAGGAGATCCCACAGAGCATGGAGCCCTGGAGTGTTACCTGGGATTGGGCATCTGGGAGAAGGGAAAGGTGTGCCCTGCCCCTGCCCTGAACCCCTGGACCAAGGGAGAGTGCAAGGCTGGGCGTGTGAATGGTCAGAGCCTGGCCAAGGGAGGATTCTTCCCCTGACCTCTTTTCTACATTTCTGCCTGAGACACAGCAGAGAAGTGGCTCATCTCACAACTGGGTCATTTGGGGGGCCTTAATCACTCTCCTGCGGTGACTCAGATAGGATGATGCTCTCAATAATCATCACACATCACTCATTTGCTCTTTTCAACACATGCCCTGCTCATCCCTGTCCTCGCCGCTGTGCTGGAGATTCCCCAGACAGGCCCTGCTCTCCAGGAGCTCGCACATGATCGGGAGGCAGAGGAGTCCCTGCCTCGGTGGGCAGGGCAGCACTCTCCTGAAGAGGAGTGCGCGTGAGGAGATGCACTTCCCGGGTGCTCCCTGTGTGGACGGGGCCCCAGGAAGAGCACCAGCTGCAGAACTGCAGGGCTGCTGCTGGGTCCTGGCTCTTCTCCATGGACCAGCCGTGTGATCCCAGACCAGCTACTCCACCTCCTGGGACTTCCACTTTCTTTTCTTTTCTTCTTTTCTTTTCTTTTCTTTTCTTTTCTTTTCTTTCTTTTTCTTTTTCTTTTCTATTCTTTTTTTTTTGGTACCAGGGATTGAACTCAGGGGCACTCAACCACTGAGTGCCACATCCCTAGCCCTACTTTGCATTTTATTTAGAGACAGGGTCTTGCTTAGTTGCTTAGTGCTTCACTGTTGCTGAGGCTGGCTTTGAACTTGAGATCCTCCTGCCTCAGCCTCCTGAGCTGCTGGGATGACAGGCATGTGCCACCACACCTGACTGGTTCTCCACTTTCTACCTACAAAATGGGGTTAATGAGGGCATGCTTTCCTTGGGTGTTCGCAGGGATTGAAGAGGTCATTGAAAAGCACAGAGCACGCCCTCCTGGCCCTGGTCTTCATCACCACCCCAACTCAGGGTCTGCAGGAGAGGGTGGAGCACAGAGGAGAGGGGGATGGGAAAAACTTCACAGATCACATTACATTTGAATTGGGCAGGAGAGGTGACATTTTACCAAGGGAAAAAATCTGGTAGAGAGAAGTCTACCCAGGCAGAGGGAGCAGGGTGGGAGCAGGGGCAGGAACCTATGGAATGCAAGACACAGAGGCCTCCATGCTCCCTCAGTGTGGAGGACTTGGGAGAGGCAGGCCCTGGGAGTGTGGGTTGGGACCAGCTAGGGCAAGGCTGGACTCCAGATGAAGGAATAGGGACGTTATCCCCCAGGCACAAGCAGTCTGGAAGAGTTAGTGGTAAGACAGGTGACATGAACAGACAGACTTGCCTTTGATAAGGATGGAGGTGGCAGTTGCATAGAAGATGAATCAGAGGCAGGGGGATGCCTGGAGGGCCCAGCTGGAGACGGCAAGGGTTGGAGCTAAGACAGTGGCTGTGATCACAGTAACTTGGTGACTGTGCTGCTGCGGGAACAGAGGGACACTGGACCCCATCCCTTGTCAATAACCTGGAAAGCATGAGGTAAGTCCGTTCAGACCCCAGGTGCCCTGAGCAAAGGATAGGTGGACCCAGACCCTCAGCAGCCCTCCACCAGGCCCCAAGCACTCTAGAGCTGCCCCTCTGCAGGCCCCGGGGACTGTGGCCTAAGCCTAATTCTGGCCCATCCCCCTGGTGGTGGCTCTGGGTCAATGGGCCAGGGCATGGAAGTCCCTCAAAGGCGATGGGTTTGGGAGGCCAGGAGACCTGGTTTCCAGTCCTGACTGGGCCCCTCACCTAGCCATGTGTTCTACAAAGTCCTTTTACCTCTCTGAGTCTTGGTTCTTCCCTTGTAAAACGAGGGCAATCCTAGCACTTCTAAAGGTTATTTTAAGGATTAAAAGACTCAGGGAGTAGAGTGCCTGACGGGGCACCTGGTGCGAGTCACGCCCAGTAAGGGGTGGGCGGTCCCCAGCCACCAACCCTGCCTTCCGATCCCCTCGCCCCGCCCATCCCCCAGCCCGCGTTCAGTATGCCCTCTGCCCCAGGCTTTCCGACCACCCTGCGTGGAGATCCAGGACTCCGCTGTCAGCCCCCCACGGGCGCGGGGAGAGGCCTCTGTCCCGCTTGCTCCAGTTCAGATGTCCCTTCTGTGCAGCCCTGTCCTCTGCCCAAGACGCGCTGGCCTGCACTTCACCTTTGGAGCTGCCTCCTGACCACGGTGGACAAAGTGTCTCTCTCTGGACTGGACTCTTTGAAGTTGAACTTCAAAGAAGGATGGAGAAAAGGACCTCTAGAGCCCCTGGACCCTGAATCTTTGTCCAGGTGTCTCACGGGCCCCACCTCGCCCCACCTGCTGCCTCTTAGCCCAGCTCTAGAAACATTTTCTGCAGCATGTGGTGAGAAACCCTTGCTGGAATTGCCTTTGTGTTCACTTCCAACCAGCTCGCAGGGCCTGGGAAGCCTGGCTGGACACCCTGCGCCCTGCAGCCTGCTGCCTGCCTTGCAGATCCTCTCCGACTGATTGGAATGTGCTGCGTGGGCTTAGCGGGAGGGAGGACCAGCTCAGACCACTGACTCCTGGGTCAGTGCCCTGCCGACCCCCCTCCCCTGCTAGGCTGCTAGCCCAGGGTGACCCTCCACCCAGCCCACACCTGGGAGCAGAGCCAGGAGTCTTCTCTGGAAACTTCTGCTCCAGCAGAGCTGGGCTGCAGGGCAGAATCCAGGGACCAGACCACGGGGAAGGGAGGTTGACTCAGGGTCTTCCTCCTCATCCACACCCCAGGACACCCGAAAGAAGTTCTCTGTGGGACCAAATCATACCCCAGCTAGAATTCCATTGCCTGGCTCGGTATGAATCCTCATGCCTCCTAACTTTTCCATCTCCTCTGGTATCAAGGGACATGATGACCCACCTAGGCTATATGCCATGGAAATGGGAAGCCAGGGTGGACAGAAACCCTGGCCTGGTTTACCCCATATTGTCTATACCTACTTAATAATGTATAGAAATGGGGGAACCTGCAGTGGCAGGCAAAGCAGCCTGGATTGTTTTCTTGAAGCAGGGAAGTTTGAGAGACTGAGAAGGAGAAGGTGGAGTTAAGGGGAAGTTGGAAGGATAGTCAAGAAACTTGGCCATGAGGTTGATTCATGCAGGCGTCCACTCATCGCTGTGTTGATGGATATTTACTGTGAGCAGATACTGTTTTGGGGGCACAATGACAGGCCGGCTGAGATGGCTCTGGCTCTTAGGAAGCACTCAGATTGGAAGGGAATGGACACTAGCAAATCAGTCTTTGAGGTTCAAGATGAACGGGGTTGGGTTGAAGGAAGTACAGGGGCTCTACTATAGAGAAGGTCTGTGTCAGGTGGAACCAGGGAGACAAAGTCACCAAAAGGATTTATAACTCAAGTGACTTCATGCAGAAGATTGCTGAACAGGTGTGATGGAAGGGGCTTGGGCCTGGGAAAGAGCAGCAGCAGGAAGGAGCTACCACACCTGGGCTGGGGGGCAAAGATAGGAGGTGGTGCGACAGGATCTCAGAGTTACCAAGTGGAAGGTGGAGCCTGACCCTGGGGGGAGGCTGCTGCTGATATCCCCGAGGCAGAGAGGGAAGGGGTGATGCCCTCTCTTTCCCCTTTCTCTTACCCAACACTGCCCTGCAGGGTCTCCCAGCAGCTGGACCCTGTCAGCAGCCAGGTGCCAGGTGAGCTGGGAATTGCTCCCCACAGGGGTCAGCCTCACATTACCTGTGCCCCTCAACACAGAGCAGACCTGGGGGGCTGGAAAAGGAATCTGAGGGTGCAGCGGCTCAGGATCAAGCCAGACTTGTGGGTGAGGCCGTTAGGAGACCACGTTTGCTAGAGGAGCGAGCATGGGGTGAGTGGGATCAGGGTAAATGGGGTGAGAGAGAAGGCGAAAGGGAAGCAGAGTGGGTCGTGAAGGGCCTGGAAAGTGAGCCAGGAAGTCTGGAGATATGAATGCACCAGCCTCGGATGTCACCGATGGCTTTAAGCAATGAGGTGATAGGGTCCAAGTGTCAGGAAGGTCATTTTGGGTACAGGGACTGGAGTGTTGGTGGGGAGGAAGGGAGCTGGGAGGTGGAGGTGGGGGCCTGCGGGTGGGGGAGGTAGATGGAAAAATTGGTTGTTGATTAAGAAGGGGCAGGAGGAGAGGTAGGCCCGACTCCCAGGACTGAGGCTTGGACAACTGGCCAATGGAAATACCTGGTGCTGCAAGAGAAGGGCTTTTGGGGAATAGGAGTTGCCTTGGGGGAGAGACACGTGCGAGGTGTTCCGCAGACGCAGCGGCAGGGGGACGCCTGCTTTGTCTGAGGTGTACCCGGGCCAGGAGTTCAATGTTTAGTCTCCTGTGGGATCTGAGATGCTGAAGTGCTCTGAAAACGCACATTTCTTACCTGGCCCCTTTTCAGCCATTCCTCAGCAATGTACTCTAACCTGCAGAAGTCAGGACCACACAGGGTCAGTCTGTTTCCAATCGTTTTATTTATTTATTTATTGGTACTGGGATCGAACCCATGGGCACTTTACCTCTGAGCCACAGCCTAGGCCCTTTTTATTTTATTTTTTTTTAATTTTGAGACAGGTTCTCACTAAGTTGCTTAGGGCCTTGCTAAGTGGCTGAGGCTGGCTTTGAATTTGTGATCCTCCTGCGTCAGCCTCCTGGGGTGCTGGGATTACAGGCATGTACCACTGTGCCCGGATTATTTTCTATTGTTATAACAAAATGCCTGAGATCAGGTAATATATAAACAATAGGAGTTTATGTGGTTCATGGTTCTGGAGCCTGGCGCTAGCATCTGCATCTGTCGAGGGCCTGGCACTGCATCATAGCATGGCAGAGGGCATCCAATGACAAGAAAGCATCAGTGCTAGCTCCATTTTTCTTCCTCTTCTTATAAAGCCACTACTGCCATCATAGGGACCCTACTGTTATGATGTCATCTAACCCTCATCACCTCCAAAGGAACCAATTTCAAATACCAGTAACGTGAACCTGGGGATTACGTTTCTAACTCATGGGTCTGGGGACACCCGTTCAAACCATATCACACAGCATGGACCGACCTTGGGCAAGAACCCTCATGTGCAGCAGCCACACACAGGCGTTGAGGGGCTCCATCACAGGGTGGGGAGAGGGAGGACCTGGAGCGTGAGTCTTCTCCCCGAGCCCCGAGCTTCTCGTACTTTAAGTGCATGTGTTGGGCTCAGTGACTTTGTAGTCTACAGAACATGATTTTGTTCTGGAAGTAAGGAGCCTGACCTCACAAGATGAAATGTTGGTTATGCCAACTCTTTACTACTGGGCACTTCACCACTAGTTGTGGACCTGTGACTCAGTCCCAGCTGATGAGGCATGAATTGGTTTCATAGGGCTGC
>JAJEJO010004675.1:11298-30245 GCA_020662805.1 Glaucomys volans
GGAAAGATCTTCCTCCTTGAGTAGGTAGCAGCATTGAGCAGTGCTTGTCATGCCTCCTTCCTGTGCTTGACCCTGTGGTGTGAGGATGTGATGCCTTGAGCAGTGGCAGCCATCTTAGCCCCCTGGGGATATGTGTCTTACGCAGTTGTCAGCAAAAGGAAATAGGAAAGTGGTGTTGCTGAATCACTGCCTGAAGCTCCCTATGTTTGCATTTCTTAATAAGTGGAATAAATGTACGGAAGACACATTTTAGTGGGGGTTCCCTTCCTGTCTTAGACCATTTGTACTGCTAGGGTAAAATATTTGAGACTGAGTAATTTTTAAAGAACAGAAATTTATTTCTTACAGTTCTGGAGGCTGGGAAGTCTACGATCACAGTGCCAGTAGGGTGAGTTGTCTGGGTCAGTCTACCCTCTGCTTCCAAGATGGCACCTTGCCAATGCATCCTCTGGAGGGGAGGAAGGTCATATCCTCACGCAGCAGGAGGGGTGAAGGAGCACAGAGGGACGAGCTTCCTCTATTCAACCATTTTATAAGGGCACCTAATCCCAGTAGCCCTCTGGCATTAATCACCTCCTGGAGCCCCTCCTCTGAATACTGTTTCCCTGGGGGTTAAGTTTCAACATGAATTTTTGAGTGACCGCCATCATTCAGTCCATAGCCATTCTGCTTGGTCAAATCATCCTACCTCATCCAGTTACCTGAATTCTACTACCTGGTCTAGGAAAATGTCAGCACCTCGGGATTTAAGTGTCCTCTAAGCCAACTTCATTAGAGAATGGATGGGGGTGCTGAGTCCAGCTGGGGAAGGGCCCCATTCAGGGCCTGCCACAGGTCGGGGCACAGCCAGTTTCTCCAACCCCGTTTTCCACCTCGTTTCTCTGGCTGCTTGAACTCCTGTCATTCTCTCCATCGGGGAAGAGGGTGCTGTTTGAAAGGCAGAGCCCACTGGGTGGGCTTCTGCTGAGCTGTCAATAGCAAGGAAATGAGTGGTGGGACAGCAGATGAGAGGGATTCCGCGGGAGTGAGCAGGAGCTGGCTCGGCTGCGGAGCCATGTTCGCCTGGGGGACACACATTTATTCTAATCACATGCTGTGTGCAGGCCTCGCTGCTCTGAATTATGCACCGCGGAAGGGCCTTTCATCTCGCAGAGGGTTTGATGCCAGTCTGCCTGGCTGCCTGCACCGGGCTCTGATTTAGCCTCTAGAGTGATTCGGGGCAAGAAGGTGGGAGAAGGGCAAATGGAAACAACCTGGGCTCTGCCTGTCCTGTTCCCTCCCTTCTAGCAGGGCTGCTGGGGAGAGAGGCAGAGGCCACCATCACCTCCATCAGTCTGGGAACCTGGAAGGGGCCTACAGGATTGTGTGTCTGGCTGCTTTCCAAGAGTGCAGAGAAATCTAGCTTCATCAGCTTAATTGAATTAAGATCTGTGAAATTCACTGGAGCGCTGGGTGGGAGGCACCGTAGGCCTCTCCTAGTCTAGGTTGCTCATTTTCTGGGAACAGAAACCAAGGACCCAGGAGGTTTCAGGAGGCTGGTCCTGGAGGCAGAGCTGGAGGCAGAACCCTGAAGGGCAGCCTCTCTTGTTGGACCACTTTCATCTGAAGCAGAGCTGCCTCCTGAGTTAGGTCAACAGATACGTTTGAACGCTGTGGTTGGCAGCTTCTGCCATGGGCCCTGCCTCCTGCCTCCTGCTGTGGATGCCCTGTGGGATCCCCTCCCCTTTGGTGTGAGCAGGGCCTGGTGAATAGCTTGTTTCTAACCAGTAGAAAATGTCAAAGTGATGGGACAGTACTTCTGTGATTGGGAGACAGACTCGGTCTGCTTCCTCTTCTCATGAGCGTGCTCAGATGAGATGAGCTGGAGGGATCCACATGGCAGGAGGCCACCCCCCAATCCAGTGTCCAGCAAGGAATGGGAACTTCCGTCCCACAGCCGCGGAAGAACTGAATCCTGCCCATGAGTACAAGGTGAGCCGGGAGGCAGATCCCGTTCAGCAGAGCTTCAGAGCAGACCCCAGCCTGGCTGCCATCTTGATTGCAGAATCAAGACCTGGAGTAGAGGACCAGCTAGGCTCTTTCTCCATTTCTGACCCACGGGAACTGTGGGAAAATAAAGTGTGTTGTTTTAAGAGGCTGCATTTGTCATGCAGTGATAAACAACAATCCCTATTCTAGGGTAGTATTTAGGGTTACATGCCCAGCACATTCTGCACCATCTCAGGAGTGGAAGGTGGGACCTGAGGAAGTTTGTACTTTGTGAGCCAAAAAAGAGCATGCGAACTGAAGACCCATACTGAGTTCTCCTGCATGCTAGGTGTGGTGCTAAACCCCACACGTATTGATTAATGAGTCATCACGATAGCCCGTGAGTCCTCTCAGCAACGTCACTTGACAGTGAAGAAACAGGTTCAGAGAGGTAGATAACCCACTTGGTGAGTTAAGTGGTAGAACTGGGATCTGAACCAGGCAGTTTGGCTTCAGAGGAAAACAGGACAGACCCCATTCCTCCTGAGGCACTTGGATGGGTCCAGTGAGCTTGCCGTAGATATTTGCTGGGCATATGCAAACATGATCCTGTCACGGAGGAGCTGGTAGCTCTGCCTCTCACTAGGGACGACCTTGAACATGTTCCTCAACTTTGGTCTCCCATCTGTAGAGGGGTCGTGGGGACCTGGTGGGGTTGTAATGAGAGAAAATGATGGGTATGGCTTGGATATGGTTTGAGTGTGTTCTCAAAAGGTCGTGCACTGGAAGCTTGGTCCCTGTGTGGGAGTGTTGATGTGGAGAATTAGGACATGGGGCCCGGTGGAAAGTGGCACCACCTTTGGAATGGACTGACTCTGGTCTGAGGCATGAGGTGGTTCTCTCAAGCAAGCATGGACTGTGATATAATAAGGCCATTAAGTGTGTGAGGTCCCTTCTATATGCAGATGTTTTCTTTTCTGCTTCTCTGTCTTGTGATAGTGCTAGGGGAGGGGCCTCTCATCAGAGGCTGAATTAATGGGGCCACCCACTCTTGGACCTTTGGTCTCTAAAACTGTAAGCTAAATAAGTTTTCTTTGTTTATAAAGTACCCAATCTCAGGTATTGTGTTATAGCAACACCAAATGGACTAATGCAGCACATATTGCCTGGTACATATTGTTATATATTTTTTAAGTGAAAATAAGTGGCCATATCAGCAGAAAGTCACAATACTGTGTGGAAATTGCAGGGACCCTACCTTTTCAGGCTATAGTGGGATCTCAGAGGAGGCAATGCCCTTGACTTCCTGTCCTTTGTACAAGTCCTTTCAAGTCCTGGGCTCATTGGTGGGCTTCCCATGCATACTTTCAATACTTTTCAATACTTCTCATTTCCTGGTTAGGATGATCAGCAGTTCCAAGGTCATCTTTCTTCTGGGTCATCTTTCATCGTCAAGATGCCCAACTCTCTTAACTGGAGTTCACTTTTTTACTCTAAGCTTCCCAAGATGAGGAACTTTTTAGAAAACAATGCTTTCAAAGTCCCAGGGTCTGCTCATACCTTTAACTCCCTATCCTGGCAATATCCAGCGCTCTGAAGTCACAGATCTCACCCTCAGGGTTCTTGCCCCTCCCACTTTTCTGCTAAATTCTCCTCTTTTGGCTAGAACAGGAGTTCCTCTTGCTATTTTGCCCAAAGTCCAGGAGATCCAATTATTCATCAGGGAGAAAATGTAAAGACTGTGGAAAGTCTTAATGAACCGTGAGTGCCAAATACAGCCCACAGTAATGAGAGCAGCTGGTAGTCAGGCCCTGGGGCTCTGGGCAGAGAGAAGCAGGTAAGGAGAGCGTCAAGGAGTGACGGGGCCCAGCAGGCCTTAGAGCGTGGTGAGCATAGCGGGAGGGCAGGATTGCCACCCAGGGAACTGCCGCACAGCAGGGTGGCATGAAGTGGGCTGTTGATGTCACTCGCACTGACCCATAGCTGGGTGTCCTCTGTTTGGGGACACATGAGGCTATCACGCCTGCCGCCTGCACACTGTTGTGTGGAGGCACATGACTCCTGTTTGGCCACTCGACAGGTTGTAGCTGGAAGTGATGTGCAGGGCGCACTGTCCCTGGCACAGTGACAATCTCCAGCGTGTTTCTCCTCTGCCATGGCAACCGGGGTTGAAATGAAGGAACCAGGGATGCTGACCAGGGATGCTCCATAGGGAGGTCAGCTGTCCTGGAGAGAGGCTGGATCCACGGTGGACTTGGTGTGAATGTTAAATACGTCTTTGTCTTTAAACCTCTGAAATTTTAGGGGTGCTTGCTCTCGCAAATTTCCCTGCCTTCCCTGATGTCCATGAAAGTGTCTGTCGAGTGGGGGAACACGGAGCTTGGTTAGTTAAAAAAGACAGAAAGAGCCCACGGTACAGCATGACAATCACCCCGGAGGAGACATTGGGTCACCACAAAAATTCAAATTCAGTCGTGTGTGGTCCAGGCACGCACAAGCATTGTGTTAGACCCATTTCAGGTTACTCCAGAGTGCTGCCTGGGTTGAGAACAGCCGGCATGACTGTCTTTACCCCTTAAATGTTTGATTCGTCAAACTCTATTTCAGGGACCATCAAAGTAGAAGAGCATTACGGGACTGATAGGGCCTGCTATGGGCTGAATGTTTGGGATCCCCCAGATCTCCAGTGTCACGGTACTGGGAAGTGGGACCATCATGAGATGATTAGGCCACGATGCCGCCAGCCTCATACAGGGGATTAGTGTCCATATATATAAAGGTCCAAAGGAGCTCATCAACCCCTCTGCTACGTGAAGACACACAGATGGCACCGCCTGTTGAGGAGAAAGCCAGCCCTCATCAGACGCCAGACCCACCAGCACCTTGATCTTGAAGATCCTGGCCTCCAGAAATGTGAGCAATAGATTTCTATTGTTCATAAGTTGCCCGGTGTGTGACATTTTGCTCCAGCAGCCCAGGACAGGGCTTGGACTGAGGCAGGGCTTGGAGACAATATTTCCCATAATGTGTGAAAGTGCTTTATGCACATTAAGGGGGTGGATGAGAGAGAAATAACTGGAAGTTCTCCCTGGATCCACTGGAGTTTTCACTTAGAGAATGTCCACGGCTGACATGTTTAGTCTGGGGCCAGCTTTTCTGGCTGGGCCTCTGTGCTACCCACAGTCCGTGGCCAGGCAGGCAGGCGGCAGCATCCTCCTGGCCTCTGAGGAGAGGGCCTGTGGCAATGGCTCCCAGCTGGTCTCCTTCCTTGGTTGCTGTGATACTCTGTCCACTGATTGGATTAACAACGTGGTGCCTGTTGTCTTCCAGGCAGCAAAGAGTGGACAGCCTCCTCCTTGACCAAATACATGGATCTTTTTTGAGCAAAGTTTTGCACATATTTAAGTGAACAGGTTCATGACATCGCAGGGGAGTGCCAACTCTCCCATCCAGGATCCCCCGCTGGGCAGCCCTTCACTCCTTTAGCTATTTCTCCTGGTATTCACTTCCTACTTATTGGCTCTTGATTTTTTTACGTTGAGACATTCTCTGTTGACTTACCACTATGGAGTCTGAGCATTTAGCATTCTTACATTATTCCTCTTATCACACCCCCAACAACGTTATCACACTCCCTACAAGTCTCCCAGGATAGTTATATCACAACTTTTTTTTTTGTTAAAAATAAGTATCTGGTGTTTCCATTAGCATTTATGAGTATGTAAATACCGTTTAGAAAAGAGCCTTGTGTGATCATGTTTCCTTTTTTGGACTATTTTTAATTTTCTTAGAGTTAATAATTATCTCTATTTATTTATTTCCTCTTTTACTTACATTTTAGACTTCTGAGAGGGATCAGAACCAAATGGATGTATCCTATTTGCTACATTCAACTGAAAACTATCTCATCATTTTCCACTAAGTGAAATGTACTACTTACAAATGACTCTTTAATATACTCTCATGAAACTTTAGAAAGTATGTTCTGGGTGTCTTTTATACCTTTTTTCCCTTTTCTTGTACTTTTTATCTAACATTAATGAGCATCTCTCTGTGGCACACAGAGAGCATGTTTGCAAGTCTTGGGGAGCAGGGTCTTTCCTCCAGGATCCTTTTAGGACAGAAGTCTTCTCTCAGCAGACTGGGGCTTCCCAAGGATGGGGCTGTGTCTCCCTCTGACTCTGAGGCTCTATGTGGGAGGCACTGTGTTCTCTCTCTACCAGCTCCACCTCGGTTTCTAGGAAGGTGCTCTACTTTTGGGAGGGGACTAAAGTCTGAGGTCACAGGTCCAAGTGACTCACCCTCATATTGTAGACCCCCAGAGCTTCTCAGACCCCAGTAGCTGGTTTTGTTATGTCTGGTCTACTGCTAACCTCGGGTTGCAGAAAGCAAAGAGAACCAGCAACTCAGAGATACCCCCAAGGCCCTGTCAGGTAAGGGGCCCCACTCAAGATCCATCCTGCCCTCTGTGTCTTGAGAGGACCTTGGCTCTCAGGCTCTGCTGGGTCCTAAGGATTCTCCTTCCCTCTCTTTCCTTCACATGTAGCTCTTCTTTCCTTTGACGCTGTCTGTGGAGAGAGACTGTGGAAGGCATGAATAATAGATCATTAACCTGGAACCTTTCCAGTGAGTGAGACTCGCCACCAGTGAAGAAGCGGGTTACGTAACCAGCACATTCTGGTGGCATCAGAGCAGCGTGTCCGCCATGAAGCACAAGATCAGAGAGCTGAGAGGAGAAGGGAGGGAGCTCCTTGGCAGGAGGGCCTGTGGGGAGCCAGCCTCTGGGCTGGTGTTTTTCAGATGCCTTCTGCAGCAAGCCGTGGAAGGAGAGAAAATGGGCTGGTTGGTCCCGGCTGGAACCCTGTGGTACAGAATCCCACTGGCTTCCTGGCACCTGGCCTGTGCCTAGCAGGTTATGGCCCTGGTACTTTCCCATCATGGTCAGGGTTGACACAGACGGCCTGACAGAAACGTCACCCAAACAGGACAAGGTAGACCCAGGAGTCATTGTGCTGGAGGAGGAAAACCTCAGTTGCTGGGTTTTTCCACCAAGGTCCTTGGATGTGGCTTCTGGCTAGTAGATCTCCCAGTGGGCCCACCTCATCGCTAGCCCTGACAGGCCTGTGGTGCTTCCTGGGAGGGAATTCTTCCTGGGAGGAGATCTTCCTGCTCTCCTCCTGTTGCCTGTCAGAAGCAGGACCTGCTCCTCATTGGTCAATTTCTCCAAATCTGTCATATCAGAAGTGGCTCATATTCTCCTAAGACCTTCTCTGATGCTTCTTAATCAGCAGTGCATGATCCTAAGCTTCCTCACTGGAGGTAGCCAGGGTGTTGGCTATAGAGGCGTCCGACCTTTGGTGGCCATGAAAAAGTGCCTCTGGGATCTTCTGCAGGGGGCTTACCCAGCTGTGGGCCTCAGCTGCTGCACCCCACACCATCTCAGAGAGCTCCTGAGGACAGGGCTGTGTCTCCCCTTAGACTGCAAGTTCTCTGTGTATCCCCCCTCTACCACCTCCTGTCCACCCCTGCTGGCTGTTGGCTATACTTCCCATTGACTGTCATCAACTACTGACTGCCTGGGACGATGGCTGGGATAGACCATTCCTGTGAGACAGAGAAGGGGAGATGTTCGCTTAGGCTGGAGAGTCCTGGTTGCCTGAACCCTATTGCTCAAACTTTCTTCAGTGTTCGTCTAAGCTCTTTCCCACTGTCCTCTGCAGAGGTCAGAGTAGCATGGGTATTGACAGTTCTCCCAGCTGCCTCCACCTCTCCCCATTCTGTGCACAGGCTTCTCTTCCCTCTTGGCTTCTACTTCTTGGAGATCATAGACTAACCCAGTCCTTATTCTCTAGTCCCTGGATCAGCTAGAAATACTTTTAGACACTGTCCAAGATGGAAGTGACTGGTGGGAAGCACAGTGAGTTTATAATTCATTATGGCTGTCACCTGATGGCCCTGGGTCCCTGTTCTGGGACATGTAAAGACCTCGAAGCTAAAGTGTATCCAACCTGTATAATTAAGGCAAAGACCAGTAGGAGCTGAGTTCAAAGAGGTGATGGGGCCAGATCAGTAGGCTTTGTGACCATCTTGGGACCTCATCCTCAGCCCGAAGCACAGAGGCTTTCCTGGAGGCCGAGACTCAGCCCTTGCTTGGTTTTCCTCTCGTCTTTCCTCCTGTTGCCTGTCAGAAGCAGGACCTGCTCCTCATTGGTCAATTTCTCCAAATCTGTCATATCAGAAATGGCTCATATTCTCCTAAGACCTTCTCTGATGCTTCTTAATCAGCAGTGCATGACTCCAGCTGGAAGGGAGGGAAGACTGATGGCCAGTAGGGTTTAAGACCTGAGCTCCCAATCCAGAACTTGTGTCCCTGCTTGGTCATCCATTAGCTTGGAAGTCTTTGTTCCCTCACTTGCACAGAGTGATGCTAATCCTAGTAGTACTAGCAGATATCATGCAAGGAGCACCTACTGTGCTCCAGGCACCACCCCAAGTGCTTTAGAGTTATTATGAGACCCACATTTATGGTTTCCAGTTTTCCAGATGGACCTTCAAGGTATGGAGGCATTAAGACACTGGGCTCCAGATCCTAAGCTGGCCAGGAGCACAAGCGAGCCCCAGATCCAGGTGGTCTTGCTTCCAAACACCTCCCTTCCATTGCCCCACATGCTCTTCTCACACAGCTGCCGAGAGAACCATGTGAGAGCAAGCTCTGTGCTTTAGGAAATGTCTTGGCCCTGACGGACACCTGTGTTCTGAATCCTGGGCCTCCATGACCATGTGAGTGCCTGGAACACTTCATTCTTTTATTTGTTCATTGTGTTGACAAATATTTGTTGGGGACCTCTGTGTACCAGGCAACGTGGTAGGTGCTGGGGGACAGCAGTGAACAGACCTGACTTGTCCCGGCCCTCCCAAACCTCATAACCCAGAGGGGAGACAGAGATTAAACAGATAATTACGTGGATGATTACTTATAGTCAGGGTCTGTGCTATAAAAAGAGAAGTGAGGCAGGGAGAGAAATTGGAATAAGGTGACCTGGCCTGTCCCGGAGGGTGTGACCCTGAGATGCAGCCCCTACCAGCCTCGGTGTGATCCAAGTCTGTGGGGCCGGGGACACAGCCCTGCCTGCAGGAGGAGTACAGTCTGACCTTGCTCTGGAAGGAGAGCGGCCTGTGCCTTCCGGGAGACTGCGGTCTGATGGGGGAGATTTTGCCTCTGTTCTTGGAGGTCTCAGCCTGGTGGGGGAGATGCAGCCCAAGGGCCTGCTGTGTCATCAAAGGCAAGATCTGCAGGGGCCTGATTCTGATGGTGCAGTTGAGGTTGGTGAGCAGGACACAAGACAAAGCAGACAATCATCAAAGCTGAGGCAGCCTTGGAAAATAGGCTAATGTTGGCATTTAGGGACCCTGTGCAGACTGGGACTGAGCATCCCCCCCAAGGATCTGTTTTTAGTGATCTGGTGGAAAGGAGGACACGGCAGAGGTTGAAGTGAAAGACATAACCATTGTCAATGGCTGGGACCAGCACCCAGTCCAAGGTAGGTGCTAAATAAATGATAGCTGTTATTCTGAGAACGTGAGGGTCATTGTGTCAGTAAATGACACGGAGAAACCTTGGAGCCACTAACTCTTCCGACCACTCCATTAAAAAAGGTTCCATTGCAGGAGCTTCTGGAAGGATTTATCTCCATTTCAGTCCCTGACTCTTCAGAGGTGGGAATTAAAATGAAACTGAGGGGATGCATGCTGAGTCAAGCAGGGGCCTGGCCAGGAGAAGCCAAAGGGAAGCAGAGGCCAGCTCAGAACCAGCTGTGCAGAGAAGGCCTTTTTTTTTTTTTTTTTAAAGAAGAAGTTGGGAAAAAATTTCTAATGAATCCTATCCAACCATAAAATCATGTAGAAAATGAATCCTATCTGACAATAAAATAAAAGTGAAACAAATTACTAGGTTCTCATATTTGTAGAATAAATTAATTTCATGTTTAGAATACTAATTGATCCAAGAAAGGTTTGTACCCGGTGCTGCCTGAATTTAGCAGGAAACTGGAAGTTGGGAGGGGCTGCAGAGGAGGGAGACTGGCCTGCAGGCCGCTGGGTGGACCTGGCAGGGCCCCACCCCATCTCTCGCCAGTGCTGAGTTTAGCAGTTTCATGTGGTTTGGTATTAGAGCTCTTAAATTGTTTCATGCATTTTCTGTGTCCCTCACACAGAAATAGGCTTATGAAAGGCCATGTGTGGCATTGCCCTGATGAGCACAGGGCTGTGTCCCCTCAGGGTGCGGCTCCCTGAGGACAGGGCCATGTCTTCCCTTAGGCCCTGGCTTCCCTGAGAACAGGGGATCTCGAGTAAAGTTCCACACTCTTCTCAGAAAAATGCACCACTAGACAACATATCCTTCTGGGATTCACAGTCTATTCAACTCCTCTGCTACATGGAATATGGCTGCTGAATAGGCGAGGATGTTTTTCTGCAGATTGGAACGTGAAGACCATGATATCTCCCCCTTGCCTCTTTTACTTTTAATGCCTCATGCTGGAAAATAGGAGTTAATCTTCAATGATCTGCAAGTGAAGGACTGCTTAGTGGATTACCTGTGCATGGTAAAAATGCCCAAAGACTGTCCGGTCACCGGTCCCAACCTAAGCGGGGCCTATTCTGAAGATGCTGGCTCTTGCCTCCTGGCCCAAGATCACAACTTTATTAGGTCTTTAGCAGCCAGCTCTTACCACCCACTCTACCTAGATCCTAATCCTCATACCTTCTCATCCTGGGGAGGTGGCCCATCAGACTCTCCCTGTGCCTGTGTGAGTCCCCGGACTGCCTGTTGGGTGCCTGGTATCCTGCCCGTGTTGGGCAGACATGGTGTTTTAGTCAGGCTTTTCACTGCTGTGATGAAAAGATCTGACCAGAACAAATTTAGGAAATGAAAAGTTTATTTGGGGGCTCGCAGGTTGAGAGATCTCAGTCCAGACAGCAGGCTCCTTCCTCAGGGCTCAGGGTAAGGTAGAACATCATGGAGGAAGAGTATGGGGGAGGGAAGTGGATCTCATGATGGTCAAGCAGCAGAGAGACACTCAACTCCCCAGATACAAAACACATACCCCAAAGCTACGCCCCCCAGGGACCCATCTCCTCCAGCCACACCCCACCTGCTTACCCCACCCCACTCTGTAAATCCTCATCAGGGTATTCATTTACCAATTGGGTTAAGACTCTGATAACACAATCATTTCTCCTCTAAGCCTTCTTGCATTGTCTCAAACGTGAGCTTTTGGGGGACACCTCACATCCACACCATAACACATGGGCTCCTGGTCTCTATGGGCATTGAACACAGGAGCATCCCTGTAGACAGTACTCCCTGCCTGATGTCACCCCTTAAGGGGTGTCTGTGGGGCTTGTCCTGCTTTGGTCCCAGTTCAGCTACACAGATCAGCCATGTTGCTTCGGCACAGGGTTAAATCCCTCTCTGGGCTTGAAAAGTAGGGCTAACCCAACTGAACAAGGAGATCTCTGGACCAACCTGGTGGTGTGGAAGGCCTTCCAGGTACGACAGGTCAGGATCTCTGCCTGCCTGTCTTAGGGGGCAGGTGGGGGGCTGTCTGTGCTGCTCCCCTCTGTGCCTCCCGCCCCCTGCCATCCTTCCCTTTAACAAACTGAGAACATGGGCCTCTGGGCCTCTGTTTCATGGTGGGCAGGAGACCAGATGTCCACACACATGATGGGGTGTCAGAATATCCCCTGAGACCAGGGACTCTGCTCATCTGCAGTCATCCCCCCCGCGTGACACAGTACCTGACACATGTCTCATGCATAGAAAACTGTTGACCAAATCAATAAATGACTGAGTGAATGAGTTCACATGATGGAGTCTCCCAGTTCCTCCAACTGACTCCACTCGGGATCTGATCCCCCTCACCATCCTGCCCCATTTCCCCCACACGATTCCCCTAAAGGGAAGGCAGGAGCCTCCCATTCTGGTGTGCCCCCTTTGTCAGCTGCTGAATATACTTCACAACAATTACACGTGGTCCCCATCCCTAGGCCACAGGCGGTTCCCTTTCCTTCCGCTCTTCTCACCCTGGCTACAAGGAAACTTTCCCACCAGCACTTGATTCCCATTGTCCCTCCTTCTCCAGTTCTTGTATTTCCTAATTATGATGAAGTCTTCTCACAGGGAGAAAGGGTTTCTAGAAGAAGGGTGCCGGCCTCCTCCTGCTTCCACTTAAGGATCTAGAAGGAAAGGGACCCCTGAGCAGGTGCAACAAGCCCCGTCTTCTGGGGGACAGCCCACTGAAGCTTCCAGGGAGAAGGCCTGCAGGTGCTAGAGCATAATTACCTTCCATTAATATGTTAATCTCTCATGTGCGGAGCCGGAATGGCATTACTTTACTTTAAATAATTAACTGCTGTGAGGACCGAGTGCCGGGAAAGTGGCTTGGGCTGCAGCGGAGTGTTTAACGTTTTAATTAAAACCTTTCTGATAAATGTTTACTATTGCTTTTGCTTCTGCTTGGGAAAGGGGTGATCAACAGGAGAAAGAAGGTAGGATGAGAAGAAGGAGGGCCAGAGGAAGGGACAGAGAGAGAGAAGGGAGGGAGGAGGAGTAGGGACTCACAATGAGGAAAAGGCCACAGAAGAGCTGCCCCCAGCCCCCAGCCCCCACAGGCAGAGCCAGGCCTCCTGAGAGTCACGCGCTCCCACAAGCCCTTGCGGCTCTGCTCCATGCACCAGGTTAGGGAAAGAATTGGAATTCCTTTTGCTCCCTGCCCTGCGTCCCTGTGTCCCCAGTTCTCATCTTTCCTGGCCCCCGACACTTCCTTGAGGCCCCCCATACTTCCTTGAGGCTCCAGTCCCCACAGCCTCACCTCCCCATCCCTTATTGCCCCCCATGACCACCTCCAATGAGGGACACCAACATGTCAGCCAAGGTGGCAGGCCCATGGGCCAGACCCCCGAGTCCTTCCTGAGTAGGGGCAGTGGCTGTCCCCTTGATTAGCCTCTTCTTGTCTTGAATACCTGTTCTTAGAGTCTTCAGAAGTGTAGTGCCCACATGTGATACACACGCATGGCCATGGAGATGACCATTTGACCACTGTAACCAGGCAGACAGGAGGTATAGATAGATCCAAAGTGGGTTTGGATGGAGAAGGGCTCTGGGCTGGAGCAGCAGTCGGATCTGTCTGTGGATGGTTCTTCTTTGAGAAGCCAGGCCTCAGCTCTGCTCAGGGCTGCTGGGTGTCAATCACTGGCACTGTGTGTGTGCCCGTGCGTGTGCACATACTCACAAATGTATTAGACCCAGCCTTGGCCTCCAGGTCTCTCCTCTCTGCTGCCACCCCGCTTTGCCAGCCTTAATTACAGCAATTTAGGAGGCGTGCTTAAGATTGCAGAGGGAACCTATCAATATTTCACTTAAGAACGGATTTCTGTCGGATGGTATCAGAGGCCTATAAATGAGAAATATGAGACTTGTTCTCAGGTAGCCTTGCACATACACACACACACACACACACACACACACAGGACGCACGCACACACACCCCTCTGATGAATTATTAACACATGATTTTCTTTCTGTCTCAGGCGCTGGGAACAGCTGAGGATTTTATTCAGCTGGTCGGAGATGAAGCTATTTGCCTAAAACACGTTAAAATAAACATGAGAAAACGGGGGCTCTATGCTCTGAGGTTTCCTGTGGGCCAGGAGCCAGGGTACACTGTTGCTCTGTGCACATCCCTGGGTTTGTTGGGAGAGGAAGATGGTGGACTGGCTGCTCCTGACTCATGTCCACCAGCTTAGGGGGCAGGGTCACCACCGACACCAGGGCAGGGTGGAGGAGGGTCCTGCATGCATTCGGGAGACTCTTGTTCCTGTCCTCATCCACCTGTCACTCCCTGCAGATGGAGGGCCTCACATTGCCTTTGTGGTCATCAATGTGTCTGCAGGTGGGTCGGTCAAGGCCAGCACCTTAGTGCTGTGACACCAGTTGTCATGAAATTAACACAGGCTTTGTAATCTGACAATTCAAAGTCCATTGCCCATGATCGGGGCCAGTCACAGCATCTCTGAGTCTCAGTTTCCCCATTTCCAAAAGTGCAGCAACTGTGCCCATTCTGGTGAGTAGGGTTAACGATGGTAAATATAAAGCCCCTGGTCAGGGGAGGGTCCACTGTAGTCACTTGGATGGCCGTGAAGACAGAAGTGACTTCTTAACATAGTCAGTTCTAGAAGCTTAAGAAGGACATTGGCCAACTAACTTGATCTTCCCTGAAAGAGGTGATGAGGGGGCTGAATGGTTGGAAAACTAGGGACAAATAAACAAGTTGAAGGGACTGTAAGTATTTAGCTTGGAGAAGTACATCTCAGGATGATGTACTTGCCAGTTTTATTTAAGTAAATTCCTTGTTGAAAAAGGATCAGAGACATCATGTGAAGCCCCAGAGGGAGCAATGGAAATCAGGAAAGTTTCAGGTTAATATAGTGTTTGAGTTATCAGAATAGTGTGAACATGGACTGGGCCCCTTCTTAGGCTCCTCCTCACCAGGGATGATTGGCCACATGGTGGGCGTGTGCAGAGCTGCCCCAGCACTCCCAGTTGGAGCCTCCAGGACTGCACATCATCTAGTCTCTGGTTCCTCGTGGCGAATCCTCCATCTATGCAACCATCCTCTCCTCTGGTTGCCATCCTGGGGAGAAGGCAACTTCTCCAAGTGGCCAGTTTGGGTGAATAGGCTCCACTTTGGGGATCTCCCGGGTGATAGAAAGCACACATTCTCTGCTCCTCCACACAATGGCATGGGAATGAGACAACCAGTGTCCAGCTCTGTTTGAGACTCAAGAAGGCTGTGAGATTCAGGAACATGGTTCAGCAAGTCACCCTGGCCAAGAGATCCCAAGGCCATAACTCCTCTATTTCACTATAGTAAAGGTCATATTTTGGTCCTCATCTTCTTGGTTTCCATATATCTTAGAAAATTCTGCACTAGGTGTGAAGAAGGGTGTTTGTCATTGATCCCCTGAGATCCTAACAGAGATCAGCTTCCTAAGATTGGAACATATAGTGGTCAATGCCTATTTGCTTTCAGATCCATTTCTTTCTGCTTAGTTTGTTTATGCTGCTAAACAGAATAACAGGCCAGGTAGTTTATAAACAGTAGAAATTAATTCTCACACTCCTGGAAGCTGTGAAATTCACAATCAAGGTGCAGGCAGCTTTGTTGCCTGGTCAGGGTCCTGTCTCTGCTTCTAAGGTGGAGGGGAGGAACGCTGTGCCTTCATGTGACATAAGGTAGAAGAGCAAAGGGGATAAAGGCCTTCATCCAGGGCTTCTATAAGGACACCTGGTCCCACTTGGGAGGGTGGAGTCCTGACTCCATCCCCTCCCAGAGGCCACACCTCCTAATACTGTTGCGATGAGGATTAAACTTCAACATAGTTTTGGAGAGGACAAAAATGTTCCAACCATGGCACCTACCCTTCTGCATACCACATTCCTCAGCCTTCCTGGTCAACTTGCCTCTTGCAAGGGTCAATCAATGGGAGGGATGGTGGGAGACTGCAGGAAAGAAAACATGAGAAGGCAGGAAGTATCTCCCTCTATCTTCCTGATGAATAACTGGTAGGTGGATATCCAACATGGCTCCGGCTCCAGCTCCAGCCAAATGAGACTAGCACCTGGCATCTGGTAACAGAGCCTCCCTTGTCCCTCTAGCCAGCCCTAAGGTCAGAGTGGCATCCTGCTCTCACTAACCTCCGAGAGCTTTGCTGTGCCTCCAACACTTCTCTAACCAATTCCCTAGATTAAATTCTCTGTTAGAAGTACCTAGTGTGGTTTACATTTTCTCACCTGGGCCCTGACTGATTCAGAACACAGACTCCACTTGGGGAAGTTATATAGCTGATTCTCTGGATGGCATACATTTCTGAGGTCACCATATAATTCACAGTTTCCTTGGGGATCTTTCCAAATCCCAGGCCCTCTGAGTTCTAAGTGTCCTAAGGAGGGATTAGGCCATGGAAGCCATGTGGGGTATGGTAGGCTATCCTGTGGGGGGTGTGTGATGGCCTCTGCCCCAGTTCCTGGGCCTTTCACAGCAGAGGGAGTGTAACAGTCCATTGTCAGGGGCAGTCTTTGACCTGGTTTCAGGGCCCTTTTGTCTTAAGTCTTGTCTTGATGACTCATTTCCTGTGCCACCCTCACCTTCTTCACTCCTGGCTACTTGCTTGGATTCAGCTCAGGTAGTCTCCTGCATCTTGCCTTCTGAGAACTCTGGTCTAGACCATCTGCACAGTGCACCCTGCACTGTGGGACAGCCCAGGATCTAGGGCTCCAGACCCTTTGCCTTGTGTCTATTCTTTCCACGGTTGCACATGACAGGCCCTGTCAGAGTCTCCCCAGGTGCCTCACAGATGTTGGTGTCCATCAGTGAGCATCTGAAGACACTGCTGGAAATGTGGCAGTCACCTGTGTCTCCTTTGAATGATCCTGGAAATGCAGCAAGCCTGGGGCTGTAGATGTGGAAGATGGATCTCCATGGAGATCTGCCACACCAGTTTCATTCTGCATCACTGTGTGCCCATGAGCAACCTTAGAAAGTTGATTTAGAGTTTCCTTGCCTGAAGGAAGAAGTGGAATGACCTAATAAAGTTTCTGAGATTACTCCATGAACACTGTAGATTGGACCTCAAGGGTTTCTATCTACAGACTAATGTTTATCAAGATCATCACCATTTTCATCCCCATCACTGAGATGGCTAAGAACCCTGAAACCACCCTGAATATCACCCTCACTACCACCACAGTCACCCAGAGTGGCACCACCATCACCATTGCCACCACCATCACCATCGCTACCACCATCATCACTTCTACCACCATTAACACCCCTTGTGGCTACCACTGCCACTATTATCGTGATCAATGTCACTGGAGCCTCCATAACTGAAATCAGTACACCACGCCATCAAACTCAATGCTTTATTAATCAGATGACATTGCTCATTGTTCATCTATAAGAGTTCAGCTGGGTCAAGAACTGTGGGGAGAAGGGTACTTAGGGGCTATCATCAGAAACAGACATACCTGCATAGGGATCCCAAACACAGACCAGCAGCACAACATCAAGATCCAAAGGAAGGAGGCTGAGGCAGGGAGATCTCAAGTTCAAAGCCAGCTTCAGCAACTTAGTTAAGCCCTAAGCAGCTTAGTGAGATCCTGACTCAAAACAAAACATTAAAGAAAAAAAAAAAAGGCTGAGGGTGTGGCTCAGTGCTGAGGTTGAGTACTCCTGGGTTCATTCTCTGATAAAACAAAACAAAGCAATAACAAAACAAAATAAAAGCCCCCGAAGGAACAGAGAAAGGCCATCTCCTTTGCACAGGGTACGTTTCAGAGTGGAAGGAGCAGTGGGTGAAGGGATGGGAGCTCCCTTCCACCTGGGGAGGGAGCAGCCAGAGGAGGTAGCAGACTCTGTGGCTGGTGTGGGCAAAGGGAGGCCACAAGGTCAGTTGGAGCAGCTGAGTGGGGTGGGAGACTAAAGGTCAATCAGATGTCTGTTGTCCTTCTCTAGGACAGTGCACAAGTAGTCCAGTTTCCCAGGGCAGGGGCCCGAGAGCGTGGTGAGAATGGGAGAGGCAGTGCTGACATCTAGGAGTGGCCCTGGCCATTCTGCTGAATGTAGACAATTTCACAGAACATTGACACCAGACAAGGCCACCTGTGACAAAAATGGAACAATTCAGAAACAAGTCTGTTCCATCATCGTGTCTGAACACAGGCAAAACATGGACATCATCCAAGCCACAGAGCACCGAGCACCCCTCTGCCAGCTGACGTGACTGCTGCCATCTTACCATTGCAGCTGCAGCCTCGCTCTGCCTGCCCTCCCTGTAGTTCAAAGTTGCTGAGAGACCCATCCTAGGGGTGCCCCCTTTCTGACAGCACTCAATCCAGATGGGCTCCTGATGTCTCAGACCCTCCCCCAAATCACCTATCCAAAGCCCAAATCCTAAAATAGCTTCTCTCTGCTCTTTGGTTCTATCCCCACGCTGAGATGTCCAGTGGCTCCCGACAGTCCACGCTCTCCTGGATGGAGTGAGTAATAAAGCCTACTCATCCAAACACAGGTGCACTCATGGGGATGTTTGGCTGTAGGGCATTGACCGCAATGGAGAAAGGTGTTACCTCTGGTGAACCTAAAAGGATGATGCTCCCCACAGGGGTCTCCCTCCCTTTTGGAAGGACATATGGAGTGACCAGGATGCAGCACAGTCAGATGGCCTCAGTACTACTTCCTGGGGCCTGGATTTTGCAGCTGATCATCCTGCTATGGGTAAAAGGCCTAGACAGAATGCAGTCATCTTCCAAAGTGCCAGCCAGTGGACCATAAAAACCCCCTGGGCTGCTACTTGAAATGTAAAATTCTGAACTTGACTCCTGAAGATCTCCATCCAAAATCCCTAAAGTCTATTATTTCACCAGGTCCTCGGGTGGTGACCATGTTTAAAAACCACATGTTGTGGGACCTATCACTCTGAGTGCCTTCAATGTCACCAGAGACAAGGTTGGGACTGGCAGGGCTGAACTCTGATGGCTTTCCAGAAATAACTAAAGACCATCCTCCACCCCAGAAGCCCTACCTCTAGATTCAGGTCCCTATGGTATTTTCCCCTATTATGCAAAGGCCACATATGGTCAGGTGCCTTCGTGCCTCTCTAGGTGGCCCACACCTTCCAGAGATCAGAGTTTAAAAAATGCCTGGTAGCACTCAAGGTAAAGACATTTGCCTCCAGCAAAATGTGTCTCAGAAGGGGTTCGTAGTCCATGTCTTGAACTGAATGAAAATGTTAATCAATAGATCAATCATCTTGGTCCCTGTGTCTCTGAGCTGCAGATGCAGAGAATGCAAATCAATATTGTTGTTTAAGCACACACACACACACACACACACACACACACACACACACACACACAC
>JAJEJO010004675.1:30255-56028 GCA_020662805.1 Glaucomys volans
ACACACACACACACACACACACACACACACACACACACACACACACAGATTACGTTCACATGGAGGCAGAGCTGCTGCTCTCTGTACCCAAAGCCTTGCTAAACCTCAGTGCTCCCTGTCCTCTCTTCATGACCCAACCTTCCTCCTTGGGGACGACACTGGCCTGGTGAGATCTGATGGTCAGGCCTTCTGCTCAGGGTGCATCCTTGCCAGCCTCACCAAGGGTTAGACTCCACTCTGCGGGGTTGTGGCTCTAGTGCTACCCTTCTTTCTTCCCCCTTTTGACTGTTTCTCACCTGTACTCAGTGTTTTAGTCAGCTTTTCATTGCTGTGACCAAAAGCCTGACAGGAATAACTTAGAGGAGGAAAAGTTTACTGTTGCTCACAGTTTCAGAGATTCATTCCATGGTCGGCCAACATCATTGCTCTGGGCCCAAGAGAGGAAGAACATCATGGTGGAAGGGCATGGCAGAGGAAAACTGCTCAGTTCATGATGGACAAGAAGCAGAAAGAGAGAGAGAACTCTGCCGATTATGGACAAAATATAAGCCCTAAAGTCGTGCCCTCAAGGACCTACTTCCTACAGTTACCACCCAGTTAATCTCTATCAGTAGATCAATCCACTAATTAGGTCATGGTTCTTATGACCTTATCATTTCATCTCTGAACATTCTTGCATTGTCTCACACATGAGTTTTTGGGGGATACCTCATATCTGAACCTCAACACCCAACATTAGCAGTCTAGGATTCTGGTCACCTCCTGTGAATTAGAGTTAGTGCTAAAATTGGTTAAGAATTTGGGGCTGTTGAAGTGGGGTATGTGTATTTGGCATTTAACATTATTTGGGGGGTTCGAGGATGGAACCTTGTGAACTGAATCATATACCCCAAATCTCATATGCTGAAGCCCACAGCCTGTACCTCAGAATGTGATTATTGGGAAAGAGGGTCTTTAAAGAGGTAGTTAGATTGAAATGAATCCAATGTGGATCCCGATACAAGCTGCCTGATTCCTTGTAAGGAGAGAAGGACAGAGAGAGACACCAGGGTAGCCTGCAGAGAGCCCTGTGAGGAGGCTGGGAGAGAATAGCCATCTGCAAGCCATGGAGAGAGGCCTCAGGGGAAACCAACCCACCAACACCTTGATCTTGGACTTCCAACCTCCAGAACTGTGAGAAAGTACATTTCTGTTGTTGAAGCCACCAGTTGGTGGCACTTCCTGTGGGAACCCGAGCTAACTCCTACACCTCTCTTCCACTTTTGACTCCTCTCCACCTCTGTCATCCTCTGAAATTTGGGGTCTTGCCACCTATCCTCGGGTGCACGAAAGCTGCTTCGTTACACATATGAGGACTTCCCAGGATAATCTCGTGCAGTTTAGCATTCTGCTGAAATGTGTGGAATGGCCCCCCGGGTCCAGTCCACTGTAGCCAGCAAGTCCCACTCACCTAGAGTCCCACTCTTCCCCACTTCAGCAAGCCTCAGGATTGACTGGTAGGTGCTGGACTGAGTCCAGACTCCATGGAGAAGGACCGGTGAGCCTACTGGTGGCAATTCTTTATTCGTTGTGGACTTTCCTGCTCTTTATTTTCAGGCAGACTCTGTTCTGAGCTCCAGAATCACAGATCTTGTGTGAACCATTTCCTTGGCCTCAAACTTGGGCAAATTATCAACATTGTTGAGCCTCGGTTTCTGTAAAAAGGTCCCAACATCTCCTCCTGTCCCCACGGAGTTGCTATGAAGGTTAAATGAAGTAATTGCTTGGTATAAAAACACCAAGTCCTCTTTGACCTGAGTTCTACTGTCGTGGTGCGCCCCGTGTGCCTCCGCGTGCGGCACCCCGTCTCTGCTGCTCCTTGTCCTCTTACTGTCCCCGTTGCACACACCTCAGGCATTCCTCTGGATTCTAAAGCTCCTCTGCTTCCCTCTCCCTCTGGCCTTCATGCTGGGGCCATTGGTGTCTGGTGTCTAATACCTCTGCTTCGCCCATCAAGCAGGGTGGATAGCATCATTTGGAAGAGGGGCGTAGCCAGTGGTCTGCCTATGCATAATCGATCTTCCTAGCTCTTCTTAGGACGTGTGTTCAGAAAATGGCGAAAATGGTGGCATTAGCATGATCTGAGGGCAGATGATTTTGGCCCCTTGACATCAGACACGTCATTCATGGACACTTCCCCAGTCCCCAGTGCAAGACTGGTGGTTTCAGCCAGTTTGAGCCAGGGAAAAGTGGCCTCCAATTTCCTGAGAAACTACTTAGGCGACTGTTACACCATGGCCCACACATTGGTGGCATTGTCTGCAGCAAGGTCGGGGGAGGAGCCTAGTAACACACTCCCGGGCCCCCTGACCTCTCAAACTGGCTATTTTTAAAGTCGACTAAAAGTAAGCAACTAAAGGCAAGAGGAGCTGGAGTTTTTATTCAAGGTGTCCCTCAGTTTCAGATGCACACAGCAGGTCTTCGAGGAATGATAAATGGTGATGGGAGCCGGTGAGGTCCTTAAACCCTCAGTGTGAGCAGAGCACAACCCCCATCACCACTGCACCACAGCGCCCATGGTGAGCACAGACTGCTGCAGGGCAGAGGCCACACCCTCTTCCCAGGCTCCTGGGCCTGGAGGGTGGTTCCACACTGACACCCCGCAGTTGGCTGAGTGCTGCAGTTTTGACAAGTAGCCCCGGAACCCAGAGGCTCCGCCTGGAAGGAGCCTAATTAATCACTGCTGTAACGATCTGGGCTGCAGCTCTACTGCCTGGGCCACGTGACGCCAGCAGCTGCTTGCTGGCCTCCTGCCCTGCAGACTCCTGCATGCTCAACCCAGACCCCGCATCCTAGGCCACTGACTGGAGTCCCACCTGCCTAGGAAAGGGACCACAAATTCCTCTGACTTCCAGCAGTATGGATGCTCCAATGTGCTGCTCCCATTTGGCCTTCCTCCAGGCTGTGTTTCTGAGTTGTCACCCCCCAAAAGCCAAGTGCAAATGCAGACAGCACACACACTGTGGAACAGTCCTGGATTTGGAATTAGGAGACCTTAGCTGGGGGTCTGTGCTGCCCTTATATGCTATGTATGCTCAGATAAGCTTTCTCACCTTTCTAAGCCTCAGTTTCCTTATCTGTGGAATGGGGAGAGTAAGGCTCCTCCTGGCTAGCACATAGGACTAAAACAAAGGTTTATGGCTTACTAGATAGGAACTGCTCTGAGGGTTGCGCAAACAATGGGTATCTGGAGCTTTCATTGTGTCTCACGGGAAGCCCCTCCCTGCGTGATGGGTAGAGATGAGGTACCCTCTGGCTCCTCCCTGTGGACCTTTCTGAGCAGTACATCACTCCAGCTGTGCCCCTGTTATCTTGGCCAATGAACCTGAGTGGGGGAGGGGAGCTCCCGTGAGTGCAGAAGTGGGGGCTGGGTGCAGGGCAGCTGTCTGGTTCCATCAAGAGAACCCAATCTGCATTTGAAACAAGCCCAAGAGGGCAGGGTACTCCCAACCTGAGGGAACGTTCCCATGATTCCATTCAAAGCACTTGAATCACACTCCCCCACTCCTCAACCTGAAGTGAGGCCTGTGGGCAAATCCTGTCCTGAGGACCAGCAGGAGACCTTCATGCACCTACAGGTGCTGCTCTAGCTGTGACACCTCCCATTGTGGTTATGGGTGAGCCTCCCCATAAATACAGGTGGTGAGGCTCAAACAGGGACCCTCATGTCTGTCCATTAAAAGCACCTAGAGACACCTGGCAGGTGGCTGAAGGCAAATGGATCTTTAGGGGTGGAGGGAGAATCTTTTCGTCTCCTTTCTCCTAAGAACAGAAAGCTTTAAGGTAAAATGATGATCACTTTGGAAAGACCTCTTGCAGGCAAAGGTACGAGGAAACAGAACAGATTCCCCCTTTGAACGGATGGTGGATGCTAACATGCATCGCCCTGTCAGGCTCAGTCCTGACAGCTTCTCACATAATTCCTCATGTCAGTCCTATCCATATGCTAAGGACGGGGATATCCAGGCATGGAAAAACAAATCCCAAGTCCCACAGTTGACAGATGGTAGAGCCAGGATTCAAGGACCTGACTCCAGGACCTAGGCTAGAGACCCCCAGGTTAACCCATCCCTTGTAGCTGTGACTATTCTGTGGTGACATTGTGTCCCTTGCCAATGCTGCACAGTGAGCTCCTGAGATAGGAGCCCTGCTTGTTCCTCACTGTCCTCTGAAGCATGCTCTCTGGTATGTGCCAAGTGCCCAGTAACTATAGTTACACAAATGAACAAATGAGTGCATGGGGGGCCTGGTGACAGGCACCATCGAAAAGGGGTATTGGGTCTGGATCCAAGTGCATCCTGGCTGACTGGCATGAGAAGACAGCAGGAAAGTGCATGCTGGGGTGTGCCTGTCCCTGGACAAAGTGAGGCACAAGTCACACTGGGATCAGGAGATGCCTGCAGTGTTAACCTGGGATCCAATGGCATTTTTGTGCCTTTAGAAACTTTGCCGCTACCCACCCCACCCACCCCCGCAGCAGGAAGTTGCCCTGCACCAACATTTTAAGGGTCCCATGAGGTCCCAGGTGGCCCTCGGTCCCCACCTGCTTCCTCCACCATCAGTGGCTGAGTATTCTGAGACCCATTGTAATTGGTACCGTTACTGTGATCACTGGTATTATTACTAATCCTCAAACAATCCCCCCCCCCAACACACACCAGGAAAAAGTCCCTTTACATGCTGAGGTTGGAATGATAAGTGTTCTGGAAGGAACTGGAAATAATCAGGAGAACAAGCAGGGGGTGGCATTTGAGGCTCAGTGTAGATGATGAGCAGGAAACCCCTGTCTCTGAGAAATTGTCCTTCTCACAAAGACCCCGGCTGGCTGGCAGGGCAGGAGGATGTACTCAGCTGAGGAGCTGCACTGGAGGGGCCAGGCTGAGGGAGGCAGGCCCTCACCCTGGTCTGCTGGCACACTCCTCTTCACGTGGCAGGAAAAAGAGGCTAAATAGCCAAGGTGGCGTGCGTCGGATGGGCAGGCCTGTGGTGTAAGAAATAATGAGTTAAAGAATCATTCAGCAAGTAAAAAGAAATATCAGGAATCAAATTGCAGGGAAGATTTCAAGTAATCATAAAGGGTTTTTCAAATATATTCACTGCTAAGAGCTACAGATGTCAGGGAAGAAAATTGGTTCACTTACCAATAATAGTCGCGGAGGCTGGGGGAGCAGGATGCAGACGGGGAAAGTGCTTAACCAGGCTTCCCCCTCCTCCTCCCCAGGGATGCCTGAGTGTGGGGGAGGAGGGCCAAGTTCACTGATGAGGGTGGGAGGAAGATGTGGCTTGTCCAGGAAGTTGGGAAGTGGCCAGATGGCCTAGGGCAGGCTGAATGGAGGGGCAGCCTGGATGCAAGGAAGAGGAACTTTGTGCCCCCTACACTCAGCCCAGTGTGACTTCCTTTTCCCATCTCAGTCCAGCTATGTGAATCGAGGACAGGTACAGTGCTTGGCATGGAATAGGAGGCTTGTTGTTGTTGTCACCAAGGATTTATTGATGGCTTCTGATGAGCAGACACTCTGCCAGGTGTATGACAGATTGGAGACACTTGGAGACATGGTAGCTGCCCTGGGCTTACAACCTAGTGAGCAGATGAAAGCAGGATCCCAACAGGGAGAAGAATGATCTTTGGTATGATGCTGGGTGACATGGAATCATTCTGATGGAGGATGAGAAGAATCTAGGCCACCAAGGGCAGAACAGCCAGGAAAGCTTCAGGGGCCCTCACACAGTGGCCTCTTCCACCTACCTCCTTCCAATCGATGCCTCCTCTTTCAACAGCTCTCCCACTGCAGGAGGAGGCAGTGACAAAGGCACAGACTCCACCTTACCTGCCTAGAGAAAATCTAGGGCAAGTCCACCATCTGGGGCAACCCTGGGCAGTAAGTTGAAACTGGCTTAAATGCCTCTGTGGACAGAGGCATTGTTATCATTTTTGCTAAAGGTAGGGACAAGTTTCATCCTCCTTTGTCTATCATCATTTTTATGCCAGCTCCCTGAGATAGTCTCAGTTCCCTCTGGGTGATAGGAAGACAAGCTGGTGACATGCAGTGCATTCCCATGCAAGAGAGGAACCCAAACCTGGGGAGCCCAAATGTTTTATAACCCACAGTAAGCATGCCTGCCTGCCCATTACTCCAGGAGAGACAATGGTTTCCTTAAACTGGATACTAACTATATCAGATCTGTGCTGTCTCTAGCTTTCATGTCTAGTTGCTGCACAAATGTTTTTGAAAGGATAATCTAGAACAAGATGTGCAGAAACTCAAGAGAGCCTGGATAACTGATTCCCAACAACTCTGTGGTGCGTTTATTCATTATGCTTATTGTTTATGTCCATCTTATGTTATGTGAGTGGAAAGGCCTCTCACTAATGGCCAGGATTGAGTTCTCTTTCGGCACATGCCAGTGTGTTTCCTGAGTTTCTGCTGCTGGAACTTGAGGCAAGGAACATATTCAGGAAGGAGGCATCTGATT
Source organism: Glaucomys volans (assembly GCA_020662805.1). Classification (NCBI taxonomy): domain Eukaryota; kingdom Metazoa; phylum Chordata; class Mammalia; order Rodentia; family Sciuridae; genus Glaucomys; species Glaucomys volans. The sequence goes on from JAJEJO010004675.1 coordinate 36,769, forward strand.
TTGACTTTCTGCAGCAGACAATATGTGCATCTCCAGGCCACAGGCCTCTCTCCTGGGCCTCCCCACCTCCCCTCTGCCTTTTTCAGGATGATAATTAAAAGTATCAAAGCCAAGTAGGGCTGTCTCATTACATGTCCTGTTTATGTGACTCTAATGTGCTTAGAGATGATTTGAAGGGCTAGGAAATCAACAGCAGAAGTTTCTCCACATCCAGCCTGGAGCTGGCAGCCCTGAGATAAGGGGATCAAGACGGGGCTATGAATTAGTTCTAACATAAACCAATAAAGCATTAATGTGGGTGAGGAATTAAAAATAACAGAGATGTTGCACATTTCTCTGATTAATTAGCTGTTCTAGTTAATTTTGCTGCTGGTGGAGACAAATCATGAGTCCTAATAGAGGAACAATTTCCTGCTGGTCACTGTAGAATAGAATAGGGCTCTATGCTTTGGTCAGCCCTGGGGCCCAGCAGGGGCCATGTACAATGGGACTCCTGGGGAGAAGGCTACTACAGTCACTTAGGAATTTTCTTTATTCTGTGTTCTTACTCAAAACATTGGAGGGGGCCACAAAGTAAAGGGAAGGGACATTTGGAATCACCAGGCTAGGACCCTTTATTCAGGAGTGTTGGTTTGCTTCTTAAGAACAGTAGGTTGGGAGAGGAAGGTAAGCAGTGGTGGCTGTAGCAGCCACCTGGGGTTTAGCATGCAAAGCCCTGCAACTCACTGTTTCATTTCATTTACCCAGTCATTCTTTCAATAGTTTACTTAGCCTCTTCCATACCTTAAGCTTTGTTTTGGCCATGGGGATGCCAAAGTGAAAGGACTGGGCATTATAATCTCTAGGAGAAGGAATCCCTAGCCTGATACTAAACAGAGCAGTTTTCATCCTGAGGTGGAGGTCTCTGTCCCTGTCATGGGTATTTTAGAGGTTACGGTCCAGAATGGGAAGGCATCTAAGCTATCTTCCCCAATTCCTCCACATGCAGAAATCTGCTCCCACACTCTCTGCACCACCTGGATTTGAACACAGTGTTAGTCAGCTTTCCACTGCTGTGATAAAGTACTTGAGAAAATCAACTTAAAAGAGGAAAGATTTTTTGGCTCATTGTTTCAGAAGTTTCAGTCCATGGTTGGCTGACTCCATTGCTCCATTGTTTCTGAGCTTGTGGGGAGGCAGAGCATCATGATGTGGAATGTGTGATGGAGCACAGCTGCTCACCTTATGACCTTCTGGAAAAAGAGTGAGCAAGAAAGGGGCTGGGGATATATATACCCTCCAAGACATTCCTCCAGTGACCTACTTCCAACTAGTCCCTACCTTCTACAATTTACACCACCTCACAATAGTCCATTCAATTATGAACAATTCATGAATGAGTTCACAGATGAGATAAGAGCCCTCATGATCCAATCACTTCCCCAAAGCCCCACCTCTGAACATTGCTGCACTGGGTACAAATGAGACTTAGGGGGACTCTGCAGATCCAGATCCAAATTATAATACACTGGGACTTTGTTTTTAAAATAAATTTGACAAGAATAGGAGATTTCTCTCTCCCTCCAGAGAAATGTGTCTACACAAACTCCGGAGACTCAGGAGCTTTGTATACTGGGGCACACAAGACACCTAAATCTCAGTTGTACCCTGCCACAGACTTGCTGCGTGGCCCCCAACAAATCTCAGTACCTGTTCCAGATACAGCTTCTAATCCACTTATAAGTTCTGTGACTCCAGGATGCTGGGTCCTCTCTACCTGAATTTTCCTTCCAGGTAGAATTCTCCTTGGAGAAAGCCCCCCTCCATGGCTGTACCAGACACTGTGACTCTGGATGGGTCTAGGGGTGGGTAGGAAGTCAGGTTTCCAGGACTCCTATGGAGAAGCAGGGAAAGGAGGGCTCTCTGGAATGCTGTGGGTTCCTAGAGAATTGCTTGTGAATGACAAGAACTTCTGCCCCAGGGACTCAAACTCACAGCCAGCAGGAGCCAGCAGGAAGGCAGAGTGAAGTAGGCTCAGAGGAGACTGTTGACTGGAAGGACCCGTGCCCAGCCGAGAAGCCCAGCTGTTATTCAGCTTCTTCCAATTCTACCAGGCTGACTTGCAGGCCTAAGGCTGCCTGATCTTCCATCTTTTGAGAAGTCATAATTCAGATTTATATGTGATTTAAAAAAAAAAAACCTCTTGGTTTACAAAAACTGAACATGAATTTAAAACATTTGAATGTTACCATGTAGACAAACAATATATGCCCGGGGATCAGATTCTGTCTGTGGATATGCCAATTAGAGTTAGATTTAGCCAGAAGTAGCAGAAAACTAACAAATAAGCAAAATAGCAATGGCTTCAAGAAGACAAAAGTTCATTTCTCTTTCATTTTCAAGAAATGCAGAGGTTGTCAATACTGGATCACTGAAGAGTTACATGGTAATACTATCTTGTTGCTCTTCCGCCATTCATGACCTCCATCCCCAACATGGCCTCAGGTCCCATGTGGCCACTGGAGGCCCATTCCTTATCTGCATTTTAGCAGGCAGGGGGAGAAAGAAGAAGAGCATGTTCCTTCCTTTCAGTGACCTTTTCCAGAAGTTGGATGCTTTCTTTCTGTTCAGATTTCATTAGCCAAAACTTGACCACAAAGTGCATACCTAGTTGCAAGGAAGGTGAGAAAAAATGTTCTTTAGTCTAGAGTCAGGATAACCATATGCCTAAGTAGAAAAGCAAAATAGATTTTGAGTGACACTAGCAGTCTTGGCCCCAGTTTGCTTTCAGTGTGAGACTGAAATGCTGTTCATGGTGGGGACAGGGATTGGACCTGTATACTTGGAGACTGCCCAGGGAAAGGGGAGGAACTGCTTTGGGGAAGAGTCTGCACTCATCTGGGGGACCTAGGCAGGACTTTTGTCCCAGTGGTTTGGTTTCCCTGGTGAAGTGGCTGGAGCAGAGACTTTGAGGTTGTTTACTCCTTCATGTCTTCCAGAATAGCTTTCTTTTTCCTGCAAGTGTCTGTCAATCATATTTCTGAAATGTCACAAGACCCTGGGCCACACCTTGGCAGGACAGGGCAATTCAACTCCTCATTCAACTGTCTCATTTCAACTCCTATATCTGCATCAGGCTCCAGAGAAGGGCGGGGACTTCTGTGTTCCCACCATAGAACAGGAGGGGCACAAAAAATCTGTTGTGGTAAGAATGATTTAGGAAAAAATCAGGAACTTTTAACTGAGCCATGAGTAGCACAGAAACAGCCACTAGAATAAAGGGTGGCATTTCCTTTCCTTGTGATGATGCAGCTCTGACAGTGACCTTTCTGGCACAGGTCTGGTATCATGCAGCAATCTTTGTGTTCTGACCATGTGCCGGTTACCATTTCACTGTGGGAGGGAGCCGAGGAGTCGGGGACAATAAGAGCTACAAGTCAGGGATCATGCCCTCTGAGGTCTCACCAAGAAAACTGGGACCCAGGATGGAAGCACATGTCCCTCAAATTTCCCCCTTCACTTTCTGTGCCTGACATAGAGAGTAGCACCTGGACCCTCTTGCCTCTGACTTCCAGTTGGTTTGGTTAGTGGAAACTTGGAGGGAAACAGGGGAAGAGAAGAAAGGTGGTGATGTTTCTCCCTCTCCTTCCCTGCTTCAGCCAGGTGTCTTCTCCCTGGCAGCAGATCCCACTCCCTCAGGGCTATCCCTGTCACCTTTCCCCTTGGCCCAGGTATAGTGAAGGCTTCTTGCTGTCACCAGCACCTGAGCACTTCACACTTCTTCACTTGGTCCCATAGCTCTGCCCATCCCTCTGTAATTTCTTCACTAAAATCTCTCCATTTGGAGCATGAAAAGACAGGCAAAAGAGGGAGGAATCACCTAGGATCCAACCCTTCTCTGGAAGTGGGTGGCATGTCCTCTCCTTGTGATGATGCACAAGGGAGATCCCTTTTTCTTCCTCATAGTTGGTGTGAAAAGATACTGTGTTGAAAAATACTCACTCACAGTTTGCTCCTTGCTAGGTATCAGTCATCACCAGTTTTCATTTCTGCTTATATGATCATCATTTCCTTCACCATCACCACCATCATCACCATCACCATCATCACCACTACCATCATCACCACCATCATCACCATCATCACACCATCATTACCAACACCACCATCATTACCATCATTATCACCATTGCCACCACCACCACCACCATCATCACTATTATCACCATCACCATGATCACCATGAACCCCATCACCACCATCATCACCATCATCACCACCCTCATCATTGTAAAAATCATCATCACTACCATTGCCATCATTGTTACCATGGTCATCGTCATCACTGGAGACAGGCCAACATCATCACTGCCACCACTTTGTACATCATCACCACCAGTCTTTATTATTACCACCCCAAATTATGCACATACTTTTCCAAGAGTCTAAGCAGTGACACCACCCTCATCATAATAATTATAATGTAATTTTATTGAGCAGCTCCCCATGCCAGGACTGTTCTAACTACATTACCTGTATTAACTCCTTTCATATACTGTTGTTATTCCTGTTTTATGGATGAAGAAACTGAGGCACAGCTGCTCAGAGAACAGCATGGAATGAATGATCACAGGGAAGTACAGACCTTTGTCTGGTTCTCTGGTGGGGGTGCTCATCTGGAAAGAAAAAGGAGTCCCCTTCTACCCCAAATGGGACCTAAGGGAAGTTTCTCTTTGCCATGAGGAGTCTGGTTCCTCAGGCTTCCCCAGCCCCCAATTCCCTTGTTCCCCTAGTGAGAAGTGGAGGCCATGCAGTGTCCTAGAGGAACAGAGGTGTGACTGGTACTTCACCAGTTTGGTGAGCAGCTTTTTCTAGTTCTTCCTGGAAACCCCAGCTTGTACATTTCTTCCCTAGGGCACCCTTCCCTCACCCTGAAAGCCAGGTGGGCTCCCCTCCAGTGCTCTCCTGCAGCTCCTGAACTTCCTGTGCCAAGCACTTGGTGCTCTTGCAGCCACCCATCTAGAATGGGTCTCTTATTTCAGAAGAGAAGAATGAGGCCTTGGATTCATGCCCTGGATCCAGTATTGAGCTTGCAATGTCAAAGTGTATTTGTGGAATCAATGAGCAGGAATGGGTTAATCTACGTGCTAGTCTCATCATCTTCCAGACCCTTGGCTTTCACCTCGGCTTTCACCTCTGAAAAAGTGGAACAGCACTCGCAGCTTTTCCATGAATATTTAAAAACAAACAACACAAAAATTCCTTCCTCTAGGTGGGTGTAGACTCATGCAGGTGGTTCTATCACTGTGCTTTTGGAGGCTTCTGTAGAATGCAAACTCGTCCACAGGTTACAGGGAGGAAGGAAAGACAAGCCTTAAGGAGAACTCCAGTCTCTTCCCAACTCTGATGGTCTCCAGCCTCAGAGGTCTGTTAAAACATCCATAGGATCTTGTTCCCCTGCTGGGGGAGTGCAGAGGCCCCTGATGACTCAGGGACAAAGCAGGAGTAGGATGCATGCAGAGGAAGGACTTGGGGTGTAGACTCTCCCTGAGGAATGAGTGCAGTACCCACCCCCTCCTTACCAGCTCCCACCCCGACTCACCTCCATCCCCCACTGGGCCTTCCACTCTGAGCTTTCCTTCTGAGACACCCCTCAGACAGTCCTGGGCTGTGGGTCCTGGAGGAATTGGGGTCTATTCCTGGCTTACTCTATGCTCCATGCAGGGAATTGTCACCAACATGCCACTGATTCTCATAATACCAGGGAGCATGGCTGTGCTGGAATTACCATGGCCATGTTATGATGGAGAAACTCAGTCTGGAGAGAGTGAGTGACCTACTTAGTTAAGCAGTAGCAAGACTGGCGATCTCATTCTATCACCTGACACTCGATTCTAGTCTCTTTCCTGGTCAGACAGTTTTATAGGAGTGATGTATGAAAGTTTTTCCTAACCAGTTCATTATTTTAAAAATGTGGTGGAGACAACCTCAGTAGTCCAAAATTAGGCATGAAAGTCAAGTGAAATGCGCTCCAACCAGCAAGTTCATGATGTAGGATCAACGTTTTCAGACAGTGTCCGGGAACCCCTGAAGTTAACTGACCGAATCCTCCATGAGACCAGGGGATCCCTGAGGATGGGGCTGTGTCTCCTCAGGATGGGGCTCCCCAAGGGTAGGACGTGGTCTCACTAAGCTTGGAGACACCCTTGGTAGGGCTGTGTCTCTCCCATCACGTGGAAGATTCCCAAAGGCAGAATTGTTTTTCCTAAGAATGGGATCGCATATCCCCTTTTAATCAAAACTCCCTAGGGAAACCGAGCCTTTTGGGGTGCACTGTATAATTGCACTAAACCTCGGTTTCCACATTCACAGGTCGATCCTAACAATGCCTGCCTGCAGGATTAGTTTGTGTCAAGTCTTTGGCACTCCTGTCTTCCAGTACAATCTCACTTCCTCCCCTCGACTGCCCTTAGTGATTTTCTTCTCATGAAACACAGGGCTGGGTCGTAAAAAGTGATACAACTTCCCGAGTCCTGTCTTTGTTCTGCTTCTGTCTGTCTTTCCCTCTCCCTGCGTCTACCTCTCTTCACTTCCTCTTGGAACACAGATGTCACACTGTGAGGAAACCAAGGCACATTAAGAGGCCACATGTGTCTGTTCTCATTGTTGGCCCCAACTGAGGTCCAATGACAGCCAACACTGATTGCCAGACATGTGAGTACCATGCCTTTGAGGTGATGCCATCAGACTGTCACTGATGAGACACCCTGAGCAAGAACCACTCAGGTGAGCCCAGTTAGCCCCAGATTTGTGATTGAAGCAATTATTACTCCAAGCCACTGTGGCAAGGTGGCTTGTCAGGCCTTAGTCGCTAACAGGCACAGTATTAAATGAAATAATTTTATACCTGTCCCTAGCACCATGCCTGGCACATCATCAGCATTCCCTAAGTCCTGGTTATTCTGGTGTTCTGTGAGATAGGTGGGTGCACACTCACACGACTCCTTGACTGACAGGGAGTGTTTGAGTACATGGTTGGGGAAGGTAGACTAAGTGGAGAAGGCTTGGAATGGAACCTCTGGGGAGAATCAAAGAAAGACCCAAGTTATCTTTGGCTCACTGTTGCAGGCACTTTGCTGGGTGTCCTATAGCCTCACATATTTTAATCCTTACAACTGTACCCTGTGATAGGTTTCATCCCATTTTGCAAAACAGAAATCTGAGGCTTGGAGATGTGCTTTGGTCACTTGTCCAGGATCTCAGAGCCCACCAGTGTGGGAGCCAGACAGTGTATCAGTCTGCCCTGCCCCTCCCCCATGCCTCATTTCCACCCACCCACCATGCTTCCCTTGTGCTCTCAACCAATCAATGAACAAGTAATTACTGAGTATCCCAAGGTGCTTATCAGCACTCTGGTGCCAGGAAGTCCTGCCTGGTGCCTTACCTCCAATTCCACTGCTGAAATTTCCTTAGTTTGTTGGAGACCAAACTTGTCGGCTCAGTTTCCTTCCTTTAGTAAACCTCCAGGGACCTAATCATTCTTCCTGAGCTCTGTGTAGCTCCCCATCCGCCTTCAGTTCCCCACTCCTCTGATGAATGAGCACACCCTTTGACCCCCTGGCTGGGCCGGGGGCTTTCTCTCCAGGAGCCCACTGACGCACAGCAGGAACACCTGGGCAGGGGTGATGTTGCTCCCATGGGACTGAAAATCGGTCCTGAAGGAGGAGGGCAGCAATCGTCTCAGCTATCACAATGGCTGTGGAGGGTTTGCAGCCCGCCACAGAGGTGCAGTGTATCTGTGGCATTTTAAAACCATAAGAGGAACAATTAGGGAAAACCATATCTAAAATGGCTTGTTTGGGGACAGGGGCAAGGATGAAAAAAAGATTGCAAAACCCCTGGTCTATATCCAAAACCTCCCGGCCCCACCAAGGATCTGGAGGTCCACTGGTCCTTTCCTGGTATGAGGGTAAGATGCCAGAGGCTGGGGGCCTCCCTGGGTGAGGGATGAGGGTCCTCTTGGCCCCAATCACAGGTCCTTCAGTGGATTGTGGGAGCCATGGGTTGACCCCCAGATGCTGGCTCAGAGACAGGGACTTTGATTATTTATTATGCTGCAAATAAATACATCTGGTCACCAGGGTCAGAGATTGACTGAACGCCTATGCTGTAGCTAGGAGTTTAGATGTCGGAGATGCTGGCCCGTCTCCTCCCTCACATCCCCCCCACCTCCAGCACCATGGCCAGCACCAGCGTGGGCGGCGCTGAGAGGTCCTCCAGAGGCCCCACCCTGACTCCGACTCTGAGCCATGTCTTTTATCCCAACCACAAGACGGCAGCAGAGTCACCTGTCTTGACCTCTCCAGGTAGAGTTAGTGCCTTATGGGACAGAGAAGGACACAGGGGTCAAGTGTTTGCCAGAAACTTCTAATTCCCACGAGTATCTGCAGGCTTTGGTTTGAGAACCTTGAAGGAAGGGTCACCTTTGTATGGAAGGGTTGGCCTATGCCTGTGTGCCCGCCTTCTGTGATGTGTGTGTGTGCGCGCGCGCGCGCGCGCGTGTGTGTATGAATCAGGGTATGCAGTGTGTGTTACGTCTGGTTGCTTGCATATGCCTCTGTGTGCCCTTTTCATGTGTGTCCCTGTGGCTGTGTGTGTCTATGTGAAGAAGCTCCCTCTCTGGGCTGCATACTAATCTGACTGTGTCCAAGGCTGCACATGTGCACAGGATCCCATGTGCAATAGTAAGCAAGGACATTTGCATGCAAGACACAGACTGCCCTTATTCCCTTAGGAGAAAGGGTTGGTTTTAATGGGAGCAAATTAACTCATATTTAAAGGAGTTAAGCACCTTCACCTTTTAGTTTCTCGAAACATTTAGGGCAGTGAGAGGGGCAGGGCCTGGAGACCACGAGGGGGCTGCTTGTGAAGGTTCCGGGCTTGCCACCCAGCCAAGGGGACAGGATAGATTGTAGTTGGAGGCAGATTATGGTTTGAGGTTGAGGAACTAATTCACCCAGGCAGTGACATTGGAAGGAGACATGTGGGCCAGGGAGAGTTGGCAGGGCAGAGGTCTGTGGGTGTTGGAAGCCCAGCTCTGCCACCACGCCATCTGGCAGGCCTTACCCTTCTCTGAGCCTTCAAATCTCATGCCTGGGTTGGATGAACTGCATCTCTACCGTAGGCCATGTGGAAGAGCATGGGAGAAGAGTCACTGAGTGTGCAGTACAGTGGCTGGCCCGTAGGCCCTCAGTGGGCATACTCAGGACACCAATGGGCGAGCTCCAGGTCTCAGAAGCAGGCTCTGCCCTGCTGGAATCTCAGGTACAATAGGTTCCCTGACCCATCCTTCCACCCGAGGCCATATGAGGGCAGCACACCTGCTATCTGAGCCCCACCACGGTAACCACAATCAAAGCACACCTGGGGGCAGATGTGTGGGACATTTTACTCTTGTTCTTCATAGGAGGTCCTCACAGCAATCCTAGGAACATCTCCCTGAGACTTGCTTTCCTCATCTGCAAAGTGGGAGAGCTCCCAAACTGGCTGATGTGATGTGTCAGGACTCTCAGGGCTACGGTTGACCCACAGCAGGCACTGAATCAGTCTTACCTTCCACAGATGGTGGAACTGAGGCACAGTGGGAGCAGATAACCAGTCTGGGGGCACATGAGTAATAGATGGTGCAGCCCCAGGGTTGGACCCTGGACCTCTGGCTCCAGAACCCATGTCCAGAGCAAGTTTGAAGAAGTCCAGCTCTTCCCTTGAGCTGATCCAGAGACCCAACTTCTCCTCTTTCCTCCTGTTGGCTAGGCCTTCTCTTTGTGGTGCTGACAATCAGCCCCTATTGCTGACTGACCGCCTGCCCATTCACCTACATGCCTGAGTCGTCCATGCAGGCTGGTCATCCATTGTGCCTCCCCACCTACCACCCCTCTGGCTTTGAGGCTGAACCCCTGTCTGCTCGCCACCTGCTATAATCTTAACAGGGTAAAAAGTCAAAACCAAATGAGATAAGTGCCTCTACTGCCCCCAAAGCTGCTGTGGCCTAGAAAGGCAAGGATTACAAACCAAGGTCAAGGGCAATAAAACCCAGTGTCTGAGTCCTTCTCATTAGGTACTCAGTGTTTAGCTGCGATTATCATTTATCAGTGTTGGGTTTTCTCTGTCTTGTTTAATTTATAAATTTCTTTATGCTTCTATTTGTGAATTCTTTGTCTTCCATTCTGCTGGTTCTTCAAATTTGCTGACAAGGAATTTTACTCTTGTGGGGAAGATGATGAAATGCCTTCCTTTGAGTTTTTTCTGGGCTTTGTCCTATTTTCTAATGACCAAGAGTCACCTGCTTAGATCCCCTCCTGGGAGTGCAGGCGGCGCTCACCCTTTGTTCATGCTTCGAACCTCTTGGGTTTTCTCCATGACTCCACAACTCGCCATTGCATTCCTCCTAAGGGGCTGCCGGTGCAGAGCGCGGGCTCCCTCCAGCCTCTGTGTTCTGCACCCTCCTGGACAGGGGAAGCACGTGTGTGGCAGAATGTCATGTTGTCAAGTGTATGCAGCCATGCATGGGAGATATCCAGCCAATGAGTGTTTTCTAATGCATATGCAGGCCAGGCAGTGCTCCAGGGACGGGATGCAGTGGTCACAGCTGCGCTGCTCCTAGCCACCCCCACAACATCTTCTCTGTCCATCCTTTCTTTGGGAGAATAGGATAGCAATGGACAAAGCTGTCCACACTTTGACCACAGTGGGATCTAATTAGAGTGGATGCCACTGTTCTTGGGTACAGAGTTCCTGCCATAAAGACATGGTGAGTTCTCAAACAGGGCTCTCTGTGATTGGGAGCAAATACACAGTCTTCCCACCTCCCCAGGTGGACACTGAGGATCTCTCCCACATGTGCATAAGGAGGTGCAAGTGGGAACCTTATCAGCAGCTCTTTTTCAATAGCATCAATTGGGAAAAAAATGTCCATCTATTCAGAGAAAATGGCTGAACCAGTGCTACAGAGTTCAACATGAATATACCTCAAACACACATAAAGAAAAGCAAGTTACAGAGGATGCAATGGACACACCATTTTCATCTGGCTTTAAAATACAAGGCAGTGCTGTATGGTGTTGAGGGATACACATCTTCTGGCCCACCATGAAAACCTGGTCAAGGCAAACGCCAGATTTGAGAGTTTGGTGACCCTGGGCAGAGTTTATAAAGGCTTCAATTGAAACTGTAATGTTTAATTGTATAGTGATTGGTGGGTATGTAATGTTCATATATTATTAGTTATAGGTTTGATTTTAAAAGATGTAATGTGAAAGGGAAAGTAAGATGGGAGTTTATCCAGAATTCCCGCGGAGTCAAGGTTAGAATCATAATGGAACCTTTATTTTTCATTTGATTTGTCTGCGAGTTGCCGTTAAGTTCCTTTCAGATAAGAATCTTCCACTTAGAGAAAATGTCTGGAGTTTCTTTCAAAAGCTGGCAGCGATCGTCTGTGAGGTGGCTGAGTTTTTCTGCTTGCATCTTGCCTTTGGTTTGCTTTCTGTGGCTAAACCAGTGTGAGGGCTGGACCAGCCCTGCCCCCTTACCACTTTGCACTGTGGGATGTGGGCACGTGGAGGTGAGTGATGTGGCAGCTGTCAGACAGGGAAGAAGAGGTTGACTCTCCTCCAAATGGAACCTACACAGGCTCCCATCCCTGAGAGCCTTGCCCCTCGCCCACATCTGAGGCCTGTGACCTCACTTCACCTCACTTGGGCCCCAGGGTTCAAAGCTCCCCTTTCCTACGCTCTTCCCTGTCAACGCTCTCCAGCCAGAGCTGAGTGCCCTCCGCATCCTGCTCTCTAGTAGGTACCAGTGGACCATGATGGTTCAGGATTCTTGTGAAAACATCCTTCAAAAGACTCTCTGCAGTCTCAGTTGCCTTAATGACAGTGTGGCACTCAGACATTATGTCCTGTCCCAGACCTCTTTCTGTCCTCCAAGTTGAGGATTACACTTAATCCACCAGCGGGGAGTGCCCAGGCAGGATGGGTGTGAGCAGGTGAAGAGGCACCTCCCTGAGGGCCCTCAAAGGAACAGAGTCAGTTCTGCTCCTCTGAGGCTCCGCTCTTCATCCGCATCATCTCCTGTGAGTGCCAACAGCAGTCATCTATCTTCAGCGGCCGCGCGTATTTGTGCCATCAGCGAGAATCAAATCTGGCAAAATGGCAGGAAAAGTGCTTGCAAGGGGTTTTTTTCAGCAAAACTCAATTAAAGTGGAGAATTGGGCTTGAAAATGAGCCACGACACTCACTCCTCCACCCAGAATATTCCTTCTCTTTCAACAGGCTCTGGGCACATTTACAGGGTAGGCCAAGCCTGGGGCGGGATGGTAGGGGAAGCCCTGGCTGCCAGTCATCCTGTGCTGGATCCTGACCAATCCCACACACTCTGGTGATGGAGGGCTTTGAGTTCCACCTTTCAGAATGGAAACTGAGATGGGTTCTGGTTGCCATGGTCCCCCCAAAACTCCTCTGTTAATGCAGAAAAATTCAGAGCTGAAATGATTGAGCTATGAGAGCTTTAACCTGATCAGTCCATCCTAGTTTGAATGAACTGACTGTAGGTAGGTAGATGGGCATGGCTGGAGGAGGAAGGTCACTGGGGGTGTGTCCTGGAAGGGTTCATCTTCCCTGCGACCCGTTTCCCCTTTCTCCCTGCTTCCTGGCTGCCATGGGCAGAGCAGCGCTCCTCCATCATGCCTGTCGGCCATGATGTTCTGCCTCATCTTGGGCCTAGAGCAATGGAGTCACCTGACTGTGGACTGAACCTCTAAAATCATGAGCTTTAAATAAATTGTTCCTCCTCCTCTAAGTTATTCTTGTCAGATACTTTGGTCATAACAGTGAAAATCTGACTAACACACTGGTTAAGTACATTTTCCAAGATCCCAAGGCTGGTCAATGGCAGGGTTGAAATAAAAATCCTAGTATTTCTGACTCCTGAATGTGACTGGTTTACCATTCCATGCTGGCCTGAGGAATTTCCACCCAGGTCCTTAGGTTCCTACCTAAGCTGAACTTCCTCCTGCCTACCCCAGCAAGGCAGCTGTGGACTCAGCTCCTTGGAGGAGTCTGCTCTGTAAGCCATGAAGCATTTCTTCCCGTGGTGCGTGCCATGTAGAACTATCAGACTCAGCCTGGGGGACACAGTAACCCTCCTACTGTGGAGCTGCCTGTCCAGTGGGGAACTTGAGGAGCTCTAGGGGAGATCCTGCTGGTTGTTCTAGTCCAGGATGGAGCCACTTCCTATTCCCCATTCCAAGTTCTTTTCCTTCTCCCAAGTCCAGGAGCCATTACTGCCCCCATTTTAGTCTTGAGGAGGTTGAAACTAACTTGGTGTGGGGGAAGTGTCCAGGGTCACACAGCTCATGTGGATCAGGAGTTCAAAACCCAGGTCTGACACCTTTGGGACACCTGAATACTGCCTCTCTGTTCCCATTTTCAGACTTTGGGAGGCTGTCCAAAGGGATTCCCCTGGGAACTCGTCTCATATTGTCCACAGTTTCTCTTGTCCTTTTCAAAGTACTCGCTGACCCTGCTGCACCCCCAATACCTCCAGGGACTGGTAGAGGTATCTTGCAGTTTCGACTGTCACTTAACTCCACTTGGAACGAAAAAAAAAGCAAGCAAGCATCAACGTGCATGTGTGCATTCTCTGTAGGGTATTATTAAAATTTTATCTTCCTGGAAAAAGAGAAGGTATTTAGGGTTAGATAGTGAATATATTTTGATTTAAAATGTGCAGTGAGTCAGAATTAATTGTGTGTTGGTCATTGAGACCTGACCTGAAGAACACTTTCATTCCTCAGCTATTATCTTGGTGGTCTTTCTAAGCGTGGGAATGTGGCTGCCTCAGTACTAATTGGATCCCCTGCTTTCTACCTCATTTAGAAGAAAATAAACCAGTGAGAATCATTTTTAGTTTGATCACTTAGGCAGCAAGTAACCAAGTACATGAAGAGAAGTGATTTCGTTGGTAGAGGTTTATTCAGGTCACATAACCAGAGGAGGAAACTCCAGTGAGACATCAAAGCCCCGGACTTCCTGTCTGTCCACTCTGCCTTACTCCTGAGTCTCCCCAAGATCTGATGGATGGGGACCTGTGGGGAAGCCAGGTTTCAGGGCAGTACAGTGCCACGTTGGTGGTATGGTGTAATGGTTAAGAGCATGGACGTTGCTGCTTCTATTTTCTTGAGGCTCTGGAGGACCAGAACTGGAGCTGGTCTGTGGGCCACATACACTGAGTTTGAATGGGCTGTGTGATCTCAGGTGGATTATTCAACTGCTCTGTGCTTCAGTTGCCTCATCTGTAAAGTGGAGACCATCGTGTCCACTTCATGAGGTACTGGTGAAGATTAAGATAGTGTCTGCTACGTACTTAAAACACTGTCTGCCATAGGGTAAGTGTCATGTAAAAGGTTGCTATTTTTATTGTCTGCTGTTAGTCATATACAGGCAATGACGAATGCCTGAGCACTGAGAGGATCCTGTTTTGAGACTTAGGGAAATAATAGGGAACAGGATAAATAGTTCTAGGTGACATCTTCTGAACTCCCACCCTTCTCGTTTGGAAGTGCTCCTTTCCAGGAAAGCATGTGGATCAGCAAGGGGGAATGAGAGGATGAGGTAAAGCTGGGGTAAGCTCTCCAAGCCAGCAGCACACATTCCCATGGGATGGGGCACCCCAGGTTGAGGACCTCTTTTCTTTCTGCCCTCCATGAGCTGTTTACCTACCTCCTAGTCCACACTCCGCTTCAAATGTTATTGTGACTGCTTTGGAAATCATGGGTAAGTGCATGCAGGTCCTCTCTGGAGATTAGACAATGCAATCCAGTGCAGGTGCTCAGATTGCATATTTCAGGGCTTTGTTAGTCAGGTTGAGTATATTTTGCTGCAGAAACAAACAACGCTCATAGTTTAGCAATTTCATGTAAAGAAGGTTGATTCCATGCTCATGTTACATGTTTAACACAACTTGGAGGAAGGAGAATCTATTTACTGAGTCACTCAGGGACCAGACAGAGAAGAGATATCACCTGGATATGAGCTTCACAGATCTCTAATATAAGAAAGAAAGAACACTGGAGAAAAGCACTGGCAACTAAGTGCTTCTACATTTCATCATAAGTCACATGCAAGCTGCACACAAATCATACGCACATGCCTAATCTTAAGGCCCAGGGATGTACATCCTACCATGTTCCTGGAAGGGAAAAGCACTGAAATAATTGTGAGCACTAGGCGACACACATTTTTAAAATTATTTTATTTGTTCTAATTAGTTGTACATGACGGTAGAATGCATTTATACATTTTGAAAGATCATACATAAATAGATGTCTCATTTTTCTGATGAGACATATTGCAGGCTCACATTGGTCATGCAGTTATACATGTTTGTAAGGTAATGTCTGTTTCACTTTACTGTCATTCCTTTCCCCATACCCCTTCCCCTCCCTTCATTCCCCTCTACCTAATATAAAGTAACTCTATTCTTCCCTGTCCTCCTGAACTATTATTGTGAATTAGCATCTGCATATCAGAGAAAACATTCGGACTTTGGTTTAGGTTGTTTGACTTACTTCACTTAGCATGATATTCTCTAACTCCATCCATTTACCAACAAATGCCATCATTTCATTCTTCTTTAAGGTTGAGTAATATTCTACTGTATATATGTATCACATTTTTTTTTTATTCATTCATCTGTTGAAGGGCACCTACGTTGGTTCCATAGTTTAGCTACTGTGAATTGAGCTGCTATAAACATTGATGTGGCCACATCACTGTAATATGCTGATTTTAAGTCCTTTGGTTATAAACTGGGGAGTGAGATAACTGGGTCAAATGGTCAGAATGGGATCATGTGTCCTTCTGTAGGTGATGCTGTCCCATCTTGGAGGATGGTGGCTTCCCTTCTGCAGACTCAGGAGGACTGCATCCTGGTTTGGAATTGCTGCTCCTCATCGCGGAGCTGGTGGCAGTTAGGGTCACCGTTCACAAAACATTTTGGCCAAGAGTTTTCCCGTGGGGAGTCACCATTTCTCATCATGCTGAGAGATGAGCCTGTGGGGGACTCTCCTTGGCCCCCTCCCTGCACCCTCCTCCGCAGCAGCCAGGTTGTGGCCAGGCTCTTCTCCTGCCTGCCCTACAGCTTTGGAAAAGAGCGAGCTGCTTGAAGGACACTTTACAACTCCATAAATAATCAGAATGCTGAGCGCCCAGGATGAGAGGCGCCCCTCCCAGGGGAGCAGAGGGGGCTGGGTGCCCGCTAGAGCCCTGTCCCAGTCCCAGTCCCATGTCCTGGCTCTGGTTCCTCCTAGGAGTTGCTTCCAGCTCAGTGCCATGGAGTCAGCATCTCCTCCCACCCCGGGTGATTTTCGTTTTCCTGGAGGGGCGGAAGCAAGCCAACCACAGAGAGCTGTTGCTACTGAGTGAGGCAAGAGGTCTGGGCAGAGTGAGAAGCAGCTGCTCTGGAGAGTTTTCTGCAGACACAGAGATGGATGCCGGGGAATCGATCCCTCTGAAGATGAATCACAGCGAGATGCACAAAGAAAACCCCTTTGGTCTGAACAGGCAGATAATGTTCCTGACGGAGCCTCTACTCCATGTCAATTTGTCGTGATTGGTGGGAGAAAGCACAAGTGGAGGAGGGCACAGGGGTGTCACCGAGCGGTGACGATGGAGAGGCAGGAAAGGTGCAAGGGAGGTGGACAGAACGGAGACCCAGAGACAGAGGCCCAGAGACTCAGAGATATGCAAATAGAGAGATGCGGGGACGGGGACACTGAGACAAAGCGAGGGAGACATAGAAACAGAAAAAGGGAACCGCCTAGGAGAGACCTGGGAGCAGAGGGCAGGCAGGTTTGGTAGGAGGTGGGAGGGGTGGCCTTTGCATGTTGTTGGTAGCAGACAGTAACCAGGCCTGGGGCACAGCGAGCTTCGGCTCATTGCTAAAAATTAATCAAAACAAGTGTTTGGGCGACTTGCATTGATCAGTGGATTGTTTCTTGGATGTAGCTTCTCCATGAGGTCTCCCTTATACTGCAAGGGTCTGTGTGTGTGTGTGTGTGTGTGTGTGTGTGTGTGTGTGTGTGAGAGAGAGAGAGAGAGAGAGAGAGAGAGAGAGAGAGAGAGAGAGAGAGAGAGAGAGAGACTGTTCTTGATGGTCGGCTGGATTAGGTTTGGGTTTACCCTTTCCTTTGGCATTGGCAATGCCTGCCTGTATCCTTTCAGGTAATTAAGAGGTGACCATGAGGGAATTCACAGCATGCTCTGCACATCTTGATGCCACACACGCTCAGCCTTTTTCTAATTATAATCTTAGAGCAGAGCATCTCGGGCTTGGTCCATGAGAGTTGGTCTCCCACATCCAGCCTATCCATTGCCCAGGTGAGAAACACTGGCACGAGGGCCCCAGGTGCCCAGTCGCAGTCTCCCAGGTGTCTTCTGTCTCTGCACAGGTGAACAGATGGAGGCACCCATGTCCCCAGAGGCAGAGGGTCCCCAGGACCAGGCTTTGCTGACTCAGGATCCTCCTCACTGATTTCGCCTCTCACTAACCGGTCCTGGAGCTGATTTATTCCTAGACTGGTGGACTCTGCGGGAGGTGCGTGGAGAGTGGGCCAAGGAGGCAGAAGCAGCAAGGTTATCTGTGATGTTTACATCAGTCGTCTCCCCAGGGAACATGGAGACAGAGGCTGGGCTCGCACTGGGGCCAGCTGCAGGGCAGGTCCTCCAGAGGCCCAGGAAGGTATAGCAATTATTTCCTGAAGTTCAATCCAGGAAGCAAGTAGCCCAGAGTGCAGCTGTTCTCCACCCAGGGACATTTTGGCAATGTCTCGAGACATTTTTAAGATGTCACACTGTGTGTGTTTTGGGGGTTCTATTCACATCTACTGGGTAGAGACCAGAGATGCTTCTAAACATCCTACAATGCACAGAACAGGCCCCCCAAATGTCAACAGTGCCAAGGTTGAGGACTCCTGCCCCGGAGGGAGTGGCCCATCTTGTTTACCTTCCCTCTACACAACTCACATCCCAGGGTGGAAACGCTCTTTGCTTTGCCTGCGTAGACCCAGGCCTTGTTCCCTGTGGGTCGGAGGGGATGGACTCGCTGGGGGCGCGGTGAGAAAGACCTGGATGAGGCGATGAGGCGGCTCTGGATGCTGATCACGGGGGTGGATCCCATCCCCCTGGCTGTCACCTCCTTCCTTCTCTGCTTCACTGACAGGACATTTCCAAGGAGGAGGCTCCTTGGAAGGCTCCAGGACCATTTCTCAAGGGCAATCCAAGAGCTGACTTGCCTGCCAGGGCCCCAAGTCAATTCTCCCAGGCCCCTTGGTGGAGCCTGTCCACTGACTTGGGTGACTCTTAATAAGGACTTTTCCTTTCGGCTTTGGCTTAGGAAGAACAGGAAGGAGGAAAGGAACCTGACCGCCCTCTTCCAGCTGTCCTTCTCATCCCCGCCCTCCTCCTTTCCTTTCGGTTTTCTGTTCCAGCTTCCTCCTGCCGAGGTCTTCCAGGGCTCTTTTATGTTCTTGATGTCTGTTTCCTGCCCAAAGCTAAGCGTTATACAGTAAAATACAAAGATGTCACCTTCCCCCCAAACCCAGACGCCCACATGGACGCTTCCCCCAGCTCCGCTCTCACTTTGGCGTCCCCAGAAAGGCCCAGGGTCCCCACCTGCAGAGCCTGGCCCTTCCCCCAACCCCTCCACTTGTTGACACAGCAGAGCTTCCAAGGAGCTGCTTGAGGACTCTGGACGCAGCGGCTGTAAACATGAAATACGTGGATCAATGTTTATACTATTAAATGGTGTGTGTGACTCAGGAAGCCAGAGCGTGCACATTCGTCATAGGAGTGACAGGGCACTGGCTGAAGGGGAGCGTTTTTTTCTTCCATCTTTGTGAATTACAGAAGTCTCCTCCTCCAATCCTTCAGCTGGATAGAAAAGCTGAAGGGGTTGTGTTCTCACGGGTGCAGACCCAGACACCCTGGTCAGGCTGACATGATTCCAGAGATGCAGGCTGCTGAGGCAAAGAGATAGAAGGGACGTCTGAGGACCTGGGTTCAAGTTCTGACCTGGCCAATTACAACTAGCATGGTGAATTTGGGCAGGTTATACAGTTCCTCCTTTCTATAAAGAACAGTAATAATAATCTGCTATGGTCATGATGCAAAGTGAATGAAGTACCACGTGTTACAATGGCACATGGTAGGTGCTCAGCTAATGGTA